>JAECZD010000019.1:2534173-2767804 GCA_024349325.1 Pogonomyrmex californicus
TTGCTAAAAGTTGAAAACAACATGCAACATTTTTAATAACGCAAAGTTGCATTCTGCATAGTATTCAATCAAATAAATATTTATAAAGAAAAAAATGAATGCTGAAACTTGGCTCGACTATCAAACTAATTTTTATCGCGTAGTGATCTAAGTGATAAAAAATAAAATCGGTTTTTATGAATTTCAAATATCTGAGGCGCCTAAAGTCCACAATTCTAAATTCCTTTGGAATTATTTTATTAAAATCTAACCCCCAATGCGTTTTCTCTCTCGAATCATCCTTATCAATCCGATGTTAATCTCGCCGAAAATTATTTTGGCAATATACACGTACATCTACACACATCTACGCCACTTATGAAACGTCGCGACACAAAGCACCTATCCACCTACGATTTTCCAGGAAGATTCGCCTCGTTCTGGGGACGAGGAGAGGGCAAAGGAGGACGCCACGATTTATCTCGCCCTCTTTCTTCCCCCTCCCCCCTCCCCGGTCATCCAGCTCACCTCGCCTCGCCTCGCCTCGCCTCGCGGCAAAACGTCGGGGACGGAATTTAAATTTCACAAATTAGTCCGTCCATTACACCCTCGGCGTAATCGGGGCCGGCTGATCTCTCTCTCTCTCTCTCTCTCTCTCTCTCTCTCTCTCTCTCTCTCTCTCTCTCTCTCTCTCTCTCTCTCTCTCTCTCTCTCTCTCTCTCTCTCTCTCTCTCTCTCTCTCTCTCTTTCTCGAGGATCTTAGGTTCTTCCTTCCTCGCGCCGGACGCCACGCGGCGGACGAGTTCCTGGAAAGCGTGGGTGCCCTCTCTGCTGCTCTGCCAACCAACCAGCCAGCCCAGCCGGACAGGATCACGATCTGGGCACCCACAAATCATAACGCGGGTGCACCGCAGATCTCACCGCGAGATCCTCGCCTTGGCTCTTCCTCGAGACGATTCCTCTTGTTTCAGCCGCGCTGCGCTGCGCGGATCCTTCCTGGATCTCGCCCCGATGATGGAAACGCGGCCGCGTTTGCCGTGAGGATGCACACCACGTCGCGACCACGCGCTATATACCGAGAAATACTTAATTTTGAAAAATCTCGAAAGCCCCCGAGAGGAGGTACCACCTGAAAATCGTGGATCTAAACATCTACATACAGTCATAAGGCTTACAAGGATATAAATCTTAGCGGCAAGGATATAAATACAGTTCTCCCTCTTCTCGAAGTAGCCCGTTACAGAGACAGACTATAAAAAGTAACGAAGACTTCGTATAGATTGTGCCGATAATAATCATTATGATAAAGATACGGATAATAAAATAAAATGGCTCGGGATGCCACTCGTAAGGGTTAACGCAACGCGTTTTCTCGTTACCGGCCGAGAGATCGCGAACTATCGAAACGGTATTGAGACGGGGATCTTGTCACTTCCCCGTTTGCGGATAGAGGGAGAGAGGATTCTTCGTTTTCCGAGGCACCGACCGACCGATCTCGGTGCTGGAGTCGTGCTCGCGAAACAACGAGCTCGATCGGGCAGCACTCGGAAGAGAGGAGCTCGAAGAGGGATCGACGCGGAGGCCCTTCGTGTCCATTTCTAATGGCCCGGGATTTCCTTACACACAAAAGCCCGCGAGGAGAGTGAGTGATCGTCGCGAGTCCCGCGAATAAATTACGTGGCAGCCTATGCGGCTGCATAAATTAATTTCAGCCGGTCTGCCCATAAATATTTCCCCCCTTCGAAATCGCTTCCCCGTCCCCCGTCCGGCACGCTCGTCTAAGCTCGCCTAAGCGTTACCAACATCGTAATTTACATCGATCGCCCGTAAGTGGCGCGCTAATGGATTTATATGCGCGCGTCGGTGATCCACGAATTCGTGATTCTTCGATCTCGATCGCTCTCGATCGGGATGCGTCGCCTAGAGAGGAAACCGTTTTGAAAAAGAAATCTGTGTACAAAAGAATTTCCTTCTCATCATTTTAAATTAAGTAAAAGATTAAGATTCTTGTGTTGATAGATATCTCTTTAACAGTATAACATATTATTTTAATTATTATATAATAATTTAATGCTGGAGTCGATTCTGTGTGAAGAATAACATGTTCTCCAAGCATTATTTGTTGTTACCACATAAGTAATTTTATTTTTTTTTTAAGTAATTTTTTTAAGTTTTTAGTAATTGTATTTTTTGTTAATTCGTGTAATTGTGTAATCAGTTTTATTTTTATACAATACTTAACAGAATTTAACTAATTTTCAAGAAATGCTGCGCCGGGTCATCTGTATTTCTCTTTCTACCTTTTCAGCGCCTCTGAAAATAAAAATAATTTCTATCGCTCAACAACGGAATTCAACAACGGAGATCAGCTTAAGTTGCGTAAGCGCGAGAGTAACATTTTTTTTCGCGAACATCGATTCTCGAGAACGGGAGCATCATTGCGCTACCACCCGAGACTCCACTGGGGTGGTGCATCGCGCCTATTGTTGCAATCGAGCAGATGCGAGGGAAGACCGGTGGTGCGTTGCAGTTCGCCTCGCGCGTGAATGCACCGTCATTACCGGCGCGTAATGATCGCATTGTAATGGTATCAAACTTATTATTCGTCACGTATGGTAACGGGGATGCGCCCGGAAGCTAAGAGGAAAGGGGGGGGGTAAGATGACGATTGTTAATTTTTAAGTTAATAACAGATTACGAGTCAGTGCCAAATTTATTAGAGATTTTTAATGATAATAAATAAATAATCGGTTATAATTTGACTTTAATCTGTCCACAATAAGGAATAATAAGAAATATATTTTGAATACATCTACATGTAATTTTGTGGTACTTCTTCGTGAGAAATTGCAATTATAATAAATATATTTTCACTTTCTCTATGCTACTGTAGAATATATTTAAAAATGCATGTAATAATATATTATTATTTTCCATTTTTCATTTTGCTAAATGGATGTTAAATATAGTGATCATGGGATGAGATAACGATCATGTAAAAAATTACATAATCGTAAATAATTATTTTTGCCTCTAATTTTATTTTATTTAAAATTGTGTAATTGTTATAAATAATTGTTATTTTCTTTCTCGTCTAGATTTTATTTTCTTAAAGTCATATTATTATATATGATATTTTTTGTTCATAAGTATTATCTATTTGTATTTTATTGTGTTCAGGCATTATAATAACAGTATAAAACAGTATAAAAACTTCGTAAAAAAATTCATTTTTATTAAAAAGTTAATTTTAATTTTATCATCTAAACTACTAAACGTCATCTTACTCACATATCGAGACAGAATGATAAAATTGACAAGTTCACAAAAAAATTTAAATTATGCAAAACTCTAATTTATCTCCAAATTTTTCAATTTTTGCAGATGATAGGCAAGATTATAGTTAATAAAAAGAAACTTAATCATTATTTTTACCACGAAAAAATCAGAATAAATCTTAAGATCGTTTTACGCTTACAAACCTCGCCGCCCAAATATTCTCCAGTTATAACGCGCAGTTCAAAAGCAGGCAATTCATTTTCACCAAACGGTTTAGGACACACTTTAGAGTTTCAGACGCATCTCTCGAAAGAAAGAGGCCCCGCTTTTTTATAGAGCGAAAGGATAAATCGAGAATTGCTACTGGTCGACACAATCTCTATTTCTCTGTAACGGCATTTCGCGAGAAGAAGGGCGGGGGGGGAGGAAGAGATCATCGTCCTTTGATCCTACGATTTATTTGGATGAACCCGGAAAGATCGGCACTGGATACGAACTGGTAATTATTTTAAAACGACCGTCCTTCGGCTCGCTATTAGGCCTATCAACGATCGCAATGACAGATAAGATCTTCGACCTCCTCTTTGTGCCGATATTTACCAGGGCAGTTCGAATATTCTCTGACGATCCTGAAAGAGAGCATCTGGCTTCTCCACGTGACCGGAGGCTCCTTTGTACTCGATTCTTTCCTTATCATCGTGATGATCGCAAACTAGATTCGATCAAAGTATTGATATTTCGTTTAAACCTTTTTACCAATGTAATTTTGGATTTAATGTTCTTGATTTTTGGATTATCGCAATGTTCTATTTTTTTTTTTATTGACAATCATCAAATTGCGCTTATAAAGTATATAATTTTTGTAGAAAATTAATTTTTTACAATAACACATACATAATACATCTCGAAGGAAATCACATTGTAAAACATTGTGAGATGAAGGCAAACTGCATGTTCTCTCTGAAAACACTGGCTCGTTTTACTCTCTGGAAATGGAGCGAAAAATTGAACGTTCTTAGACAACCAAGTTATCGCCTAGGAAACTCGTAAAGAAGACATTCACCGGAATAAAATTTTTCACGGTTTTTCCTCGCATTGATTCCCGATTCTCTTTCCCTTACGGCTTTCTGAATCCGTCAGCGAGGCGAAATAAGAGCAGTCGACGCATGCTCATCGGCCTGTTATAATTTCGGTTCTATTAGCCGCGCGCGATGGGGCCCTAAGGGATTTTCGGAGATCGTAAAGTTAAGCACGGACCCCACAGAGGTGCGTGCATGCGCGCGCGCGCGCGCGTGTGTGTGTGTGTGTGTGTGTGTGTGCGTGCGTGTAGAGCATGCGCCCATGGTGATGGAACGGGGGCGAGTGGGCCTGAAGAGGGTCCGTTGGGAGAGTATACTGTCAAGTAGCATCTTGACACGGGGCTCACAATGGCTACTTGTTAGCGCGCTGCGCCAACAGCGAGGGGAAAAACGATCCAGACACTTGGCTTTTTCACATCGCGCTCTTGCGTTTCGTTACGGCCGCCTAACTGCCCGGTCGATCTTGAAAAATAATCTCCCGGGAAAGATTTTCGCTTAGCGTCGGCGCCGCGCGCGATATTTTCGCATGGCTTCCCCATCGGGAATTGAAATTGCAACGCCGTCTCGAGTCCGGATTTCGCGTACGCGATGATCATGAAAAGGTTCGTGATAGAGAACATCGTGACTGACGTAATGCGAAGAAACAAATTCATCGCGAACGTATACAAGTTTCAGTATAAACTTCTCTTTCGTTACACATGATTCTGATTCTTACGCGTTTTATATTTTACTCAGTCTTTTTTTTAAGAATACAACTTAATAAAAAGCTGTCTGTTGTTCGCTTCAATTTCTTCAAAAAAAATAATAAATCATCTGTCTAATTATTTATGTAAATTTTATCAATTATAAAATTCGCCTAAATTTTAATAATTAAAATCTATTATTTTGCAACTAATTATTTTTTTCAACAATACTGTTCATCACTTACCAGTTCCGATATTCGGCAGCACCCGAAGCATCCCAAAGTATCCAAAAGACACGGGATATTGAAAAAGGAAATTGTGTGCACGTGTGAATGCAGATAACACTCGCATTTTATTACTTTAAATAACATCAACTTTACTCGATTACAATTCGATCGTACATCGTGATCTCTTACTTATATCTACTTGCGCATCATCGCCTTTCTATCTTCTGTCAAGCGACACGCGCGCACGCGTGCACACACACACACACACACACACACACACACACACACACACACGCGCCCATACGTGCAGCTCACTCGCATGATACATACATACATGGATAATCGCACTCATGATCACTCTCGGCAATTCGTCTTAGTTAGTTGTGCAACGTTAGGTTTGTCCGCTAAAATACACGAATGAGAACTGGAGAGGACCAGATGATGGCCATTAATTATCATACTTTGCGGCGCGCGCTCGGTTCTCCTTTCATTCATTCGCTTCTTCGATTGCCCTTCTGCCTCCTTCTCGTATGCGCGAGTTACGTGCGAGTGCGTAATTTGTGCAAGAGAGTCGTTTACGACTAACATCCTATCCGCAAAAAAATTAATTCTTTAACTTTGGTCGAATCGCAGCGTTCGTTTCATACAAAATTTCTTAAGTTTTCGATCGCGATTAAAAAAAAAAAACTCTGCGAGTTTTTGGGAATAATGACGGCGTGTGAGGAAGAAAAAGCAACTTCCGAAAGGAAAAGAGAAATGAAAGAAGATCTCGTGCTATTGTTCGGAAGCTGCGCGTTTGTGCAACACAATTGGTGTGGACGCTCTTAAACAACGCTTCAAATGCGAGAGAGTAAAATGATAGCTTTTTCTGTCAGTAATTAATTCCAGTTGTTACAGCGTTCATTAGCCAAAGCATTTAGAAACAGTTTATATAATTTCATAAATAAATTTGCCTGTTTAGCTGTTTTGCAAATTTAGCTGTTATGCAAACATAACGCTTATTACTTGTTTGAAAAAGTAATGTATAATCCGGTTATAAAACTGTTGTACTATATTTTGTGAATGCAAAAGCAATAGCGCATTCTATAGTTTATCAACAAAAAAGTTTCAATCGATTCTTTTATATTTAATTTAATAATTTGACAAAAACATATGACCTAACGAGATTGATTTTAATATTTTAAAAAGTGACTGGCGATACTGTTTTTATAAAAAAATAGAAAATTGTCCCGAATATAAATTTTCAAAATAATTCAAGGTAATTCAGAAAGAATAAAATAAACGATATAAAAATATGTTACGTCGTGATAATATTATTATGTATATTCATCTGTTATATTTTTATTAATTAAGAAATATGTAGTATTGCGTAATGTTGATTTCTTCTTTAATCAGACATTAGTATTTTCTATTGTTACATATAATGTGGCACTTATGAATTGTCCAATAAATATTTCAACATAATTTTGAATTATTTCCGCAAAAATTTGTACGGATATAGAGTATAAAAAAAAAAAAAAAAATGCAAAATGAAAATAACCGATCTGTTATTTTGTAGATTGAAGATACTACTATTTTCCACATCCCCTCTCTCTTTCTCTTTCTTTCTACCTCAATCCTATTCCCTACCCTGTTTCGTCCCGAGGACTCTTTTATGAGGGAAATCCTTTCTCTCCTCGACATCCTAGATAAGAATCTACAAGGCAATGTCGTAGCTAAAGGAATATTTAGGACATCTGCGCGCGAGATGGCTCACGAATAGAAAGTCGACATTGGAGATGAATGTAAGCGCCTCTGAATCAATTTAAAAGCGACTTTATAAATCTTCTTATATTCGCGCGATTTTCGCGATAAAATATAAAAATTAGAAGAAAAGCATTAAATGCATTGTAGAATTCACATTTTTTTTTAATCGCAAAAGGATAGAGATTATTGTTAAAGATAAGAAAGATATTATCGCAAAGAGTAAAATAATTATGAGCTGTTTTTTCTTTTGGCAAGAAAGCGGCTATAAATATACTTTTCTTGAACAAGAAATGAAAAATTCATCTCGACATATCGACTTTTCCGTCTTTGTCACACTCTTGCGTAATATCTCTTTTTTTTTTTCTTTTCCTTTGCATTCCCTTTTTTCCCATACATAACATTCTCGTTCTCCCTCTCTCTTTCTCACTGTCTTTAGATATACTTATGTACAGACTGCGAACTGCGAATAAATGATAACTTACGCACTATCTTACTTTGCGACAACACTCACTGTCTACTGGGAGTACCTTAGATTCTTCGCACTCGTCCAGGTGCTTTCAATTAAATCATCATATCACGATATCACATTTTCATCTTTAACAATTGATGTGATAGATCTAGAAAATAATTTTGTAAAATAATACAAATAATAATCGCTTTCTCACACAAACCATTTATGGAATGTGAAGTAACGATAAAGCATCTCATAAAATCTATTTCGAATTATATACGCTTCATTTACTTTGAAGAATTTCATTGTATTCTTTCACTAACAAAAATTATTTTAAAAGCTCGTATTATCAGACGTAAAAATCAATTTTCTGTTTATCGTTATCAAAGTTAATTTTTTAACCATTTCAGAATCGGTAACACGGGAACACCCGGTAGGCAGCGAATAAGAACGAGATTAACTTAATAATATGCCGAATGCCGTGTGTATTATACATATGTACAGGACAAACACAAAAGCGTACGATGTACGAAGAGGAGCGTATAATTACGGGAAATTAATTAGCGAATCGAATCTATAAGTGGTGGAAGGAGAAGGAGCAAGGGGTGAGTTGCATTCGCTCCGTGTTCCGTGTGCACTTCGCGTAAAAGGAAAAAAAAAAAAAAAGGAAAGAAAGAAACGCTGCTTTAAAGTGCGATTTATTCCGGTCGGGCAAAAAAATGGGAAAGTATGGCGCCAAGTATGATGATGGGACAGAAAAGCTGGCGGGATTTTTCGCCCGATGTTTACTTATGGAAATAGTGGTAAACACAAGCCGGTCTAGCCGGCTTGTCCCGCGTGAGTTTTTACGAACTGGGAAAGTAAAATGCTAATATGTCTTTTGCTATTTTCTTCGGAAACGTCATCATCGCTTCGGCATTCTTTGACTTTCACGGATATTTCCGAAGTGAAATATTATTCTTTCGCAAGAAAAATAGTCGAAGATTTTTCAAGGATAGATAAACAAACATGTTTATAACTAGAAATTAATTGAACAATTTTAAATAAACGTATATTTTTTTGCCACATCTTAATTAGCAATACCGTTCGCTTTGAAAAATGACAGATTAATTAATATAAAAGCAATATTGAATGTAAAAGCGATATATTAGCTCTCTGGTTATATCACGTAAGCAATATATTTCAATATTTTTCAAATAATAATTAATTATGGGGCGCGTTGTGGCTCTGCGAGTTGGCGCGAGGCTCGTAAGTCAGAAGTCCCGGTTTCAAATCTCGATCTCGACCGACTATGGCTACGTTCAGCAGAAAAAGCAGTTTTGCAACTGTTGTAAAATCCTTTAATATGATTGTTTATACATTTAGATTCATGAGGAACTATGGGCAAAAATCAATCATATCAAAGATTTTTTACAACAGTCGCAAAGCTGCTTTTTCTGCTGAACGCAGCCAATATTTATAAGCAACGGCTCGCTTTTACGGAAGTCTGGCAAACCGCCAGACCTCCATAGAGTAATTCTGCCGAGAAAAATCCTATTGACTGTTCGAAACCGGCATAAAACAGTAGATTCCATATATCCGTGTTAACAACACGCGCACCACGGATGTATGCGAGGATACCCAGAAGGCGACGCCAAAAAACCGGATATATACATATATATATAATTATGCATAGAGTAAATCCAGTATTAATGCCACATAAGTTAAAAAAAAAAAGAAGAAGAGAGAATAATTTGAACACCTCTGTTATATATTTTTATGTTATATTAGTATTGCGTTGTGATTTCAGCTTTTTATGTCTATTAATATTAATGAAATCATCGTGAATTAAATCGATTTGTCAATGTAACTATTGCAATCCATGTAAAATAATTATTATAGAGAATGTAAAAGCTTAATGGTTACAAGCTGAGGTGATTGGACACAAGAGAATCTTTTCAAGAGAATCTTGAAAAAGAGCCAAAGATCTAAAATATATATATATATATGAGCGTTATTTCTAAATTTTTTATAAGCTGTATATTCTACATTCAGAATGATTGTATATCCCACTCTTTTGGAATATATAATAAAAATTCAAGGATCTTAAAAAGTTCTTTTTTTAATATAAAAAATAAATATTTTGTATTCTCTAATCTTTTTTTGACAATAGTAGACAGTATAAAGTTTTTACTTATCTTAAACAGAGTAAATAATATATGAATTCTTGATAAATTAAGTTTTCAATAAATGCGGCACATATACCGGAGTTACCCTATTCTCCCATTCTGCAAAAATCGGGGTTCATTTACGGAATTAAAAAAATTCTTTTGAATGCCGAAGCAGACGCGACGATTTGACAGGTGACTATTTGACGCTCTTCATACGCTCTAAAACACACACCGAGAAAAGCTCAAGAAGGATGCAACAATTTATCCGCGGAAGGCTTTCCTCCTTTATTTATTTGGACATTATCGGATCGTCAAGAAATTATCGTCGTGATAAATAAGACATCTCCGACGCGCTATTTAATAATTAACTTATCAATACATTTATATATCATTCTAAATTAATTATTAAGTATCGCCGTACCTTTGAGTTTATTTTGCGTTTTCACAATGTGTTAAGTAAACTTTAACCTCACTTTTCCTTCTCATCTTTTTCAGCGATAATAATTTATTGGCGATCCAAATTTCGGCAGCAAGCCACTCGAGTAGTACTTTGATCGATCGCAAATCTTGCGCCTCACCGATGTGCATTAAGTCTTCTCTTGGCTCCTCTTGCTCTGAGTGCTTGGGGCCCAAGGTCACAAGGAATGGTACTCGCCCAGCACGAGGCCGCTGTGGTAACTCGCGTGCGACGTGGACATCCCCATGGAGCCCATACCCTGATAAGCGCCCATGCCCATGCCGTTCATCGACATGGTGTTCATGGTGTTGACGCCCTGCATGGTGTTGGACAGCATCGTCGAGGGGCCCATAGGGCTCAGCCCGCCCATGGAAGGAGCGATCGCGCCCATCTGCATCGACGTCGCCGTGTGCGGCAGGGACTTCTGCAGATCCGCGGAGGTTGGCGTGCCGATTAGATAATCCTGCCAAGGCAAACGATGACATCTATATTTTTCCGATACGTTTTCTTTGCACTCGTAAATTTTAAGAAAAAGCCTGGAGTTATTATATCTTCCAAAAATTTGTATACGAAGTGTCCCGGTCACTATCACATTTCCTTTTGAAGACGAAGTCCCGAAGTAATATAGAATCTTCGAGAAATTCCTAGAATCGAAAATCTTAATACGAAAATGATTTTCAAGTTATAATTGATTAAGGGATTTCCATTGAGCTGTTAAATTACGCGCGCTCATGCATGTATAATGTACAGTGGAAAAAGGGACACACTTGGAATTTGGAATTTCTTAAAAAGAAATGCGGTAATGGTGGAACACTCTATATATGCACGTATATATACAATATACATACATACATACATACATATACAAAACTTTTCATATATTAGAAATAATTTTTCGCTTCTGTCTTATGAGACAATAACATGTAACATGTAACGTTTCCTCCATCTTCAAAAACATGAAAGATATAAAAAAAGCTTATTTTCTGGCTAATTACATCTCGTAATGTCTCTCTTTTAAAAAAGATTGAAACAACACATATAATTTGAGGTAACAAAAACGTTCGAACGTTGCTTCGTCGTCTTACCTGCGGACTGTAGTACTGCATGTAATCCAATTGACTCTTTTGTTGAGCACAGCTGGGCGGCGGCGGTGGCAACGTGGCCGTAGGGTGAACCAGACCGTGGGGGCCGTGAGTGCCAACCTGAAGATGATGCTGTAGCTGATGATGGAGATTCCTCTTGTCGTCGCCGCTCTCGCTGCTCGTGTCGTGGTGCTGCATGTGCGGATGGCTCAAGGACGAGCCATGACCTTGGTGATACGAGTGCGGGCTGGAAACCGAGACGGAAGCTGGTGGCGGAAGCTGATACATGCCGGAGGTTTGCTGATGGTCCACCATTTGTTGCTGCTGCTGCTGCTGCTGCTGCTGTTGCTGAACCGCGCAGGAAGACGGTTGCTGCTGCTGTTGCTGCTGGCTCGACTGCCGCTTCGTTTCGTCACCGCTCTCGCTGCTGGAATCTCCAAGACCCCCGCCGTGCGTTTTATCCTCTCTTTGGCCACTGAAACCAGTGAAAGTAGCGTTTGCCTTTCAAAAAGATAGTCATTTTTTGAAAGAAATTTCGCATAAGGTACAAGAAATAAGTTGCAAGTTGAAAAACGGTGGACCAAACGCGAGTTCATTTAACAAATTGTTATATTAATATATATATATATATATATATCAATTAATATATATATATATATCAATTAATATATATTAATATATATTAATTGTCATATTAATATATCATTATCACACGGAAAAAAGAAAATAGCTGTCATAGCTATATTATGTTGTAATATATGGATAGCTAATATTTAGTTGTGATATCTATATTATTTGCTACTATATTTATGTATCAGGAGCAACAGCAAATCTCTTTTTATTTTAGCTCCTAATATAGTAAATAGGGTAGCAAATAATATAGGTATCACAACTAAGATATTAGCTATCCATATATTACAATATATATAGTTACCACATGCAGTTTTTAGCAACGGCAGCTGCTTTCTATTTTTCGTGCAAGTATGATCTTTAATGAGTATTCTTCTTTTATCATTCGTCTTCCTCTCTTTATTCATACATGCGTTTAAATTAAAAAAAAAATAATAATAATAATAACTACAAGAAACTAAATTGTAAGAATCAGTGAAACGACTGATCGTTAACCAGTTAGAGAAGAATAATGTATATATTAATACATTCTACTCAGAAATTTATAAGTATGTTGAAAAGTTATCGCCCTATGAATAAATATGCATAAGCCGCGCCGTTAAGAATGATGCTGATTGCAAAATATTATAATACGCGCTCGTCACCGATTCCCATTAGAAACACGTTCTTCATTATCCCGTTATAAAGACATCCCAGGGGCCCGATTTAATTGCAATCCGCAGGCGCGAGCGTCAGCGTTTAAAGCAGCGCCTCGCGAACGAACCGGCGATGCCGATCGGCGAGGCTGGGGAATCGAAATAATATCGGTTAAGATAACGCCGGTACCGGCGCGTAAAGTACCGGGAAGAAGGTACATCCCGCCTCTTTCGTACTTGTGAATTAAGGGCGGACACCGAGCGCGTAGGGAGGCAAGGTACGGTCTTAAAGAGGTGCGCGCAGCGGAAAGGGAAGAGGAAAAAAAGGGTATGAGAGAAGAGAAGGCGAGAGAGACGCTCTCGGCGTCTCGTAAACTCAATTTAGCGGCCTGGACCTCCTTGAAGCACGTGGGACCTACGGGCCCGGCCGAACCCCTTTTGCCTACTTCTCCTTCTACTCTACTCTTCTCTCTCTCTCTCTCTCTCCTTGTCTATCTCCTCCAGGTACCAGCAATCGTTAAGCGCTTGTTTTACAAGTCGTTTAGACGTGAGACTGGTGATACCGCACCGTTCGAGGCAAGTGTTGCGACACTTGTCTACGGGGTGTTTCCGAGAACCGATCTTTGATACGACAGAGAAACTACCGAGGTGATAAGGGAGCACGGGATATCTGGATTTTCGATATCGCAACATTGAAGAGCAATACTGATAAAAGTTCCGTTTAGTTTGCGGTATATCACCGTAAAATTTCTAAGGTTTCTAATCGAGCTAACATTAAAAAGATAAAATAAAGAATCCAGATGTGTAATTTCAATTGTGTAGACACAATGTATTAAACTTTTTAAATCCATTATTTACTCCAATTTGAAAATATTAAAAATAATATTAAAAATCAATACAAGTATATCATACAAGTATATCAGTTTATTCGTATATAAGAATTTAAGTTAATATAAATCTGAAGTCTTTAATGTGATTATAAAAAAATTATCTCTCTCTCTACACTGAAACTATGATTATTGGTAAAATTGATAAAATTCACACTGACATAAAAATAAATTTATCGAGATTATCAATCTCGATAAATTTATTTTTATAAAGAAATAATTCCCAATAGAGAATTTTGTAATCATATATATATATATATATAAAGTAAAAATAAGATTCTGTATACATTGAAACAATGTATGCATAAAACTGCGTTATCACATTTATTTTTTTTTTCAAAACATCGTCCGTTACATGGTAATATCTATAATCAGAATTGTGTCGATTTCAGCCCGATTAGAGATGCGATTTCTAATTAGTTCGAAAACATCATCGATTTCTATATCGTCGCGTAAAGGCGAGATCCGAGATGGCGTAGGGCCGATTTATCGTAAAGATCTTCTTCGTACCACCCGTTACATGGTGGAACCTATAACCGGATAGAGGTGTCCCCAGGTATGCCTTATCCGTCCGTAGATCGCGCAGTAAATTTATCCTCGTTGCACCACGCGGCCACGAAAGAACGGAATCTTTCGGGTATTATTATTTTCATTAGGATTTGTGACTCATCGCGTGTAGGAGACATTTATTTCGAAGCTGCATCGCCATGACGCTTACTCCGCGTCTCCAGGATCGACGCTTTTCTCTTCCTTTTCTTTTCTCGACGGCCACATGGATTCGAGAAGGGAAGTCTCTTAAATGATTGGAAACTTCGACGAGGTAACTCTCTTGCGAGGAGAATGATTAATAATTATGCCTATACAATTCTACGAGGTCTTTTAAATCACTTTTCGCTTTGTTATTTTTTTTTTAGTTTTTTTAGTTTTTTTATAACTATGAATGTACTAAATTCAATCGCGTATTTTGTAAAAGCGGTCGTGAAGTCACAAAATATTAAAGCGTCGATCAATTTCAATGATTTTTAATTGAAAATATTATATTGTTAATAAAATATATTATCTATATAAAATAACAGAAATAAATTTGCAATTTTAATATTTATATCATAAATTTTGTGTATTACAGTATAATGTATAGTATAATGTATTGACGTTATATGATCATATAACATACATTTTATAAAATATTTCACAGTCGCCATTTTCGTTTTTTAATATATCGTATTGAATAAAATTTAAATAAGCCAGTTTTTCACTTTGATCATTCTGTTCATGCTCACGTCGTCCGCGTGGAGATCAACGTCAAGGATTATAAAAAATGTTAGGAATGCGAAGAGATTCTATCTGCGGATGGTCCTACGTGAGTCGCTGTTGTCTCACGAAAAGTGGAGACGAATCGATCTCGGTGACCATCATGGAATTTCGAAGTAAATCTTATTTATATACGGACCAGCCGATTAATAAAACTAGCCGCGCCTTCGCTGTTATCTTTCACACGTCGACCGGCGCGTATAAAATTAGGATCAATGATCTTCAGCTATATCATTGAAAACACACAAGCAAATTTATCTTTTTAAGCAAATTTGAATTATTTAAATTAGGTAACATTTATTGCCACTATTTTAGTTTCATTAATTGCCTGAATCATCTACACGGAAAAAATTAGCCTTCGATAGAGACTATATATACTCATATATAGAAAAAATCAAGACTAAAATTTTCTATTTAATATTGTAACCTTCTTAGAGAATTTTCGTCTTGATTTAATTGAATTTGTATTGATGCGAATATAGATTGATAATCTCATATATAAACAAGAATATTATAATCTTTATGTAAAAGATTTTTAATCTTGAGCTGAGCAAAGGTAATATGTCAATGCAAAATTCAATCAAATCAAGATTAAAATTTTTAAGAAAATTATAATTATAATTATAATTATTCTTGCTTACATACGAAAATATTCGTCCCGATTCAGAACAATCTTTTTGTGTACATTTTTTTATAGATACAAAAAATCCGTCGTTCAATTTACTGTAATGATAAACAAATTGATTTTAATACGGTGTTGCATTTAAATTAAAAAAAAAAAAGTCGCTTTGAATCCACATCTCCCGAAAATGCTGGGAACGATTCGAGAATAATGCGATGTCGATCCAGCAAATTACGTTGCACGCCATACGAGAGCAGTCTTGCGAAAGGTGCCTTTAATTGGATGGCGCAAATAACGCATAAATAACCGGGGAAACGCGACGCCGCCGTCGCTGCCGCTCATTCACGGCGGTCGACTCCGGGTGAGGTGCCGTCTATATAGGGCGATGGGGGAGGGGAATATTAGCATAATTCCTAATTTAATTTCTCGATAAATTCCTGATCGCATGCTCGCCTCGAAATGAGATGCTATCGCAGTACCGCTAATTCGCGTCTAAGTTTATATCGCCTGGGACCGGCACGGGGCCTGATAGCATCTCCCTTCCCCTTCCCTCTCTCTCTCTCTCTCTCTCTCTCTCTCTCTCTCTCTCTTTCTCACTGTTTCTCTTTCCGTGCCCCGGGGCCTTCCTCGTAAAATCGGATTATATCGGCTCCGTCGCCCCTGCGATGTCGCGCACTTTATTCCAGCCTGCGTGCGATATCGTCCTCTGGAAACGAGTTTGCGGGGTCAGA
The DNA here is from genome assembly GCA_024349325.1 of Pogonomyrmex californicus. Taxonomy (NCBI): domain Eukaryota; kingdom Metazoa; phylum Arthropoda; class Insecta; order Hymenoptera; family Formicidae; genus Pogonomyrmex; species Pogonomyrmex californicus. The sequence goes on from JAECZD010000019.1 coordinate 2,550,123, forward strand.
GTGCGAACGAAGATTCCTTAACGAGTTCTCTTTTTCTGACATCTCCTTTTCTCCCTGCACTTTTCCATGCAGTTAAGAGCGCCCCGGTGAATAGAAACTCGCACATTTTAAAGAATGGCATGTAAATAGGAAATTAGCAAGCGGAGAGAAGAGAGAGAGAGAGAGGAGAGAGAGAGAGAGAGAGAGAGAGAGAGAGAGAGAGAGAGAGAGAGAGAGAGAGAGAGAGAGAGAGAGAGAGAGAGAGAGAGAGAGAGAGAGAGAGAGAGAGAGAGAGAGAGAGAGAGAGAGAGAGAGAGAGAGAGAGAGAGAGAGAGAGAGAGAGAGAGAGAGAGAGAGAGAGAGAGAGAGAGAGAGAGAGAGAGAGAGAAGGTGCGAGAGGGAGAGAGAGGGAATTCCGTCAGCAAGAATTCCTCCTGGAGATCGCATAATCGCAGATCGTTTAATTTGATATTTCTCTATGTAACTGTTGAATTTATTTTTCGCATTCCAAAAACCCCACGCAACCTCGCCGCCCTCGAAAAGACCGCCAGTTTCGCCCTCGGGATTACTTAACTCACTGAAGAAGGCAGAAAGGCAAACTCCGGGGCCCGTAGAGCAAATTGAAAATCGGCTGACTCGTTTGTCGGTCCGGGAGGGACCTCGAGGAAAAAAAACGGCGGATTTTCCCGAGATTCTATGGCCTCTGAAGGTCCGTCCACTCTTCCCGGCAGGTGAGCCCGGTTGAGGAAGTTACTGGCAGCTGATTCCATAAGCAGATAGGGAAGGAGAGTTTCCACGGCCTAAAATAATGAGGGTGCAGCGCACCGTGTACACATCGTACGAGCCTCTGTTTGTAAACTACGGCTCTCGTCTCCCTTTACCTGCGGGATCCCGGGTCCTGTGAAACGTCCGAGCGAATTTCTCGCGCGCGTGCAACGGATACGGGATTATCCGCGGAAAATTCATCGGCGCAAGAAAATCCAAGAATCAACCCGATTGCAATTTCGGCTGACTCGCCATTATCTATGCCTAAGCACGCTTTGGGCCATAATCATTGGAAGAATTTTTTATCGCAACATGTGAGCGTAAAAGTCGAGATCTTTTCGAAACAAAAATTGATTTGACGATCAAGATTCAACTGTCTCGTTCGTTTTAAAAAAATTAAAATAGTCACGTCGAAAATAAAAATTTATATTCCTTTCGTGGCAGATTGTTAAACTTACCGAATCACGTAAGATCCAAAAAAAAAAAAAAAATATTTTCGACTCAATATGAAAATCAATAAATATTTATAACTATAAAGAGTCGTATATCTTGACTCATGCGTTTCACGATTCAATCGTAAAGAGTAATAAAATATTTCTCTTCAGGAAATTTTCGAGTGGTAAAGTTTCGAGGAGTAAACAGAATATACGGAGAAGAATTATGGCGCGATGCTCACTGACGCGCTGGTAATTATTCCGATAATGAATGGCGCGTCACGCCATTTTATTTGTTCGTGATTTGACACAATTCGACGGAGGAATTTCGTCGACGATGTGCCAGAGAATCTACGTTTTCATGCCAATTGTCGTACGCGCGAGTCCGAGGTCCGCCTAAATTCGATTCAAGAATTAATACGCGCACCGAGAGACTGTGCCAGTTTTGCACGAGTACAGTGGCACGGCATGTTTATCTTGCGATAATAGATAACTCATAAATTCTGATAAATGACAGCAATAAGCGCTTGATTCTGGCACCGACAACTGCTTTGTGAGTGCAGGACAATGCGACGCGCGCGTAACGATGTTCATAATTTATTTATTCCTTTGAGTAATCGAGACAGAAACGTTATGTCCTATATATATTGTAACGTTATACAATTTGTATAAAAAAAAGAAAAAGAGAGAGCGTTTCATTTAAATCGTTATATAAACAAATAGCTCGAGCTTGAAATCAATTTTTCTTAACAAAAATTATTCTATTCTTTATTTCTTTATTACATTATTCTTCCTTTTAAACATTTCTCTTAAAAAAAATATATATATATATAAAATGACATTTAAAAAGTACGATTTAAAAGTCTAAATATGAATAATAAAAAGTTTTATATAAATTCATATCTTATAAATAACATAAAGTTCACACCTTGCATACATCTTTATTCAATTGCAAAATATATATTACACATTCATACATAAATTTATATATATATATGAATTTGTAATACCTACGCGGAAAGAACATTTTTGCTGGCAAATCTAAAAATTTGACCAGATACAGATCTGAAAATAATTTTGTTGGCCCAAAATCAAAATTATTTTGTAGAACACTTAAATATAATGATAACACTGCGAAAATACTGTTTGATCTTCTGACAATCAATTTGAAAACATCGTATATAATAATTTTGAAGGCCCAAACAAAATCAGTTTTCAGATCTGTATCTGGTCAAATTTTTAGATTTGCCAGCAAAAGTGTTCTTTCCGTGTATATATTTCGAATACGTCTGATCGCGTCTTAGAGCGAAGGTTCGTTCGCGTTCGTGCTAGAGGAAACAATCTTCGCACGAAGTGTGAGAAGCAATCTTCACACGAAGAGACTTTGATAAAAATGAACGTCCGTACACCCCCTCCCCCGTTTCTTTTTTTCCATTTGGATACGCCACCGAGAGGCGAGCCGGTGGTGGCCTCGTCTCGGCCGGCCGGGCCAGCTTGCTGTTTTCCATAGATCTATCAGAGATGCGTCGTTATTTACGGCGGATCGACGAGATCTACGCAGGTAGGAGAGACGCGTCCTCACACTCGGCAGTCGCGCGCCGCGGCGTTAAAACGCTTTCGGTGTTTCGAGATTCTTTAATCCGGATTAATCCGCCAAAGCTGCCGATAGTTTTCGGTATACCGCGGGCGTGTCGTCGCACAAGCGGACGGATCTTTCTGCCATCGTCTCGTCGGTACACCGCGCCTTTTTTATCGGGTCGAACGCGTGAAACGGATTTTAATCCCGGAAGAAGCATCGAAAAGGGGGACACCCAGCGCGAGTCCTTGACCTTCGGAATATCCCCTGCGAGACTCTCGGTATTCGGGAAGGAAAGCCAGAGAAAAAGGAACGGAAGACTTCCTTCCATTTTTGGGCTTCTATTTTTAAGTCTTCACCGTGTGAAGATTATTTTTTTCTACGATACAAATGTGAATATACAATACAAATGTGAATATGTAAATAAAAAGTTAATATATATATATATATATATATATATATATATATATATATATATATGTGAAAGGAAAGTTTCTTAATTCGAAGCTCTCAACTCGCAATCCGCAAGATTGAAAATCATGATAATGAATCTAAAAGATGCATATAGAATAAATCAATTTTTCCTCGATGAAGAGTTAATTAATAATTAATAATGAATTTTTTTTTAATGAATTAATAATTTGGAATTATCATTTGGAGTTATATATTATTAAATATTAAAATGTTCCATTAAATTAAAACTTCAAGCTGTCAATCCGTCAATAAAATATTTTTAATTCTTAAATGTAATTAATACGAGCATATCTAGAGAGAGTTCAACTCTCCTTGAAATTTAAAAAAAAGTTAAAGATAGAATTATGATTTATAAAATCTAATATTTTTTTTATTCAAAATCAGAAAAGATGATATATTAGACTCTAAAATATCAAAATTCATTAAGGCAAAAATTGCTGTGTTAATAAAATTGATAAAATTCTCTTCCCGAAAAAAAATCTTGGATACCATAGTGTGTTGGCCCATAGTGACTAATGGTCGACATTTTATCGAAATTCTTAAAGCAAAGAAAAAAAGAACAAAGCTTAGAATTATTTAAATTTACAATTTTTTATATATATATATATATATATTATTTTATATATATTTCAAATTGAAAATGTATCTTAAATTGGTCGATTATTTGGTTGGTCCCCCATACTTTATAGACCAAAGAACACTCGCGCGCCGATCGAAGAGGATGAACGCCCAACCGCAAACCCAATCACAAAGGATTCGTCTGAGATTGAAAGGCGCCACTGAATGCGCAATGTTCCTCCGACCGCCCTTTCGCCGATGAAAAAGAAAAAGGAAAAACACACGAGGGTACGAAAGAAAGAGATAGAGAAAAGGCGGGCACAACCATGTTGGATCGTCCCCAGCCATTTTTGGGAACGAAAAAAAGGCGGGATAGGGGGGCCCGCTTCGTGAAAACCGCTTTGAAGAAGACCACGTCAAATCTGACAGCTCGCGGGAAGGGTCCACATGTGGGCACGTAAGGGCCGAAAGGGCCCGCCTCGTCCCCGTTGCTCGTTGAAAAAGAACGAGCCGCTCGAGCGGCTCTTCCCCCCCTCTTCGTACCTCCCCCCGCGATCCCTCGTCTTTTCCTCTTCTTCTTGTTCGGTATCGTGGGGGACAGAGGGGCATTCATTCATGCACGCATTCCCAGAATGCAACGCGCGTGCGAGTGTGCCCGGTACATACACGGGATCCCTAAAGGAAGCTCGCGCGGAGGCACACATGGCGGTGGATAGCGAGTACTTTCACGTTGATGTCTTCGGGATGGGCGAAGTGTCGAATCGAAAAATACTCGAAGTGTAACAACTAAGAATATATTACAATAATGGTAGAAAGTTTGCGAGATATATCAGCTTACGTCAAAATTTGTTCTCTTATCAACATAGCACTTTTTTAAAAAAATTCTGTGCTGAAATCAAAACAATTTTTAAAATATAAAATAATGTGTAAGATTTTATATAAATTGAATATAAATGATTATTTTATATTTTATAAAAACATAAAATTATAAAATATAAAGTAATCTGTGAAAAAAACTAAAAAAAGGTGTAAAAAAATTATATACGATGTTTCTAAATAAAACAGATTTGTAGAATAATTAAAAGTTAATACGGATTATGTTAGTAAATAATAATATACAATAAAAATATTTTGTCAAAAATTGTTTTCTGGATTTTTTTATAGAGATAGAAATAAAACATATAGAAATAAGAGATATATATAGACTTCAGTCACTTAGAAATTTTATCTAAAAGTGCAGCAAACGTATATATTATATATATAAAAAAAAAAAATATTTTTCGTCAATACAAGGTTTAAACAAGGTTTAAATATGCTTTTATGAGAATTGTATAAGTCAAGAGACACTACGACCTTGACGAGGTTGAGCCGCGCCCAATTCTCGCATACGAATATGACGCGAAAGTGACGTGCCGTCGCGGAAAATCGCTCGACGTCTGCACGATTTCCTTCAGCGCGTCTGTCTCGCTTCTCTCGCGCGGTTTTTCGAGACTTGTCTGGTTGCACAACGCACGAGGCCGAACGCGCTCTCGATGCAGAAATATAAACGAACCGCGTGACTGCGGCGGATTTAGGCCGAGTAGCATTCTGACAATTATTGCAACCAGAAAATCCTGGTCACGTGAATTTGCAAAGGCTTCGAAAATAATATCATCTTTATCAACTTTAATAAGTCTATTATCTTCAAAATACAAAACTCCAATATAATCAATAAAATAAACATTTTCTGTAATCAATAAAAAAAAAGATAAAAATCGAGTACCCCCCCCCTCTCTCTCTCTCTCTCTCTCTCTGCGTTTCAGGGAATCGCAGATGCGAGCTTTTACGATAATCCGTCGTTTAATTCATCGCCTTAATTACGACATAATGCGGTTTAGTGGATTAATTAACGTGAAAGATTTGACATTTAGAGTCCCCAGGACTTGGAAGCGGATACGGCAGTGGTGGCGTACTACGACACACGGCGTTGAAGTCGAGTTCTCTGGTTACAGACACGGGCAGCGCGCTGCCCAGACACCGTGCCCGCTGTAACCGTAAACCAGGGAATGGTACCAGTATTCGCGGCTATTTCGGGGCCACGTCGACGCTACGATTTGAACGAGTGTCTCCTTCCGCTTGACCCGAAAGCATCTTTATTCACACGCGGAAATTCACGCAACGGCTCGCGTCATTCGCGAAAAGGCGAGTGCGATCGTAGAATGCGCCTTCGGTCACGCACGATGATGCATGCATGCCATCGATCTCCCGTCGAGGTATTTGCTAATAATTCATAACCCGGCGATTTAATAACAAACGTTATTTCTATCGAAATTCAGGCGCTCGCTAATATGTAATATACGCGAACGAATTGTCATGAAGAAATAAGAAGAAAGAAAAGAACAAATGGACTGTAATATACCGTCAAATATGTTGGACGTAGGTTAGATATTTGAAATACTATATCACGTTAATATATAGCATATTTAGTATAAAATAGGAGGCATTTATATTAATCTAATAAGTCATATATATCACATTTTAATTATTACGTGCATTATAAAATCTAATATTGAAAGATCAATTATCTAAAATATAGAATAAAATATAGAATAAAAATATTACATGCACTATAAAATCTAATATTGAAAGATCAATTATCTAAAATATAGAATAAAAGGATTAATTTTAATCACGCATTATCTATTGATGCGAAGAAAAAGTGACTTACTTAAAATAATTTGATGTAAATAATTTTTACACAATTACGTCACTGGCTAAAGTCAGATTTAAATGCGATATTAAATAATGTTTTTTTTTTTTTTCTTGAAGAACCGTGTCATTATTTCACTATCTAATATACACATTTATTTAACCATTTTAAAGAAATAAGAAATCTTTTTTGTTAATATTTTGATTAACAACATAGATGCGACAGTCGTCGGAGTTAGCCAGTCAGACGCCATGTCGAAAGTACCTACGTAGGGCGTACCGGGTGTACGAAGGGCGAGGTAAAGTAGCGCCACCCTCTTTGTGTCACCGACGAGTCTCTGCTTTTCAGAAGGAGTCAATATTGGCGCAGCCACCCCTGTCTCTCTAACCCTTACCGACCACTCCCTCCCCCCGGACCGTTACCGCCCTCTCGATGCTGACTCCCCCATCTGTCTCATTTCACATCCGGCGAAAGTACACTGTCCCTTCCAGAAAACCCGCTATTTCGATTATTTCTAACCCCCCCCACCCTTCTCCGCGAATCGATACGCGCAGTTAATCAACCGTCGAATAATCGAATAAATGAAATTGTCTCGCTAAAATTTGATGAAGTATGAAGCGCCGCACTTACTTTCCCCGTCTCGCAGATCAAAAATATATTATAAATGACAGACATTATGTTATAAATGTATTATAAATATCTTATATTTAGCCGACGAATATTTGCGCGATCAAGTAATATTCTCGAAGATCACTTTAAAATGTTAATAGGTGTAGGTAGCAAAATAGAGGTAAGACGAATTAATCATAAGATTAATAAAAGCAATAATAGGGAAATTCTTTTTGTTAAATTTTATATTTCGCAATATTTCGCAAGTACTAATGATTGAAAATTTAATATTTAATATTCATAAAAGGTTGAATAAAAAATACATGTGTATTGTTCAATCAGATGAAAAATATATTATATTAAACATAAAATCGTAATTGCGTATCAAATTCCATTTTTATTTCGTATTACTGCGTAACTTTGCAAAAAGTTTGACGTTATAGATATGTATTTTTACACCATTACGCAGTAAATGCATCGGGGTTACTGAAACTTAATCTTTTTACCTGTCATTATTATTATTATAGTAACAAAATGCTTTTAAAAGTTTTACACTAAAAATATCTTTTACGCACAGAAATTTTAAATTTATTTATTTTATTTTTAATTCGTCTAATTTTTTATCGTGATAAGGTCAGTCTATTATATAGAACTCAGTAAAATAAGTATGATAGATGTAAAATTTTTATATTTTTCAAAGATTTAATAGTCATTATTTGGCCATATTTGTGTGTTTTATTCAAATATTTAATATTAAGAAAAAATATACATTTATATTTGTTTTTTTTTATAATATAATTGACATTTAATTTTCATATTTATTCTATAAAAATATATTTTTACAAATTAGGAAAGTGCTCAGAAAGTAATGACTATCAATTATCTTCGTGAATATATACATACACAATTTTATTTAGAAAAATTAATTGAAAAATTAAACATTTCATAAGAGAAAGAGAGTGTTGCAAAGATATTTGATAGAAAGACAATAAAGTTCCGGACAGAAATTATATTAAATTCCATCAAAAACTACTTCAACGTCATATTTAATATCTCAATTATCCACAATTATTCCAATTGAGTCTAGTTTCGTACTGTTTCGCGCCAGTCATTTTTAATTGTCATTTTTAAAATATATTTGGGTTGATCCATTGTGCCGCGCTTCTTTGTTCACGCGTAGAATTTTACGATGGTGATACGGCGGATCATCGGAGTCCGATTCGTAGAAAACGTCAGAGGAACCCGCACACGTCGTCCGATAAAACGTCGCCACAAACAAACGCGGTGAGCAGCCGAGCGCCTTCTCTCCCGCGTGAGTGTTTCGCTTATGCGGCGCGAATAAAACGTCCGTCCCTAATCTAATCTAATCTAAAGTGGACAATCTCTGACGGCCGACAAATGAGAGAGAGACGTTAATCTTACGGCCAGTAGTTGCCCGAGCGATCATATGGAGATGATGTTTACAGTTTAATTATTAATTCGTAATAAACGTATTATCGTTTTATACAGAAATCCGTTTCTCCAATTCGCATCCTATAAACTTGTCGGATTTATAGAATAATAAAAAGTAATCGAAAAAATAATTTCAAAAGTAGCGCACACCTTATAATTGATGTAATAAAAAGTATATCGAGTTTCATGTATGTATATAATACCGAAAGGGAAGTACGTTTGACAGTTGACAAATTATATTAATTGGTTACGAGAACAATCGTATAAAATTAATCGCGCCGATAATCTCCGGGCGAGAGACACGTAGGAACGTAAATCTATTTCATGAAATTTCTATATTTTATAACGCGATCGATCGATCGAATCGAGGTCAACGCCGACGAGAGTCATCGATTAAATCGGTCCGGGAGAGACGACTTAAATTTTAACAACAAATCGATCACATGGGATAAGATTGTCGGCCGGCTGGAAATAACGACCCTTCTATGTCCTCTCCCTCCCATTTTTCTCTCCGCACTATCGAGTGAAAGGGGGAGAGCGGGGATGAAGGCGAAGGCGAGGGTGAGGGCGAAGGCGAGGGCGAGGGCGAGGGCGAGGGCGAGGGTTCGAGGGTTGGTACATTAGCAATGTTTTGTTGACACTGGAGAACAACGACGAAGCCATTACTGGCTTCTGCCAGCGTGGTATAGCCCTTCGATCCATCGAGAAAGCTGGCGAACGACAAACTTGCCGTAGAAGCGATTGCGCTGTCTCTTTCTACCATACCGTTTATCATACCGTTTCTGTAATTGTTATTATTGTAAAGCTGTTTCTGCAGTCTTAATTTTTATATTTAGATCCATATATATATATATATATATATATATATATATATATATATAAATTGTTTAAAATTCTGGCGTTACATGGATTACGATAATATAATGTCTGTAATTTATAATCAATTCTCATTTTATAAAATTTATAGATTAGAAATGGAAATAAAGCCATTCTCAGAAATTCTGATTTTTACTATGCTTTTTCCTATCTTGAGTACCTCCTCGTTTCGAATGCCGATAAGATATTTGATTAAATCATTCGGCTGAAGAATAATAAATTTGAGGAGCGATAAGTCGGTTGGAGAACCTACGGCGTGTTCATGGGATATCCAAACCTTGGTCTTTATTTCCGGCTCCGCGATGTTGCGCTCTCTCTCTCTCTCTCTCTCTCTCTCTCTCTCTCTCTCTCTCTCTCTTAGTTCATCGTTTGCGGAGCGGAGTCCCTTTGGAGATTGCTATGTCGCGACTCTTTCTAACTGCGGGACTAACGCGACGATAATAAAGACGTTTTAAGCACCGTACAAGCGCGATCGCTCTCGCAAAGAGAAAGAGAGAAGAAGAGAGAGAGAGAGAGAGAGAGAGAACAAAAAAAAATATACAGCGAGCCCAGCGCGTGCGGTCGGGAGTTTATTTTTGACTGCGAAGAATGAAGGCACAATGCACTCGCGCGGATGCACCGGCGTCCATATACCCGGCCTCTTTCCGCTCTTCTCTCTCTCTGCCCCTCTATTGTTTGTCGTTTTCGACGATGATCGAAATCGACGCGTTTTAAATAAGCGTACGGCGCACACAGGCGCGAAGTGGAGAAAAGATCGCGATACGAAACACGCGGTATTTATTTTTCAAGCCGAGCAATAGAATCGATATTCGAAAAAAAGCCGGGCCGACTGACCGATGTTTTACAAATCTTCGAGAGCAATACGGGGCCGATTACTAGGTGTATTCCTTTTTTTTTTTTTATATATCCGTAGCGAGAAAATCATCATCGACGCGCCGCTCGATGTCCCATCGCTCGAGAAAGGTATAATTTTCATTTAAAGGAGATACAATGCCGTATTCGTTTAACATTTACAAAATTGCCAATTGCGCTGTGCATACGCTGTGTCAACCCGCTTCCGAGGTTTACATCAATTATGACAATCGCGACTTCCTACTCGCGAAGTGGGCTACGAGCCGCGTACATACCGCGGCTTATGAGACGCTTATGCCACTCTCCATTGTCAGATATTATTTATATTATTTTTAGCTTAATGGCCGGAGGGCGATCTTCCAGCGAGGAGGACTAAAGTAGCTCTTCTCCCTCATGGTGTGCAACGCGACACCGGCACGCACGTCGGAAAATTTCGAGAAGCGACGCGGCGACGGGGGGCGGGGGAGGGGGAGGGGGAGGGGAACGCGCGCGCGTGGAGCAGCGCGGAGAGGCGGATTATCCGACGCCGCTGCCGATCATCTTAATCAGCATCACGGCGCGTTATCTCGCGTTTGGGCGATACACGCACGTTTCACCGTCACCGGACACCGCGTACCGGGAACAGCGACAGCGGTTCCGTTATCGTCGGCAGCGATGCAATTGTAATGACGCACCGCGTCGTCTGCGTTGTCCTCTTCCTCAACCTTCCCCCCTTCCTTCCCCCGCTCCTCCTCCTTCTCCTCCTTCTCGCCCTCATCTTCGTCGTCGTCGTGCCTCGTGCGTTTTTCAAAGTGCAGCTGATGCACTTTGGCGTGGCTGGATGCTGACGACTTTGTATCTGCGCGGCCGGCGCAAACAATCTAACGCTGATTACGGCCGGGGAAGTCCGCCCTCTCCACCCCTTATCGGGACCGGCCCCGATTTTTTCGGAATGCAAAACAGTCGCGCCCGAAGTACGGAGTACGGGGGGGGGGAGGGGGGACGGGAGAGTTTTATCTCGATCGACGTCTCATTGTTTAAAGTTCGTTACGGGCGGGAGAGTGTCCTTGCGAGAGGATTAAGCGTGTACGGGATATTACGGGCGTTTCGAGAATCCACCCTGTTTAGATCGGCCTTATCTTTCGCGCGATTTGGATCTTATATACTTCCGCTCTCTCTGGATACGGCGCGCTCTGGGCGTGTGTCGATAATTACGTACGGTCGGCCGGCCGGCCGGCCGGCCGATATCAATTAATTCGGCCATTACGATTCGAGAGCGCGCGCAATCGTTATCTTTCTACACAAATTGCCGCGCGGATATTCCTCGTTGTAATTGCGCGCGATAAACGGCTTGTGAAAAAAAGAAGTGGTAAATCATTGAAAATTTGATTGTAATCTAATGTTGATAATTCACCGTAATTATTGTAATTATCATCGCAGGCATCGTGTATCATTTATTACTGCTTTATTATTATTTTCGTTCCTTTAATTCTTATTACGTTGCGGAGTTTAACCGCAACTTCCGTCGGTTATCACTCGACAGTAAATATGTTAAAAAGTATGAATAAATCGTTCATTATCTCTTCAAATTCGTTTTTTTTTGACAGGCAGTCTGCTCTTCGTTGAGCGTGCGCTTTATATCGTATCGAAACGAGGTAGTTAAATCGCTCGATAAAAGCTCCCAGGAGGGAACCACGGTCCCCGTATTTGATGTTTTTTGTCTGTTGCAGACGCCCACGAGACGCCCCTGTCCCGAGGGGCTCGATCGAACGCCGCCCCTGCATACGTGAGCTCGACTTAATTTCCAACTGCGCGTTAAATAATTAAATAATTACGGTCTTTTAACCCTCAAACATACGTTATCTATTTCGTTATTATAAACATTATCATAAATGGTATTCTCTTACATTCCACTTTCTGGAATCAAGTGGAATCATATATATGCATTTAAGTATAAAGATTTCAAGAATCGATAATTTTAAGTATTCATCAAAATTTCCGATTCCAGTTTCTGAAACGAATAATTTTACTTCAGAATAATCAATTATATTAATTTAAAAAAGTGGACTGTCGAGATTTGTCGAGAGCAAGATTTGCAAAATCTGTCTTTAATTAAACCAAATCACAAAATACATTTCTAATAATTCTGTCTCACGCAAATTAGTGTTTTTTGATGACAAATAAACACAAGTAAAGCTAATCACAATTTGTTGCACAATACGTGCACAATTCCAGTATAGTCGAAATAGTTAAGGCTTCTTTTGTTTCGCAAATAATTTTTATAAATTTATTTCTGTATAAGCCAAAAGCAAATAACAATAATTAATTATTTTCGCAAGTTTGGCGAATGTATTTTATTAAAAAGTTATCATTATCATCCCCCTTACTTGGAAATAAAATCCGTCGTTGACGGTCAAACAAAATATTTAAGTTTCAAGTTTTCTGCTGACTGCACATCAGCGGAAGCGTCAGCGAGGAGTGTCTTTATCGAAGGATAAATAGATCCGACTGATCCATGCGAATCGTGGTCACGGAGTCTTCTCGCGAGGGAGGAAGTGGGAAGCACCATCGTGACGGGACCAGTACACGGTACACATCGTGCCACGGGGAAGATATCGAATTTCTTATGGCTTCTGTGTATTCCCATGGGCAGAAACAGGAGGTCAGAGATGCGTATATCTACGAGGTGTTCGCGAATTAACGCATCCGCCTCAAAGCGACGCGTTCGTGGATCAAGCAGAATGACGATCTAATATTGATCGACGACGTCATCAAGTTCAATTCTAACTTCAGATATTGTGAGATAACATGAAATTTATCTTTTTTAAAAACTTGAAAGTCGATACTTGAACTTAAGAGGTTCCATCGATTTCGAATCATAATTTAAACGATGAATGCATTTTTGCAAAAAAATAAGTGGTCGCGAAAATATAATTTATTAAAAAAATATAATTGCGTGTGTGTGTGTGTGTAACTGACAAAAATTTATATAAATTAAACTGGTCATTTGATATTGATACAAGATTTAATTCCAGAGCAAAGTCCGTATTCAAGAATACAATCCTATAGGCGTCCATATTTATGAGTATGGGTTTTACAAACCCATACTCCGATAGCTTTGCAAATATACGTGTATGGCATCATTTACCATATATTAATTACAGGAAACCCTGCAAAGCATCTGTGCTTCCGAATCACCCTAATATCATCACAAATATTGTATATCCGTGCCCGTTCAACTGTTCGAATCGAATTTGCGTGTTCATATTTCATACACGAATAATATATATAACAATATATATAATAATATAATATATAATAATTTTGTTCTTTCGGATTTTTCCGTAATAATCCACTTTAAATCGCTGAAAAGAACTAGCAACTCCAATATTATGTTATGTATAATTGTCTTATTAATATTGTACTTCAATTTAATCCATTAAAAAATATAACTTTCCGTTTTACAATACGATAAATGTAGTATTTTTATCTATAAAGAAACATGGGCTCTATCATCAGAAATAAATGATAATCTCACATTTGCCTAAACTAAAAAAAAAATATAGCTTGATATCCAAAGAATTTCTATGCGATGGATTCACATCCGGTCTAATCGATCGATCAAGGAGGAAGATATATCACAGCGTACTTCCGATTATCAAAACGACATTTTGCCATCTCGCCGTAAGGTGGTAAGTTTCGCGAGAAAAAAAATTCCGCGAGAGATCGACTCTGTCAACATGGCCCAGATGGCCCAGCTGGTAGTTATTTATTTATTATCCGCTTTGCTCGCTCGCTCGCTCGGCGAAGAAGAGGACGGCATGACGAGGGCCGTGTATGCACGCATGCGACACGATGCTCTCGATGCTACGCTACGCGGCGGAAGGCATCGCGTTACGTACATAGTTATGGGGCCTCCGCTCGTTTCTAAAATCGGATGTAGAGCAACGACCTTCCAAACAACACGGGACTCGTACGGGCCGCGCGCGCTTCTATCCGCGAGGGACGAAAATTCCGGACGCTAACGTCCGTCAGTTCTACATCTGCGTGCCGTCGGACGCGTAAGAACGCCGCCAGATATTATCCGCCTGACGAAGTCGGGCTAAATAAAACGGATTATTCGTCGCGATGTTTATTAATATCTAATATTCTAATCGCGCGTTAGCCTCGTGTCACATACGCTCGGTGTATGCGTGTCGTCCCCCGTTATATTTCCCGTCGTATATATACGGCTTTACATATTTTTCTGTATGATCTGTTTGACAATTTAGCATAATTTGTTGATTTTCATAGAGAAATATAGAAGTATACGAATATAGAGTAATATAGAAGTAACGGAGAAAGCCCGATCCCTTTCCCGGTTTGACCAAATTTGACGTTGATCGGGACGATTGTTCATTTCCTGACATAACTAGATTTCACTTTTCATTATTATCACTTTTGAATTATTTATTAAACTTTAATGTATATTAATTGTATCTACTCCAAAAGATATTTTGTTAAAATAAAATACGTTTGGTTAAAACAAAATTTCTTTCTACTTTTCGATTCAATGTCGAGACGCGTCTCTCCCTCCCTCTCTCTCTCTCTCTCTCTCTCTCTCTCTCTCTCTCTCACGTCCCGATATGACAATTCAATTTACGTAATTAACCAAGCGGAAAGAGTTTCCGGTGTCAAAGACTCACCTATGCTCGGCGGCGCGGTCTCTCTGCCTTCGATTTTTGAACCAATTGCTGACCTGCGTGGTCGTGAGGCCGGTGCTCTCCGCCAATTCTCGTTTCTCGCGCGGCGACGGATACGGATTGGTGGCGTACCAATCCCTCAGGACGCTCCTGGACTTTTCCTTGAAGCAGTAAGACGTCTCCTCGCCGTCCCAGATCGTGCGCGGTAGCGGAAACTTACGTCGCACTCGGTACTTGCCTGCGAAATAAAGGACGAATCCCTCCGGATGAGTGCGGGGACGTTGATAGAACGCTTTCGGGAGAACGCGCATTTTTAAGCAGTTTTGCGAATACCTTGAGAATACCACCACGCGAGTTTACTCGCGTGTCTTTAAATACGCACATTTTCGAAGCCTCCAAGATAAACATTTTCATCCCGACGAGTGAAAATTTGCATCGCGAGCGTAGATTCGCGATGCCAGGAAAAACGGAAGAGGAAGCAGCGCACTTCGATACGCTCTTAGCTTCTCCTCGTAGTCTCTCAAGAGCGATCTCGCTTTGATCTATCTCTTTAGGGGTGGGGAGGGAGGATGGAGGATGGAGTTGGTTTCTGGGCACGAGCAACCGGCGGTGACATCGTCGTCGTCGCCGTCGGCTTCGCGCGCGCCGCTCGCGAATAAGATCGAGCGTAGTAAAATAGAGCCAAGTTTATATCATCGGCTCGTCAAGCTCGTATCGTGCGTGCGATAATCACTTCGTCCGTCCGTTTGGCTGTCGGTGTCGAAATCGCGCGCGTTGTTATTAATCACCCCGCGCGGTATTTCCCAAGCGCGAAAATAAATGCGGCAACATGCGTAAAATAGCAAGATAAACGTCAGTCGCCGATGTTGTTCAAGTGTTAATCGACAAAACGGTAGTCTATATATAGTCGAGGATCGGATAAGCTCATTGTTTCATTGTTTCGTAAATAAATTATTAAAACACGTAAAATTATAAAGAAATCGCTTTACTGTACATAATTATTAACGTTTCAATGATATAACACTGTTGTGTCTTATATATTTTCTATAACATTAATTTAATGAGAAATGTGACCTACACATTTTTCGCGTCCACTTGGAGTTGGCTCTATTCTTTAATGGAATTGCGAGACACAGAACACCGCTTACACTTTCAACGACTCTTTACTCTACGTGAATGTTGTATGATTAATTTATCTGCTTCCCGAGTAGCTATCGAACGTATTATATTTCTACAACTATATCTCATCGATCAACTTGACTAGTTTTTAAGTGTGAGGATAAGATCAACGAACGTCATACACTTTCTCAAGCTATTTCTCTGTAAAAATATTCTATCAAACTGAATTGTTGATGAAAATAGAAAAACGCTTTCAACAAGTAGATTAAAGTCATTAGGAAATAAATTGAGAGAACTCACGTCATTGGAAGAACTTTTATTTTATCGAATTCATTTTTTAAGTAACGTTTATCGATCTCAACGTTCTCAAGAAAAAAGATTAGATTTGTTAGAAAAAAAATGTTTACTAACCAACTGCACCGAGAGGCCTCCCGCGCAGCCTCTCGGCCTCGATGTAGTGAGCCTTGAGCCAGAGGGCCTGCAGTTTCGGATGATTGTTCGGGCTGAAGGTGTGGCTCTCCAGGATCCTGTAGAGCTCCTTGAATTGGCCGCGATGGAAGGCGACGATCGCCTTGGCCTTGAGCACGCTCTCGTGCCGGTGCAACCTGGTGCACGCCGGCAGAGACCATAGAAATCGGCTGAGCCTCTCCACGGAGCCTGCCTGCTGGAGAACCTGGACATTCGACACCATCGCCTTGAAGACGATAGACAGGGGGGGCACACTGTTAGTCGGCAAAACTCATCCCGGGTCTCCTCTTATTCTAGTGTATCTTGTATATGTCTCATATTCGCCTCTTTCCGCTGATCGTTTCGTTCAAGGAAGACAGGTCGAACAATTACCGGTGACTAACGGGGCCAGTTTTCGGAAAACGTTTTCGAGTAAAGGAGGATTGCGAGAATTAGGATGAGGATGGAAGGTTGTAACGATTGACACAGATCGCAACACTCTTCCAAAGATTTCATCGGCACATTAATTAAAATGAAAAAATAAAATCTAGATTTTATATAATTTAATCTAATTTTTCATACTTAGAATTTTTAAGTCGGAAAGATTAAAATATATTTAATTTCCTTCTGTTTTGAAGAAAGTGGTATGTTTTCGAATTTAACTCTTTAAATATTTATTATTGTGTATATATGTGTAAAAATTATTATTAAAACTAAAGATAAACATTGAAAACTAATCTAATGATCTAAAATTATATAAAGAAATTAAAAAGAAAACAATCGAATTAATTCTGATATTTAAATATAATCTACGAATTAAAGAAAAGATTAACTTTAACAAAAAACTAATTTGAACAGAATTTGAACATCTCTTGATTACATTTATTTTATTAGATCCTATCTTTAAAAAGAACGAGCTGATGCAGCTTCAGATAGGACTGGTTTGCATTTGGAATTTTTAGATAGCTTCGTGTTTTGACGTAGCATTTTTGATGAAAAAAAAACTAGCTTTTATGGAAATGTGGGATAAATCTGTCATACATTCGATTATTTTTTTTTTTTGTTAACAAAACCAGTCTGTTTTAAGCTGTTCCATCAATAAAGTTGAAAAATTAATGGAAGCCCCTTGACTTATAGGCGCTTTCTTAAAATGATTAAATCTTCCTTGAAAAACAATGAGTTTGACGGAATTTTTGAATTACAAAATCTATTTAGATCTGCAAAAAACAGGATGAGATTTAATATTGAATTGGGAAAAGGTTCCAGAAATTTGAAGGGATTGAATTAGGGATGTCTACCTCCTATGCTGATATATTAACAGCCGAATTTCAATTAACTGAATTTTTGCGAGCAAGCAAAAATGAATCTTGTGTCTCGGAGCGATTAAAATAGCCTGATACGTAATTCCGTAAATTACTTGGAATACCCGCGTGAAATATTTTCGGATAGTCGGTGGTCCCTTCTGTCACGACGTTAGAATCGATAACCGTAAGCGAAAATCCTGTATATTTATAGATTTCTATAAAAAAATCTTCATGTATCATCGGCAGTATCGTAACGCAAAGCTACGAAATCGCGGAAAAACTTTGGCGACAAGCTTCAAGTATGGAAATCCACGGCACTCTTATTAAGTTTTAACAAAAGATTATCATTTATAATGAAAAAAAAAAAAAAAAAAAAAAAAATCGGATGATTACTAATGTGTAAAATTACACTCGACATATCGTTGACGTTTGAACAATTGTATAATTTCTCGAAACGACCGTTAATGAACTTAAACGATCGCGTAACACGATCCTAAGTGGAACTATACGTCAATTTTATTTCGTCGTATACTTCAGTTCGTTTTATCGGCACGAATCGTGTTATCCCATGCGCGCGTTCATCAGCGCTAACATAATTAACCACCGAGGATCCCGTTTGAGAAATGAGCTAACTATCCGCCGATATCCACATACGTCTGCCTCGCGTCTCCGACGTTTATTCGATATCACGCGCCATATATTGCCAATCTATGTATTACATGTCTTTAATTTAATAACCACACATAACCGATTTGCTAAAAGCGCAATACTAACTGGTAAAATCGATAACGTTACGTGCAATATAACAAAATATCTACATGGAAATCTCGCAAATTCGATTACCGTAAATTGCCTCTCAGCGATATAAACAAGAAGTGCAAAAATCATTACGTCACGTCAACTTATGTTTCTTTTTCCTACATATTTTTCAATATCACACGTCGAGTTGGATTCATGAATCTTATATGCGCATGGGGAAATTCGATATCGACGTAGAAAGTCTCGAGATTTTCTTCCAGCGCGAACGAAATTAATTGCCGCGAAAGCACCGACGGAATTAAGACGTTGCCGATCGTATGCGAACCGGTGTCTAATGACCGCTTAATTAGCGATATACGTATGCTCTGTACACCTGTCATCTTTGTCTGCTCGCTGTCGTCGCCGGATGTCGCCGAATTTTCCGCGGTACGACCGATTAATCTTGCCGCCTGGCATAATGAGGAATCAGTGTCACGTTACCCAAACCAAGAGAAATGTAGTGACATAGATCTCGAGATTGGATTAACGTGGATGCCGATTAGAAGGATTTGCAGAAATGCGCGATAAGTTTTTATATATATTCAATAATATGGTATATATATAACAATATTTTGTATATAATGTAGATAAAATGTGTAAAGAAGAGAGATAATCCGAAAAAAAATCTTCTTTTCTTTATTTAAGCTTGAATATTTGAAACCTTCTTCTCTGAATCTTTGGTATAATTATATACATTTATATATAAATATATAAATATATAAATATATATATATATATATATATATATATATATATAAAACATAAAAATTTTATTTGAAGTATATAGACGTTAAAAATTGTTAATTTATTAAAAAAGATTGGGTTTCAATTAGATAATTCAATATATTAAATCGTTTATGACTAAACCGAGATTGAAAATCGATGTTCTAGAATAATATAATCAGATTTAGGAGAAAATCCAGTACTACTATTTCTCTTTTTCTCGAGGGTAAGAGATCAATTTTCGTCCGCCACCTGATAAAAAAAGATGGATCGCGGTCGACATCCGGTGAAACGCCGATTTCAATTATATCTCGAGAAGGGAAACTATCATGGGCACCTCGAATGATACAAGACAACTAGCGCCCACGTGTCACAGGATACAGGCAGCGATCGTTATATTTCTGTACAAATCGATTACAAGCGATAAGCGACCGCGATAAGTTGTGGCGCGGGTCACAACTCGTGCATAATCACTCATAGTTCCTCGGCATTCTTCAGAACTCAATCGCAAAATTCGAACGCCATAATTGCCTGTGCGACGTGGGCAAGGAGTTAAAGTCTAGCCGCATAATTATAGCGCTAGCACAGGGATATGCGAGAGCGCGTCGTGCAGCGATGCAATCTGCGGCCGATCACTTCCGCATTTGGCGAACCCATCTTTTGCCCATCTCGGCACATTATCTCGCACGTGCCGCGATCGCCGTACGATTTTTTTCAATCATTCATAAATTTGCACTTTTTACGGCGCAAAGTATAAAAGTTAACTCTTAATGTTCATGTGGTACGAGTACGCCTACATAAGTAGTGTCAAGAAAGCCGAAACGGTGAATACGTAATGTAACATGGAAATCTGGAAAGGAAACGTCCAAACATTGGTTGCAAAAAATTGAAATATATTTTGAATATATCTAGGCGTTTGTGTTAAATTTAGAAAAAAAATTAAACATTAAATTATTTTGCATACCACACATTTTTATAATTATTTTTTATATCCATATTACAACAATCTAATTGTGTGTTGTATTCCTTGATATAAACAATTCAGATATTCAAGAGTTAATTTATCGGATTCGTCTAAACAAATTTTCAGTCTTATTAATAAAGACAAATAGTGTCAAATAAATCATTCAAGATGCATCGAGATGCAATTTGACGTGTGTGCGGCAAAGAATCGAACAAGCGCGGAAGGAATCGCTCTCTCTCTCTCTCTCTCTCTCTCTCTCTCTCTCGAACGGGGCGAGTTAACATGTGGGACGTTCGATATGAGAGACGTAAACGTCGCGCGCAAAATAATTTACGGTTACAGTAAAATCGTGCAGATTCCATTAAGCGTGTGACATGCAAGCGAGTCTTGGCGCATAACGTTGTCGGCGACGTAACGACCGCATCAGCGCGGCGGCGATTTCATCATCGGTACATAGATCGTCGTTTCCACACTTAAAAATGACAATCAACACGACGATTCGATCTATGTACGTGTCGACGATGAGCAATTCATTCGCACAAAAAAAAATTTAAATCAAGTCTGAACGCAAATCGTGATGAACGTCACGAGAATCATCACGTCACCTCGTGTTCTTTTTAATGTTGCGAATCCAGAGTCTTAAATCGAAAAACAAATATTTTTAAATATATATATATATATATATATATATATATATATATATATATATAGTAAAAAATATTATCTTCATAAATACGATTGTCTATACTTTAGTCTTGACTTGAGCAAAAATAATGCATCAATATAAATTCGATCAGATCAAGACTAAAGATTATAATAAGATTATAATATTTTTATTTAGATATGAGAATATTTGTCTTAATTTAATGTTATTCCGTGCAACATTAAAAAAACTTGTCGCGCAAGGCAAGTGGCAGTCTTGTGACGTGTTTATCACGATTTGCGTTCCGTTGCGGTTAACGGCACTCAAAGAATTCTGTGTTTCGACAAAGCGAAAGCCGCAAATTGATTAGTATTATTCGTCGAGGAAAGTGCAGCGATCGCTAACCAAACTCGTCATCAGGCGGCTCATCATCAGCTCTGCGTTACGAATATTGCGCGATTTCTAATTACAACGCAATCTTACATTTTTGTTCGGATACACATATTTAAAATTATAAAAGCAATGCTGTCTTCTCTTTCCCGCGAAGCGCGAGTATAGAGTTCGCTACGAAACAATTACGATCGAGTCGTCGCGTTATGTCTTACACGGAGGATACTAATCACATTATGTAATTATCGCGACTGGATATAACGTTGGCGTTCACCCTGGCGCTATCGCGAGGAATGTTTATATCTTACGTCCGGATTTTAATTGGAATGCGAATGAATGAATGTATGTGTTTTCTATGAACGCGACGCATAGCGTTGAGCGGCCGAATGCAGCAAGCGCGCGTTAAGCAATTAGAGATCCTCCAATAAGAGTCACGAAATACAACATTAGACGAGACGAATAATATTCGAAAGACGCCTAGAAACTAATTTGGAGGTACTTTCGGAAACCAATTCCTTTGCCACATCAATTAATTTGGATTTTAATTTAATTATCATCGTTCGATTCAATCGTTTGAATCTTTAAAGCGATTTATCGGCATGGCCAAATATTTAACTTACGTAACGCCATCTTAGATTTATATCTATTATTATAAAATATTCACGGCTGTACTGTCGTCGATTTAGAGATCAACGTAATTAAGTAGTACAATTATGAGGCATCGCGGCCAGGTACAAAAAAATTTTTACATTTTTAAAGGATTAATCAATGTCAACGAAATTATATATACTTTTTTGTTTTCTTTTCTCCTCTCTTTCATTTTGTTTTTCCCTTTAATCTTCTTTGCTCGATTGCTCGATATTTATTTACTCGTTTATCTCCGTTTTCCATGGCAGCTTCTAGAGCTGCGTTCCAATTTATACTTAGAACGCTGGAATCATTTCATCCCTGTTATTTGCAACAAATGTTAAAACAAGGACGAATGACACGCTCACGAGCGTGGAAATTGGAACGCGGCCTAGCGAAGCTTGGTGGTCGGATTCGCGCGGATTACTCCGACCGTTTTTTTTTTCGTGCCTCTTCTCGAAGGAGCTCTACGAAACCAGGCGATCGCACACG
The DNA here is from genome assembly GCA_024349325.1 of Pogonomyrmex californicus. Lineage (NCBI taxonomy): Eukaryota > Metazoa > Arthropoda > Insecta > Hymenoptera > Formicidae > Pogonomyrmex > Pogonomyrmex californicus. Next base: position 2,572,555 of record JAECZD010000019.1, read on the forward strand.
ACTTACCTCGCAGACACACGCGACCTGTTCCTGCGTGAAGCCGAAACTCGGCAGCTGGCCGTTGCCGCTACCCCCGGCGGAACTCGCCGGGCTGTCCTGCGGGCTGTAGCTGGCCGCCCCCGTCGCGCCGGGCGTGTAAGCGTTTTCCACCGTGCCGCCCGTCGTCGAGTGCCCGGTCAAGGGTGTGGGCGTGCTCTGGGGGCTGTAGTCGCCGGCAGCAGTGCTCAGAACGTCCGCACCACCGCCGCCGCCGCCGCCGCCGCCGCCACCGCCGCCGCCGCCGCTGCCGCCGCCGCCGCCGCCGGACGACGGGCCCATCGCGCCCCCGTTACCAGCGGTGCCCCCGTAGGCCATCATGGCTGTGTCATCTCCGGGGTCCACGACGACCCCCCGCACAGCACCGCCGCCCTCCACCGTTGTGACGCGATCGTCCTCCCCGCTTCGCGTTCGCGACCGATGGACCGCGTCGCCGCGCTTCACGGGTTCGCCGATCCGACGCTGCGCGAAAAAGGGAGTTCTCCTCACTCGCCGCTCATCTTCCGCGGGATGGGGGGGGCCCTTCGCGGAATCACTGCGGGCCCTTGGAACGTCCGAGCGAGGGCATGGCGCGACGCGCCGATCGGCTGCTGAGTTCCTCGACGCGAAACGTCAATCGGAGGGAGCGTCTCGGTACAACGTGGATTTTCGTAATTTAAGTTGGCTTAAAGTCAATGTTTGTTTTTTAATAAAAAAAAAAAGAAATCATTTTACGACTACGATTTAAAAAGACATGGCGCGTCGCCAATTCAGATTGCTGCGGATTGAATTTTTGTGCGACGTGTTAAAAAGAGATGGCGAACCCGCGTGATGAAGTCTGCACAAGACAAATAACTGAAGTCCAATCCAATGATTTAAGTATTGACGGTGATGGCACACGTTGTTTCGTCGTTTATCAAAACTGATCACCAGTTTGACGTGCTGAGCTTAATTACTAACACATGCAAAATACATCTCTTCTCTTCTATGTGCACAGGATCTTTTCTAAAAAACTGCGTATTACGTTACTTGTCATAGTCATTGGTTAAATTATATTTAACTAATTTAAGCGATTAAGTCACGTTTCGTAAATGTTGCATTTCTATTATGAGAAACACGAAGCGAAGATTCACTATGGAGATCCTTTACATTCCGTTTGACAAACTGTCGAAGATCGCGCTGAGATGATCGTACGTCTCTCCAAGATCTCATCGATCTCATCGATCCGTGACTTGCTCGCTCGTTCGATAGTTCGAGCTCGATGATTGTCCTATCTTTCGATCGAGGATCGCGTGAAAATTTTCACGACCAGGAGAGGATATTTTTGGATCGCACCAGCTGACCGACGAACGTTGCGATTGAAGGCGGAAAAAAATTTTCGGCGATATGAAGCAAACGAGATCCTCCTCGGGCTTGTCAGTTTTGAGCCAACCATTGATTGACTCGTAGATCAAACTTGTGAATCCTTATTTTTTTCTGGATCACGCACATGCACGTACACATTCTCGTTGGTTCTCACAAAAATCGACAAGAAAAGAAAAAATTTTAACGTCGCTCTGAGATTGTCTTTGAATCTTAATTAGATTCTCGCTGAGATTAACTTTCGGAGAGATTAAATTTTAATCGGCGGAACAATCCACCGTGAGCGATAATCTTCAATTTGCTCCCGTTGAGTCTTGCTCGTCGGCTCTTGGCTCGATCGACTCGCGATTTATTTCTGGGAATACTTGTTGAATTCGCAGATTCGTGAGATCATTTCCACCGAAAAAGCACTTTCGCCGAATTGATCCCATTCGATAGAGTTCGTCCATTCGGCGTTTCACTACCGCACTGCTTCTTCCGACTCGCTGCTTTCTTTCTCTCTCTCTCTCTCTCTCTCTCTCTCTCTCTCTCTCTCTCTCTCTCTTGGTCTCTCTCGCCGTCGGCACACAGGTTGCACCCGTGAAATCCACGGGCTCGTGTTTCCACGGGGCCAAGCGATCGTATTTATAGATCGCTTGGTACACTCGCGAGCGCGTTGTTATTATTAGATGCGCCTTAACGAGCGTCTCCCTCGCTCTCCTTGAACCCCATCGGCGCCTCTCGTCGCGACGCTCTCTCCTCTCGAAGATGTCACTAAATCGCTTCCACCTTCGAATTTTCACCTTCTTCAACGCCACTCGACAACTTACTAGTACTTATCGGGGCAATGCTTCTTCTCACGATTCTCAATGAGATAATAGGACGATGAAGATAATCTTATCCCGCTGATGTATTTTCACATTTGCCAAACACTATGCGTCTCGAGGCAACCGAGAATCGGCACTGATTTCATCACTAAACGGTCTCCTCTGACGCGAGCTGGGAATTTGATCTTTGGAGTAAACGTTTGATAACTCACAGTCTATTTCTCGTGTTTTCGCGTAGAACAGCTGCGCCCGAAAAATTCCACTCGGCGACGGCCGTTTTAGCTGATTCACTCGAGAAGCATACGCCCGCGATATTTATCATCGCGGAAACACACCGGCTGCGGCTCGAGCGATCCTCTGGTGGACGCGCACGAAAGCGATTTTAATTTGACGCGTACCAGATTGTGTCTCGCCCCCAAAAGTGATTTCGATCTGCATTCGATGATCGTGATGTGGATCGCAGAGAGCGGAGCAGGCCGATTCGAGGCGGTGGGCCGTTCAATGGGCCGTTCTTGTCTCTCTCGCTGCCGCGCGAGAGAGAGACACTCTCCTCACGCGCGCACCAGAAGGGACTGGCGATGCGGCGTGTCGGCGAGGCGAGCCGAGCGCGTCATGCGCGACGTGGTGTGGATTGGCGAGGGGCGTGGCCAAGATGACAGCTGCGTGATGCGCGGCCCTATTGGCCGCTGGGCATGGCCGCGGCCACCATACCGTCGCGCCATTGGTCGCGCGCGTGCCACCAAATGAGCCTCGTTACGAACGTCCGGCACGAGCGGAGAAAAGGAAAGAGAGAGAAAGAGTGAGAAAGAGAGGGAGAGGGAAGGAGTGAGAGAAAGGGAGAAGAGGAGAGAGAGAGAGAAAGAAAAAGAGAGAGATAGAGAGAGAGAGAGAGACTGAGAAAGGGAGGAAGAGACACGCGAACGAATTGCATCCAGATCCTTGCGAGGAGCTCGTTAAATTCCGGCCTTTTCTGGATGTCTGCTTCTTTTAATAACGCACGCACAGCGGCAGGGCGACGCAATTTTTACGTCCATGCGTGGCAAATGTTATCTCCATGTGTAAATCTCGAAATCACGCATACGTATATGATGTATATACAGAATACGATTCTTCATCAATTATTTGCTTTTTTTTCAGCAAATCCTTGAGGAAGAAGAAAGAGAGGCAGGGAATTCTGTAAAGAGGACATTAAAAATATAGATTGAAAGAAAGAAAAAAGAGGGGAGACATATGTTATCCTTACAGATTGATGTTTAGTTTTAATTTATATATATATATATATATATATATATATATATATATAAGTGTATGTATATGTGAAATAGTAATACATTTTGCGGATCAGAAAGCAAATTTCAGATTACGTCATTTGGCAAATTCATGCGGCATATCGTTCGTGAGATTAATAGCGTTGTGACGTCTATCACGCTACTAGAAGCATTGTTTGAATCGAATGCGTGCTCTACCGTAGCATTGTTATTTATTCATTATGCAAGTTACGAGGAAAAGCACATACCTACCGTAGGAAAATAAATGAAGAAAGCACTAAAAACTCTCGTTATACCGTCGAAATACTTATTTGTACTTGCTAAGAGAAAAGAATGGAGAAAAGAAGGTAGGAGTGTGAGAGAGAGAGAGAGAGAAGAAGGAAAAAGAAAGAGAGAGAAAGAAGAGGAAGAGGGGGGGAGGGGGAGGAGATAGAGAGCAACGGCTTATTCTTCCCCGGGGAAAAATCGATTTATAGCACTCGCGGGGCTTATGAACGCCCCCGCGAAAGAAAGGTACGTCGCTTAGAAGCTACTTACAACAGAAGTTGGATAAAGTTTCATGGACAGAGAGCTTGCGTTTTTATGTTACTTAAGGCACCACACGCTCGTCGTCGGGCTGGAATAACACACGTCGCGCAGTCTCCCCCGTTAAAGCGAAATCGCCGACACCGAACGATTTAGCGAAAGAAAGCAGCGATGGCACATCGCCCGGCGACGCGCCCCTACGTTGAACGTTCGCGATCTTACGAGAGCCTTTTCCGAGAGGATAGAAGAAAATTTGTAAAACACAACGTAAACATATGAGATATGATATATTTTAATTCTAAAATTTTGCACAAAGAACTATCTTACAAAAAACACACTACTGATGGCTCGCTTGAGATATTCAGGTTTTCCTTCTGCATTATTTTTTCAGTTTATAATAAAAATATAAATTTATTTTGCACATTATTTTGCTATTATTTATTACTGCTAAAGTAAAATACGTATAAATATATATATTCTTTTTGCAGGTTTTTTTTTTTATAAAAGTACATATACACAAGATATGGGAGTTATGATGCAAGAAAAACGATTGTGACTAAACACTTTTATATTATTTTTTTAGGAGTTTTTCTCTGAATTTTTGAGAAAACGTTCAGTTGCCTAAAAACAATGGGTTAGCGTATGTGTGAAGCATGTGTGTACGGAAGATAGCTTGACTTGGGCTACATAGGACTGACAGTGATTGACTCTTCTGACTATTGAAAAGCTACCGTGGACCATAAGTTTTCCGTCTTTTCCGTGTTTTGCTTTACTAAACGATGCTTGAATTTGAAAAAAAAAACAAATTTGCGGGAAAACAATTTTTTGAAAATTTACATTTGTCATTTTCAATTCTGACATTTTCCATTGCAGATGTATCATGCATTGCAAAACGCTATCTCTCGAATTCAATTCTCTATCGCGTTGCATTATAACAATACATTTTGAACTATGCATAATCAGTAGGGAAAAATTGGAATTAAATCTTTTTCTTAAAAAAAGATTTGATTCCGAATAAATCACACGTAACGTAGAATTTTGCATTCGTTGCGATGCTCCGACGGCGATGCAATGCCGACGGATGCAATGTATAAATTCAAACGGGTAACTAATCTTCTCAATTATGATCTTTTTTTACAATAATGTGTTAATAATATTGATAAACCTATACAAGATACGAAGAGCGAGTCTGTAATTATCTAGATAGTGCTTGATTTGAACGAAACCTGCGTTATGCAATAATTCACAATACTTGTTAAATCTGTCTCGTCGGATTATATAATTTAACAACATTGCGCAATAAGAGACGTTGATGTCCGTTGCGCGGATTTCTTTCGAGAACCGCACAATCGATCCTTGAGGAAAAAAAATCCCAGCGTTACGAGAACGGAATTGATACATTTTATTCGAATTGTATACGCCTCTCTACCACCCGTCGCGTCGTCATTCATCCTCGATGTACGGATGCCAGCGTTTTGTGGTCCACGATGAAGCCGTTGACACCATAATGTGACGTCTAAGGAACCCTCCCAGCACTCATCCTAAAGAGCCACGAAATCAACCGTTCGATCTTGCTGATGGGACAAGATTCGCATTCGTTATGATGCCCTCATCGTCACTTTACTTTGCGTGCCTGATCGAGTACGATGTAAACAGTTTCGTTAAATAGAAATTGAAACGAAAATTGAAGAGTAAAAGTGTAGTACGCAGTGCGTATAAATAATTGCAGATTTTTTAAATAAATTTAAGCGTATGTGATATTAGTAGAACTATCATTTAGGAAATCGAAAGAATAACATATGTGTGTGTACACAACACACACACACACACACACACACACACGTTATTAGCATTCTTTTATGTATATATATATATATATATATATATAATGTAATCAAATTTAAAAATAATAAGTAAAAAATATATAAATAAGAAAATATATAATTATAACTTGTATCTTTTTCTCACTTATTTTAAGCGTGGTAAAAATTTGGCAAGATAGAAAAACGTTATATAAAATTTTATCGATAAAGAAAAGTAAGTTTTGATTAAAATAGATTAGTGTAATCAGTATTTAATTAAGAAATGATGATTACAAATTGTTAATCTGAGATTATTAAAGGGATGATGACAAAGGTTGCAAAATATAATTGTAAAAATATAGCGGAAAAGTTTGAAGAAATTTTGGCAGTGGACAAATTTTAACAGCTCAACTTTGAACTCTTGACATTTCGCGCGATCGTTACGGCATAACATAGCGCGACGATTTTAATCGTCGCGTTCGCACATATTCGCGTGCGCTTATTACATGCTCTTGATCATTATTTCAGCGTTACGGTATGTCCGCATCCTCTCCAGGGTGCACCGCAGCGCGCATTGACATTGATTCCCTTTGTCGGGGTGCACGAGGGTGAACACGGTCGCGAGAAGGACGGTTGCGTAACAATGCGAAAACGCAAGAGAGCATCCGACGGAAAGCGTCGTATCGCATTCCCATAAGTGGCAGCGGGAATCCCGCAGAGACGTCCTCACGTTCCCTACCTTTCGTCCCGCGTTTCAACCCCCTCGTTCCGCGTCACAATCCCGGCTCGCGCGCTCTTTCTCGCTCTTACCGCGAAACGAAGGGAGAGGTAGGTGCCCAGGTATAGGCGCGTACACCGGAGGATGAAGAGCGGCATCGCGGTGCCCTGCGGTGAGGACTGAATAACTCGTAATTGGGCCTCCTGGTCCACCGCCATTCACGCCTCCGTCGAGCTACAAAGACGTCTCTCTGAAGGAGCACAAGGAGCGTCCCGTAAAAGCCTCGCATTCGCGTTTCGTACTCGTACGACGACTCGCGTCCGTCCTCCTCGGGGAGTAATCGACGATCGTCCGATCGTTATATCGGAGAGAGTAATCTTATCTTATCGTTCACAGAGTGAAGCCTAGTTAAGTAATATCTGGGAATGGGGATCGACTATCATTCATGGCGAGGTGATGTCACGGAGTAATTGATTACCGTACAATCAGGACTGTGATATTCCTGACTAAGGATAAAATACATTCGACATGACTGTACATTTATTAACGTTATTACATGTTTATACGCGAGGAAAGTACATTGTCATGAAAAAAAATTACGCGTTCTTATAGACTTCACTATCTCTGAAAGAGACAAACACAAACATTTTCTTAAGTAGATTCTAAAAGAGATTCTAAAACGAAACATGCAGATGCAAAATCAGAAGTTGCGTGTCTTTTTTTTAAAGATATTATTTATGATAGAGTGTAAGATAATAATAAAAGAAGTTTCTTTGTATTACCTACATATTAAATTGTTCTCTATCTTTATTTTTCGCATATTTAAGTGATTTCGGAGATCGCTCGATCGCTTGTGACACAATCGTAATCAAGCATAATCATCGTCTTCTTCTTTATCCTCGTTCTCATTTTCTATTTCAATATAATTCGGCAATTCATCCCCTTGAATAAAATCGTCGCTATTCGCAAAACAGTTCTGAGCCGTCTTATCATGACCTTTAGTTCGTTCGATAGCAAAATCATCCTTATAATTTAGATTCGCGGTAGAAAACGATCGATCAAACGTCAGATTGAACAATTCGACATTCCTGTAATTACATCGTATGAAATAATTCTTTGCTGCAAGCAAATAACAAATGATCACAAGTATAGTCATGATAAAATATGACGGATTATTGCGTCGAATCCCAATGATATAAATTATAGAAAGAGAATTACTAATCAAGAATTACTAATCAGAATAAAAGTTATTAGACACGTTAAATTCGTAAAAGATTACACGGAAAAAAGAATGACGTATAATAACAGTGTCACTCTAACCGGAAATAATCTTGTTAATTCAATAATCAACTATTAATAGATATAATATAGTAATAATATTTATTATTAAATAAATTTTTATAGTATTTGTTTTATTAATAATTATTATTTAATTAATAATATTATACTTTTAATTAGATTGATAGAACATCATTTTTTCCCATCGTGTATTCTCCCTGAATTAATTAATCTTAACAAAGTTTCGAAAACGTTGTTAAGGACGGAAGCAAAGTTAAAAGGGTACTTACTTGGCAATAAATGGAATCTGACTATTGATAATGTTAGATTTGATATTGAGCGATTTGAATAAGGCAGAAATGATCGAGTCATTTAGCGTATTTGTAAACTTCTTTTTTTGTTCTTCACACGAACTGATCGTCGGATCTAAGCCGGTCGGCTGATATTCTATGGAAACCATCTTGGTTTTAGCATTTTTTTTCTGTTTTTCTTTTTTAAAGTTTTTTTTGCATTCTTCTATCTCTTTAAACTCGCGTTCTGTCTGTTCTTTTATCGATTGTGCCTCTTTATCTTTTGGCTTTTTATCTGCAAGAAGATATTAAATAATCATAATTAATTAAAAATATGGCATAATGATGCTTCTCTCTTCTTATAAAATATAATATAAAAATAGAAAAAAAATTCAAAACTCAATCATTATAGAATTTACCTTTTGTAGTACATGGTTTTATTGATGGTTTCGTTGGTTTCTCTTTCAGTTTCTCGTCTGCAATGAAAATATAAAATTTATTTAAAAATATAATAAAAACGCTAATGAACTAACTGCTGTACACTTTTTCTATAAATTACAAAAGGATTTGAAAATATATTACGTAATCTTTTAATATTTATACATATAAAAAGATATAATACAATAATATAACGTATAATAAACCTATTCTAAATGCTTTCTTTCTGTTGGCACAGTATTTCTCGTGATTGGTGGGTTCACGTAATTTCTTATCTTTCTCTTTTTGCAGAGACTGACAGGTTTGCATTTCCTTAATAGGTTTCTTTCTCGATATACACTTGGCTGGACCTTTCACGCATTTTTTGTCTTTTTTCTTAGTTTTACACTTTTGCTTTCGCTTCTCGCAAATCTGTTTAGTTAGTTCCTCTTCGCTTTTGCTACAACTAGCATAAAATCTCTGTGTTGTTTTGCTTATGTTCGTATCAAGAATATCAGGAATCGAAGTGAAGAAAGAGTTAAGATTCCACGGGATGAGAAATATCGATTGCTGCGAGTAATACCGTTTTTCGTTTCCTTTGCGGCAGCTTTCATTACTGGCTCGGGAAGAATCTTTTCTCCGACTGTCGAATCGCTTTCGATCGCTTTCGATGCACTTTCGCCGCTCTTTTTCGATGGTGTCACGCTTTTCGCACCGTTTCTCACATTTTGATTCACAATCATTCTTTTCCTTCATCGAATCGCACCGTTTGTGTGACCGCCGTGCTAATAGTCAATGTATCGAAATGTTAAGTATAAGTATAAAAGTATAAGTATAGAAGTATAAAAGTATAGAGAGGACGATTTCCTTGGATTGAATAAATTTTATTAGATTCCAAGAAATTAATTTTTTTAAATAGTCCAAACAAATCAATTGTTGATTCAACAAATTTGATTGTTTGGTTTCTCAAATAATAAATAACTTTTTATTTTAAATAAAATAAAACTTATTTAATAAATTGTTTGAAGAAATAATGTTATTTTTGTTATATATTATATTGTTTCAACAATATTAAAGAATCTTTTTCTTTCATTGTAACAATATTTAATTTAGCCAAACAAAATATTATTTAATTTAAAGATAAATTTTATTTTTTTTAAATAATGTTGTGTGTTCTTTCTATCAAACAATATAGCACACTCTACAAAACAACAAAACTCTTAATTCAACAAAGTGATGTTTAATATAAAATTATGTTGTTTAAGTTAAATAAATTCAAGTCAAACAAATAGAATTGCTAAATCTAAATTAGTCTTTTTCTCAGTGTACGATGAAAGAAAAATTAGGGAAAAGAGTTAGATAATAAAATAGAAGAAAAATATATAAAAATTATACAGCAAGTAAGATAAAAATGTTGTAGCAAAATTGAAAAATAGACAAATCGATAGAGATAAGATAAGACTAAATTGGACGATAGCAACAATAATTTTTGTCCACTTATCTACAATGCTCTGAATGTGCGAGTAATATTAATTTCATATTGGATGAATATTAAATTATATTTGAATATATCTTAAACGTTCTACGTAATGTTGTAGCAATAACTACTATGCAGTTTTATGTTACTTTTGCTACATTTTGTGCTGATATCCTGCGAACATTTGGAATTTCTCGATTGTCGATCCTTCGACAATGCTCGTTTTTTCGCATCGCACTTTCGACGAGTCTCAGAACATCGCTCCTTATCTTTCCAAGTGCACGGTGTCCGCCGTTTTAGTTCGGGATACGTGTAACGTTTGCATTCTGTCTTCTGTCGGTTTTTACAAGCGTCATCTTGGGATGAGATACAATTTCGGTCGACCGAATTTTTCCGCCGCGAGCGCGTTTTCCCGCAGATATTTTTGTTCTCGACACGACGACAGTCCTTCTTTGCAACCTTCTGAGAACACGAACCGTAGTCTTTGATCTTTCCTTCGACTTTCGATCGCGACTTATCGTCCTTGCAGTCGACGGATTTTTTCGACCTTGAAGCGTCGCAGGAAAATTGCAGTTTTGCCAGGGAACCGTAGCCTGCGATTGACAATCTCTCGTTGAAGGTAAAATATTTAATTCGCTAATATAAAGGTGAATTAGATTTAAAACTATTATTCTTATTACATTACTGATAAATTATATTAGATTACTTAATCTGCACTTGATTAAATGCATATAACGAGGGCAGATTAAAGGATTATGTAAGTTTAACAAATTTAATAAATTGAGGAATTATTATCGAGAAGGAAAAATACCTGAATGTGATCGCGTGCTTTTCAAGCGAATAACTGATGCATTCGCGTTCAAATCTTTTATAGAATTTTCAATCGTTCGTACAGGTTTCTGAATCGCGGTGCAACTTTTTGAGGAGAAAATGCGACGCGATATAGAAGATAGACACGACAAGGGACTTTGAGATTCTTGATTTCTTAAACTTCCGGAATGAGCTAATTGATCAAATCGAGACGACTCATACGCGCTTTCTTCTTGTCTCATTGTCCGAAAATCGGAAGTAAAGAAACGATGATCATCACGTTTTATTACGTCATTCTCAATTTTAGAGATCTTCCAAGCGCGATATGATCGTTTTACAGAGGAATATTCTGACAGAACGTCGCGTGGAATTTCTATAAATTTTAGATAATGTTTCGTAAAATTTTAACATTTTAATATATATGATAATTAAATTCATGGAATTTCTCTTTACCTATTTTTGCATGCGATTTCGCTGTATTTTTTTTACATTTTTGCGTTTTCATTATTACACTCGATTTCTGGATTGTTTTAAATAAAGATGGCAATGGTTTAGAGACGATTGCAGGCGTTTGCAAGTTACAAATAATTTGTAAAAATTGTGGAATCTGTTGCGTCATCGTGCTCGAAAAAAGATTTCTCTGCATGTAAGTTCGAGATTCCGGAGATTGCGATGAGTCATATTTTCGTAAATGTTGATTATGTTGTAATTGTTGCTGCTTGATTTCTGATGTTTCTAATTTCGGCTTTACGAAAAATGGAGAATCCATATATTTCGGAGCGATGCAATTTGGCAAATCGTCAGTCCATATTTGCGTAATCATACGATTAATTTTGGATTTTTTATTTTTTTGAAGCATAAAAATTACTTTTGAATTGCGATTATTAGCGACCGTCACATTGTTATCATTTTCTATAAAGCTGTTATCATCAGTCTGGCTATTTGAAAACATCTGATGATCTGACTTCCTTCTAGACATTGAATTTCCATTTATCAATTTATTGAATTTGATGAGAGGCTTTAACATCTCTGAACATATTATTTCCGTATTTGTTTTAGAATGCAAAAAGTGCATAGGAAATTGAAAATTGGTAGTTATTGCAGTGATTTCAGGTAAAGCCATCCATGTTGTATAAATAGATTCCAGATTGTTAGAGATTGTTGATAAATTAATTTGCCTGCTCTCATAAACATTTTTCTTCTTGCGAGAAAATTTTAGAAACCTCAAAAGGCAGCACTTAAATGTATTCAAGGACAGATGTGTTTCACGCTAATTTATTATAAAGAAACAAATTATTCAAAAAGCATAATTTAATATTAAATTAATCGAATTGAATATTAAACACGATTGGGTTATTTATGTTAAAACTTAAAATAATTCTTATTTTTATGTATATCTTTTAATTTGCAAGTTAGTGTTGATATCAAAATCAATGCAAATTACAACTTGTTAAAAATGTACATTATTTATAACCAACAAATAATTTTTTTGAAACGAGTTGATACCTGCAAAGATTTAGTAACCAAAATGTGTGATAAATCTTGCAATGCCCATATCCTGAATCCGCTCATTTTGTTTCGTAGTTATGACATTTAATTAAAATAGCATAAGACGTAATCCACTTGAAATTTTGAGGGTTTGCAATACCAGAGAATTTTGTTATAAGTGTCAGGATTGATCTGAAGCTTTAATATATCGTTTTGAAAATAGCATTGCGTTCAACAATCGACAGTCGGTTGCGCGAATATCAAAACACCCACTGATAAAATAACCCAAATTGAAAGACTCTCATGGCAGAATCTCATATTTCCTAAACGATATTGTGGACACGCTGAATATAAATAGCACGCATAAAAGTAATATATATTATAAAAGTAATATATAAATTATTGTAACAAATAACAACAATAATGTATGCATGCATATGATAATTTTATATTATTTTTTCAATGATCGGCTGCGAGCCGATTATCATTGGAAAATATCGGTTACAGAATTTTCTGACGAAAAACCGCATCATTGCGCGTATTCGCGCCTTTGAAAAATTGAAAAATCTTATTATGCGGAAAAATCTGATCAGACGTCGGTCGAATATGTGTAATATAATATTTGCATTCGCCGCAGTTTTTAATGTGATATAACGCAATGCTCGTCGCGCGAACGAGTTTAATGATCAGCGAACGTGACTCTACGCTTGCTGGCGTTTGCTTTTCTTCCTCCGCGAGCCTTGACCTTCTTGGATTGAAATGCGAATTTTAAAGTTTCGAGATGCTCCCTAGATTCTTCCTTCGCAAGCTCATTGCCGTCTCTCGTGCTATCATTGGACGTGGCCTGTTGCAACGAACTCCAAAATTCACTCTGTGCACACAGTTATTATTTTATTTGCGATTATAATTAAAATTTACAATTTGAAAAATTTACAATTATGATTTATTTATTTACAATTTTAAAAATTTACAATTTGTGATTTATTATGATTTATAATTTATAAATAGTTAATAAATTGTGATTTATAATTTATTAACAATTTATGAATTAGAGTCGATACGATTTATTTGATTATTATTATGTAAGGATTTATTTATACTTTAGTAAGGAAAGATCACTCTTTACATATTCATATTTACTTGGCATCGAGAGATGGAAGTTGACTGGTCCGGATTTTGTTTTGATGGTCGCGCGGTAGACGAACTTCTGTCCAGCAGAATTCGCTTCTGATCGTTCTCCATTGATCGAGGATCGAGCGAAACGGATCCCATAACTTCGTCTTGCTACTGCCGCAGGCATGCACCTTCGAGATGTATATAAAAAGTTATTATAGAACATGATTTAAAGTAGAGTAAGTTTATTAAGGTAGAATTTAGGATGTAGGAATTTACCGATGTAGCGTTTTCGGAAGTAGAGAGTAACCTACTTTTTAAATTCTTAAAAGTAGAAAGCAGTTTGCACGATATGTATATCTTATTTTTGTTCATATCAGTTTATGACATCTATATATAATTTGTATAAAATAATTCTTTCCTCAGAGGGGAAATTTATAATTCTTTTATAACCAAAAAGAACATTTTACGTCATTACGTTTTTACATTGCGAAACAGATTACGATCGGTATTTCGAGATGTAAATCTTTATCGCCCCATTTACTTTTCTATGAATATTTTTATTGAAAGTATTATAAAGCATAATTTAAATTCTCAAGAAGACAGCAAGATTTAATACATAATATATAATATAATTAACATATAATTTTATACAATATTATTTATATATATTTAGTATATAATATATAATTATATATAATATTTATATATATATATATTTAATATATATATATATATATATATATTATATAACATTTAATATATAATTTCATTTATAATTTTCTTATAGATATCCGCATTTTTTTATTCGTTTGCTTATATCTATTCCAATTAAAGGACTTGTCTGCGAGCATACCGTTGTAATCATCTCATTGCACAATACCGTTCGTCCAAAGTCGAGTGCATCCACGAAGCGTTACTTAATCCGTAATAAGGGTGTTGCAGAACTTGGAACTTGGTCTACGTCGTTTCCAACCACATTAACGAGCCAAGTTCTTGTTGTTGACGGCTGATACTCGCGAGGAGTAATTTAAGCGCGCACTTTGTTGCAGGCGGTGCAACATAGTTAATGAGTAGAATTGGCGAAGCAGTTCGCCAAAGCATTAGAACGAGAGTACGAAGTTGCACGAGCAAGTTTCGTACCTAACGGGACAGCGAGGGGTTGAAAAAAAAAGCGAGCGTGCTCTCATATCCTCATAATATAATCATATCACTATTATCATAATGTAATCATCAAAAACAAATCTCTCTCAAATTGACATTTCCAGATTAATTAATAGTAATAAAGCGAGTGGCAATAAAATTTATTAATAAACGAATTTGTGATGTCGATAATAATCGATTTTACCTCGTCGAAACGTTGAACAAATTGAACCTCGCGATAAATTCGGCGAAGAATTATGCGACGATTACGTGATACGCTCTATCAGGGAAGTCAGGGAACGAACAAAATTTTATTTGACTCGCGTATTTCAATGTCCGAACTGGATTTAACGTTCGCGATACGACGGCAATCAATTTTACTTAATGAACACCGCCCGTTCGCGCGCGCGCGCGAAACGAGTGCACTTCTCTATGGACGCCTCGAGTTCGATTAATTCGAAACAAAGTTAAAGTCAGGTGACGTCCAGCCGGCAGCGCGAACGAGCGCAATCGAGCGAGTACAGGCGAGTAACGTAATACGGAGTCAGACTACCCGAGCGATCTGACAGCCGGCTCGGCTCGACACAAAATCGGCCGGCGCATCCGATCGTTCGGGGCACACAGCCTGAATTGTACGAGGCAACGTAAATTAAATTACGTAAATAAATTTCACATGACGCACCGAGCCAAAGCGTTATTACAAATAGGTTTGAAGAATATAATAATGTAATCTGGTACACAAGAGCGCCTGTACCTGTACAATTAAACGATCGCGCCGACGAGTATATCAGTAACGAAATTACTAATTAACGTAAATAATATATGACAGTAAATTAATATATTTTGTTATTTGTGTACGTATTAAGAGAATCTGTGACAAAAAAAGTGTTGTAAATAGTATTAATTGTCAATGGCGCGCGTATTCCGTATTACCAAATATATTATTAATTGTCACAAGGAATGATAATATCGACTAATTGTGATAAATATTTCTCCTCAATGATTAGAATCTTAACTTATTCTGTTGGGTCTGGTGATAAGTCAAGTCTGGTTTTAATTCAGTTCTAAATAGTTTAAATTGCTAAAATTACTTTATAATATATCTTGCGTATAATGCATGTAATAATATATTATTAGATTACCGATTACGCAATGTTTCGACCGAGAAGAGCCGGGTTTCATTGGAGCATGCTCTGTGGAAGAGACAAACGTCAGCGGCGAACAGATCGATTGTTCGCGTCCATGGAAACCACGGTTGGACCAATGCGAAGAGGCTACTCTCCTTTTTGGACAGGCGCATCTGCCTTTTCCATCCACGCGGCCTCTAACCAATATATTATAATTTATTTATTTATATATAATTAATTTTATATAATAATCTCTATATATGTAATTTTTCAAATGCATCAAGTACGCTTTATTTTTATTTTTATATAATATATCGCAAAGCTCTTATTTAAAAGATTTTGTTACTCTTCTGATTTTATTAATCATTATATACACACACACACACACACATATATATATATATATATATATATATATATATATATATATATATATATATATATATATATATATATATATATATATATATTTAGTATATATATATATATATACATATAAACTGTATATTTCATCCCATTTCATCACATTTCAAATTTTATTAACAGACAATAAAATTTCATGAAACAGCATTTCATGCAGCTTGTCAAATGTCAATTAAACAATGACTTAAAAAAAAAATCATCAATTTGTTCGGTAATATTCACAAGTACTAGTGTATTAATTAATAAAATATAAATTGCATAATATACATTAAATTGTCGTAATACAATTGAGGAGAGAGAGAGAGAGAGAGAGAGAGAGAGATGAACCAGACTGTTAAACCAGTTTACGCGTCGTAAAAGAAAGGAAAGAGGGCGGAGCAACTTCTCGCACCCTTAGCTCCCCGACGAGACTTCCTTGTTGTTTGCATAACTCATAAATTGCGACGGAGCATAGGCGCACGGCAGGATGCATCACGATGCAAAAATGCCGCGTAATCTACTGCCGCTTGTGGGCGTGAGTATCGGAGCAAGAGTCAGAGCCATACTCGGAAGCGCATAAATCTTTCGGCACGACTTCCGGCTTTCCCGTCCTCGAGGGCTCATCGAAAGGAAGAAACGATAATCAACTCTCGTTTCTCTCATGAAAATTAAATTCTATTTCTTCGAGCAAGTTTGCTCGATTTTCAACGTGCCGACGACGAAAAAATGTAATGGTCGAAAAAATGTAATGTAATTTTATTTGAAAATTATACATTTTTAGCACGCGGTAATTTCACGCAACTTAAAGTCGCACGCGATAAACAAAACAAAATAAAAAAATATAGTACAACAGAAGCACGTAACAAACCGAGATAAATTTCAAATGATAAAATAATGAATAGCATTGCTCAGCAGGATTGGATCTTAGGTATCCTAATTTTTCATTTTTCTTAATATAAATTCAATTATAGGATACCAATCCTGTCGTCTATTATCTTATCGTTTAAAACAGAAGCGATATTTTTGTGCAAAAAGTGAAATATCATGAGTTATTTATTGGAACGTACGTAATACTACAAACTTTTGACATTTCACGTAGACTCATTAATTTTACGAAGCATATGTATATTCGCGCTTCGATATTACAATTTGACGCGTACCGTCATCTAATTGCTGTCCCCCTCAATCATTATCCTCATTATACAGACGCACGAGATAAAACACAGGCTCTTTTCGCGTTTGCGCGCGAGACAAACGATGTTGCATCGTTTAGAGTTAAAATAATGGCAAAGTCGTTTGAGTTTGATCTTACAGCCAATACGCTCGCGCGCGCGCGCGCTCGCTCGACCCGGTGACGCTGACGTGCAACACGCGTGCATTTGCGTGCGGGCGTGCGTGCGTGCGTGCGTATGCGCGACGCACAAACGTATCGCATTACGCCCGCGGAGCAACGCCCATTATCAGTTTCGGATGGCAGAGAGCGTGCACGCGAAATCGGCATGCACCAGCGCAATACGACAAACGCCGCGCGTGATTGACATCCGTACGACACGTCGCGCCGCACCGCATTGCGTCGGCATAGTTTACGAAAATCGATCGCATCACCGGTTTACGTAGAACCAAAAAAACAAACGACGGTCGCGTGCATCGACGCGCATCAGAGAATCATGCGGACCGATTTTCCGCACTTCCGTAGCAGCCGCACTTTCACCTTTCGAGGCAAATCGTCGATCGCTTTCGCGGTCTTTTTTTTTTTGACTTTTTTTGACTTTTTTTCCCCGAAAGCTTCGAAGGAAGCTTGCGAATTGTAAATGATTTAAATTCGTGGATTTTTTTTTTTTTTTTTTTTTCATGAAAGATGAAGGAAGAAAAGGAATCTATATGTTGTATAATGAGAAAAGCATACAAATTATGCATTAATGCTATTTAATGATAAAAATGTAAAAAGCGCAATACAACAAGATTCGCTCTTTGGAATTTGTTTGCGTGCCAAACTATTCAATTTTTTTCAAAATTTGAAAATTTCTATATTTTTAGTTTTAAATTCTATTTCTATATTTATAGTCGTCGGGCGTATCGGGATCTTTTCCGATTCAGGCGATACCATCAACGATCTCAACCGTTTATCGTTCGCAATGATTTATTCGCGTTTGGTAAATAGCGCGTTCGCGAAGTTCGCAACCAGCTGAGAGTTCCTCGGGGAATCCGATGAAGGAGAGAGAAGGAGGGGAATGAGGGACACACGCTTCGTGTCGATCGTATCGGGAGCCCGAATCTCGGAATTCGAATTTGTCGTCTTATCTGCGGATTCCATCGTAATTGCTTATCTACGAGGTGCCTGCACGCACCGGGACGGCCACCATATCCATACCAACTTTACGTCTCGCCCTACGAAACACGCGCGTGGTGCATCCTCACGTGTTCACCCGTCACCCGACTTCTTCACTTATCGTCGCGGCAGGCACGTCGCGTACACCTTGGTCCTACGTGCCCTTTTTCCACTCGTCGGCGAATTCCGGTGGCGCCTTCTCTCGCGGCTCGCTACAGAAATTGATATCTTCCAACGTAGCGTACAACACGAACTCGTAGAATTTAATTTAATCCAACGGAGCGATCGATTCTAAACACACGGTGTTGTCCAATAATTTTATTTTAACTGAAATAACTGAAATGTACACTCTTAATCTTGTATCGCCAAAAATTGGAAGTATAAACGTTGAAATGAAAATCTTACATAGCTACAAGGGACATAAACATTGGAATATAAATATAAAAGAGGAAATGTTAATCTCGAAATTTTCGGAGTTCTCCATTGTGGAGTAGATACAAATTGTACTAAATTATAATAATCCATGGTAACTCAAGACTAAAAATTTTCTACATGAAAATATATTGCTTATATATATATATATATATATGAGAATATTTATACTTGTACTCAATACAAATCAAGATTAAAATTTTTTTAAGAAGATTATAATATTCTTGCTTATATATGAGTCTTCATTAAGATTAACTTTTCGTGTTTATTTATTATTATCTTATGCATGCACGTGTTATAATTATGAAAAATATTTCCTATCACTGTAAAATACTTCTTATTCTATTGTAATTCGGAATATCATTTTCATTTAGAAATTAACATTTGAATTTTTAGAGATGTGTAATAAAAGTATATAGTTCTTCATATGCGACTACAGAATTTTTATAGCATAAGAAAAGACTACAAAGAAAAATTTATAAATATTATGAACAACAATCGCAATACAGAAAAGAACAGTTTTGCTGACAAATTTAAAAATTTCAGATACAGATCTGAAAATAATTTTGGTAAAGCACCAAGATTATTATGTAATGATAACAATACAATACTGCAAAAATTTCTAATGTAAAATCTGCAAAAATTCTATCAATCAATCTGAACATCGTACATAATAATTTTGAAACAAAGTTAACATTACTTTCAGATCTGTGACTAGCCAAATTTTTAAATAGTAAAAACCGTTCTTTTCATGTACTTTAAGAAACATCAGGCCGGACATATTTTAATTTTTTATTCAACTTTATTTAATTCCTGTCCGGATTAAATGCAAAGTCAACAACTCTTCGCGGAGGGTCGGAGAATCGAAGTTCCTCGAAGGAAAGGTGGAGTCATAGGTAGACTTGTACGGTAACGTCTGCGAGTGTCTGGCACGAGTCAGTATAGTAAAGCTGACTGGCTGGCTGGCTGGCTGGCTGGCTGGTTTCGTAGCATGATCGGACGTAGTTAGTTCGGGACCGAGCGGCACGCATCCCAAACTTTGATTAAACGAGTCGCAGGGTCTCGCAGCCCGACTCATTTGTCTGCCGTCCGCCCTCCCCCGTCTTCTCCCATTCTCCTCTTCACCAACCCCTCGTACCACGTTCTCTCACGTGGGCTTCTGCCCGATGCTACCAAGAATCGCGAGCACTCTTGATAAATTCAGCCAGACCGCGCTCGAATATCTAATGTCCTCTCAAAACGATCGTTTTGCATTATTGTCGAGATAATCAGTGATGAGCAAGTGTAATTTTATCATGTCGCACTCGGTATGTTATTGAAGATACACAGGGTGGTCCACGCGTCACGTGTTACAGTGTCATTGTGTATCTTGGAATTCAGGGATAGCGATAAGGTTCTTCCTTGTTATTTTAAGGATGTAGTATAGATATTATAGTATTTTTATCTATCTATTTTGATTTACAATGTAAAAATTATGATAAAATTATAGATTATTCTAGATCGCATTTAAAAGTAATTTGTGGCGATTTAGAAAAAATTAATTCACTAAATAAAAAAATATTTAAATGTAAAATAGAAACGTGCTTTAATAGAAATGTAATTAAGAAATAAAGATAAAAATCTCAATTTTTTATATAAATATTTTAAATATTCAAGATGATCTATGTAATGTTTTACTGTGATATAAAGATTATTGTTCTATATATAAAAATTAAATTTTTATTAAGAAACAATGAGTACTTAAAGTACTTATATAAAAAAATTGAGATTTTTTCATTATTTCTTAATTACATTTCCACACTTTTAATTACTTATTTAAATATTATATTTTTTAAGACAGTTTTTAAACCACTGCTAAACTTTTTTTTTTATTACTTTTGCAATTTAAAATAATCCATAAGTTTTTCATAAGCTCTTAATTGTAAATTATATAAAATTAATATGAAAATTATAAAAATAGATGTAATACATCTTTAAAGTTGCAGACAAACGAAATATCGCCGCTAGATCCTCCTAGGGAAGACAGAAGGAATCCTCATTTTTTAAAATATGGAACTAATATGCTTCTTTCTTACATAAATCAATTATTCTCACATGCAAAAATATGAAGAGAAGAAGAAAAAAAGATATATGATATTTCAACTAAAAAAATAAGAGGTTCTCGCTAATATCCCTGGATGACAATAATATTTTTTTGTCCTACAACAGATCACTATTTTGAGGTCACTTTTAGAAAAACATTTACCTGTTTTTCTGACAAAAAGTTAATGTTGTATGCGCTTTATATATGCGCATTTCTGAAGATTCCAGTAGCGTTTTTCATCATGACATTAAAATTTGCTTTTACAAGTCGATTCGGGAGGTCCTTGTTTACCTTTCCAAAGAAAACAATTGAAACTTCAGGCTCAACTTGAAGCCGGGTTGACATCGATTCATGTCGCGGTGTAACCGGCTCGTACTGCAAACCGCGCGAGCGACCGTGCCATCGAATCGTCGCCGATTCATCGCGCGTACAGCAAAATTGATTACCGTTATCGGCGACTGGGCGTCACCGCGGTTCCATAAACGGATAATGGTACGCCACCTCGGTCCTATTCCCTTTGGAACATCTGTATGGAAGCCGTCTGCGGGCCGCGGATGGGGCAGATATCGTGTTACTAACGTCATCGTTGGCGAAGCGCTCAGAAGGGAGACGGAGGGGGTGGGCGAGGGGAGGGGTGGAGGGGGAAGAGGGAGGGGGAGAAGAGGGCTCGAAACGGATGGTAGGAACCCATGCGGACCACACAGACGGTTTCCACCGGCGCGAACTACCGTGCTGGATCCTCCGATCTTAACTCTATCGCTTGGCGATCGAACGTGGATGCGACAGCCGTCGCGCTAACTTGAAATGGAAACTCTTTCCGGCGAGGCACATACACATATCCACCTCTATAACTTAATAAAAGATTCCTCGGAAGAGGTAACGGCACACCGTTATTGTGAAAATTGCTTGCGAAAAGAAAAAAAAAAAACCGGATTCACTGCCTTAAAATCACTGGAATGGTGATCAATATATCTTTCTCCCAGGTATATCTCAATAAATATAATGATTTTTATGACATTAATGATTATTAATTTTTTTTTTTATAATTATGAGTTAAGAAATTATTTGTGTTTCACAAATATATTACAATGTCTATTATTTACAATGTCTAATATCCTAATTAAACGACAACAAAATATGCGAACTTTCGTGTTACGTGTGACTGAAGATTATTCAGATGTCAGGGATTGTCAAGTTAGACAAGTGTCTATCATGGGACAATTTTTCAAGCCAGGGGTGTCTTATAATCGGTATACCGCGCGCGCGAAAGGTCCAATCCGCACATTACGTAATATATACGTGACAGCACGAAGAATGGAGCGAGTCTCGGCTTTATCTGCCTTTACGCATCATCCGTCGTTCGTCGCGCGCGCGGGTGCGCGGCGGACGAATAAAGAGCGCCGAATTCTGGGGATGTACCGATGCATCGAGCGTGTGTGGGTGTCACGGGGTGGCCACCTGTCTAGCAAGGTATGCGCCGATAGCATCACCGGAGAGAGAACCGAATGAACGAGCGAGCGAGCGAGCGAACGAACGAACGAACGCCCAACGTTAAGCAAAGACAAGGGCGGTAACTCACCCCGACAAATTATAGAGTGGCCAGACAGCGCGTCTCTCTCCTTCTCTCTTTCTCCCTTTCTCTCTCTCTCTCTCTCTCTCTCTCTCTCTCTCTCGTTTTTGCCCCATCCTATTTCACCTGGATTTTTTTATCCTTCCTTTCCTGTACCTGTAGAGTCTACTCGGTCCATCAAATTTTCTCACACCGTCGGGAAAGCGAAAATCTATTAACATCGATGAATGATGCTGTAGTCTCGATAATTCCGTACAGTTTTTTCTTTCGTGTAGATTGAGATCACGTCCTAATCTTATTTTGCTATTGATTATATAGCGGCAATTGCATGTACAATATATTTTTTTTATAAATTTTGTTCATCAAAGTTGTGTATATGCTATAAATTTATCAAGTTTATTTTTAGAAATATATATTTAAAATATATATCTCTTATTGTGAATTTAATTAATTTGTTAATTTGTATATTTATATCTTAATGTCGCGTATGTAGGAAAAAAATTAGTCTTATCAAGACTATATATTCTCATATACATATAAGCAAGAATATTATAATTTAAAAAATTTTAATCTTGATTTGATCGAATTTGTATTAATGCAAGTATTACTTTTGCTCAACTTAAATCTAAAAATTTTTTATATGAAGATTATAATATTTTTTTGCTTATATATGGGAATATTTATATCTGTATATCAATCTAAATTCAATCAAATCAAGACTAAAATTTTTATGATTATAATATTCTTGTCTATATATGAAAATATTTGTCTTGATTTAAGACTAACTTTTTTCTGTACACTATATTAATTTTTTTCATAAAAAAATATAAGTATTTATTATAATAAATATATTTTGCATGTAAAAATAAGTTATGTCATGATATATATATATATATATATATATATATATATATATATATATATGAATTATAAATTTGCAAAATTAATATAAAAATCTATAATATCAAACAAATGAATCGCCGGAGGGACAAATATGTTACGTATTTTTCACAAAATATGTGCATTTAATATGGAAATTGAGAAAATTAAAACTAATAAAACTAATAAAAATAATAAAAAAATTATAAAATGCACGCGATATGTTTAAAATAATTCGACCAACGTTAATCAAAAGCGAAAATTATGTAAATTTCATACCGATCTCGCCGGGCGCGTGTGTACACGCGCGTGAAATTCGTTACACGTTCTAGCCCCCTGACTTAGTAGTGACTTAACGAGGCGTACCTCACCATGTAAATTACAAATAATAAATATCCGGTCGGCGGTCTTATCGAGTCCGACAGATCGGAGATTTCGGCGGCTGAGGGAAGAGGGAGGGCTCCCTTTGCGCTGCGATGTGGGCGGGCCCCCCCTCTCTACGAGGACCCCCACGGCTATAAAAAAGTACACCTTGCTTCGTCCCGACGGGACGACACTTAACCCATTGCACTCGCCTGCACGCAATGCACCAGAAGTCCTCTCGCGCGAGTGCATCGTGAAACTCGATGATCGAATAATTTTCTCATCAGCCGCGTAATTTTGGACAGCGACATACGATAAAATCGAAATTTCCGAAATTAACTCAAAAACAAGACTTCTTATAATAATTTATTTTTTTAACATTAAATTTAAATCGAAATTCTCTTCTCTAAAAATAATTAAAAAAGTTATTAAAAAATTATAATATTAAACTTCGTACCGTGTATCTCGTGTACAACAATCATGTGAAAGTGGCAGGAAATTGGACGTTTGATTTTATTTTACTCGTTGCTCCGATTTACTCTAATGTCCGTGCAGCTAATTTTTTATAACGATCGCATATTCCACGTGCGGAACCCGCGGAATATGTATAAGCCCGGTGGACCCGTGGTTTTTAGAGAAGGTTGTCCCGTTTGCGGGACACTCTGCGTGGAGGAAAAGTATGCCGATACAGTTCGGTAGGTTAAGTAAGAGAGTTGCCACATAGGGGCTCTCGCGGTAGTAATTTAATCTCCTTGGACGTAGGTAGGTGCGTACTTACGTGCGGGCGTATAAGTGCGGCACGTAAGACCGGCCACACACCGGTGCAAAAGGACGAGGACAGCGAGAGGATAGAGGGAACGTCTCTACGTCATGCGGTGATCTAAAATGAAGAAGGATGAATGCCGGGGATGGAGAGGGAGCTAATCGGGAGCGCGAAGGGGAGAAGGGATTCGTGGAGGGATTGTTGATCCGCTGTAGCCGCCAAGCTGATGCAAATAGTACCGGTGGTTGCGGCAATAGCTATGCTCGAATAATATATCATTATATTTATTAATAATATATATTAGCAATAAATCAAATAATAATAATATATTGTTAATAATATCGAATAATCTGTTTTCATCTTGGAGGAGTCTTAGTCTCTAGTTGCAAAATAGTTACAACCCTCATCTTTTTTTCATAATGAATTAAGTGAGATAAAATAAAGATCTAACGCTCCAGAGTGTTGGTTAGTTTTGATCGGTATAACCGATATACTGTTTACTGTTATATTTCAATCTAATAAATATTTGGTATTGGTCTATCTAGTCTATCTAGTCTATTAGTCTAATACATCTAGGCTATTTGTTTCAATATATTAAACTGTTAAACTTATACTGTTAAACTGTTTAATAAATAAATGTATCATTTGGAATCTATATCAAATAATAAAAATGACGACATATTCTAATATCGAAGCATCAAAAGGTGCTTCGATATGTGTGTTGCCTCTTTGTCATTTGTTCTCTTATCGGTATAACAAAGAAGCGTAAAATTATTCCATCTTATCGAAGTAAACGTTTTCAGAGCATGAAACACAATATTTAGATTGGATGAAGGAATACTGAATGGACCGAAAAATCATCTTGTTCTAATTAAAAGAAAAAAAAGGGAAGATCAAGCCAAGACGAGGGAGACTGGAGAAGAGGAAAGGAAAACCCGCGCGGAAAGACAAAGGGGGAAAGAGAGGAGGAGGAGAAAGAGGTGGAGGAGGAGGAGGAGGAGGAGGAGGAGGAGGAGGAGGAGGAGGAGGAGGAGGAGGAAGAGAGAAGGAGGAGGGGAGAGAGATAGAAGAGGAATACGAAGGAAGCTCGCCTTGCATGGCGGCCTCGAGTACCGACCGACTCCCACCGGCTGGTTGCACCATCGCCATCATCTCCACCTTCTTCGCCCCACCTCTTGCCTACCTATCCATGCCGCGTATCCTGCACCTTCAGGGTGGCGTCACGCTCAAGACGCTTCCGGTGTTAAATTACCCCATGCCTTTCTCTCCCTTTTTCTCTCTGCCTCCCTCTCGCTCACTCTCTCTCTCTCTCTCTCTCTCTCTCTCTCTCTCTCTCTCTCTCTCTCTCTCTCTTACCACTCTTCCCTCGCTCTATATCCTTCCTACAATTTTCCTACAATTTTCTCCGCTCTGTCGATGGGATTATCATCATGAAAAACATGCAATTGTTTAAATATGTGTACTTTTTGAACGACAGATCGAATAATGTGTTTAAAAGGTCTTTGTCTTCACTATGCAGTCGAATCTTCCTAGGAAGCGCAAAGAAAGTTTTTTTTAAATTAGTAGGAAATATAAAAAAGATGTATTGAAGAATTTAATTTAAGAGATGGATGTATGATTTGTAAGATCTAGAGAGATTCTCGATTCGAGAGTCTAGATACGATATTCTAACATGGAACTTATAAATTATAGTTTTATCTCTTATTCTTAGGCTTTTGTAATTTTCAGCTTCTCCGATAACATATCGCGAAACTCAAACGATTTATACATGTTAAGATGACATCTCTAATGAACATTGTCTCTCTGTGTGTGTGTGTGTGTGTGTGTGTGTGTGTGTGTGTGTGTGTGTGTGTGTGTGTATGTGTGTGTGTATCTCTCTCTAAAGCGAATATATATCGAGAACATGTCTATAAAAGCTAAAGGATAAAGCTAAAGGATTACAAAATTTTGAAGAGAAAATCAAATATCTTAAGGCAAAAATTTTCAATAGATGTTTTCTACTTAATCTAATTGTAAGTACATCATACGATATCTCTGTTTCAGTGTTTGCATCTAGATACCGAGTACTCACGATTTATCCATTTCGCGAGTGATCTAACGCAGTCTAACAAGTTTCTTCGTCGAATAGTTTCGACTTCACGATGTTCCTGCCCTTGACTTATCGATTCCCGTACGGCCCTTTTATAATTACTTCAGGAGATAATTAAAACGGTCCCTCGGCGCTTCGCCGCGCGTGTTTCGCGCCCCTCGCACGTCGGAGGGTGTATAATCGATACCGACATCGAGGGGTGTCCATAACGGGAAACACCCACCCTTTCCCGACACAATACGCCGCGTATCGTCCCCTAAATATACATACATCTTCCTTCCGTAAACAACCACAGGGGCAACCTGGATGTACGTCGCGATGATTCTCATCGAAACAAAGATGCACAAACATACACACGGGCGCATTGACGATTAATTATACGATAATTATTATTGTTTAAAGTTCATTAGAAATTAGATCGTACGCATATGTAATACAATCATATTTTTGACCAAGATATATTTCTTTATGAGTATATATTCAATCATATTTTTAGTTAGTTATATCTTTTATTCACATACGTGTTAGTATGGATAAAGCACATCCTAAAATTATCAGGAGATTTTAAGCTCTTGTTTTTCATTGTCTTGAGCAACGTTCGCTAGAATGCATGATTGAAATTAACGGCAGGTGATAATCTTCCAGAGCCCGCAGCTAATGGCTTTGGAAATTTTTAATACATGCTGACTCAAACAATTGAGGAAAATGTATCTGTTTTTCTAAGACATGTGGAAAGAACACAGTTTTGCTGAAGGATCTACAAAAATTTGACCAAATACAGAAAATCTGAAAATAATTTTGTTGAACCAAAATAAATTACGTATTGATTGCTAAAATATTAACAAAATTTGCTTAAGCATTTTAATATAATAATTTTAATGAATTAACAAAATTATATTCAGATCTTTATCTGACCTAATTTCTAGATCCATCACCAAAACTATTCTTTTCACGTACAATATTTCCGAATAAGATTATTCTGCGGATCTCTGCATTAGGATAAGAGGCAGCCTAAACTTAAGTTTCGCCAGTTTTCACACAAATCCGCACTCACAACCCGGGCAAAACGTAGGAGATGTCAGAAATTGATGTCGGAGGGACTGACGTGAGGATACACGAACAAGCGGACGGATGGACGGACGGATGGACGGATGGACGGATGGACGATGTCGATGGTGGCAAACTCGCGGAGGCACCGAGGAAGATGAGGTCGGAGGTAACCCGACACCCAGCCGCAGCGTCGGTAACGTGAGAGCCCCTTTACCCGTCCCCCTGTCCCTCTTTCTACCACCTCCTCCGCTAACCGGCTCGCCCTCCCGTGGACTCATCCGCGAATCCACTGGAGTGCTCGCGGAGACAAATCTCCTTTTTCTCCGTCGCACCTCTCTCGACGATGTAGCTGACGGTGACGAGCGCGTAGCTGGTGTAAGCCACGAGACGGCGGAGGACTCAATTATGTCCGCGAGGTGAGCATAGTCGCGTCGCTTTGCGTTTGAGCGCTTTTCGTGCGTTTGCGTGCACGCGGAGTGCAGACGCGACGCAATGCACTCCTCCGCGAATTACGAATTAAGCTCCTCTTGGAGATGGAAGATGACCGCCGACGTTTCTTAGCTCTTTCCGATAGCTAAATTTGTCTTTCCTTACTTAGGTAGAACGTACGTAGTTTTTTTTTTCATGATTTTACGCGCGCTGACAGCATTAAATAATATAGATTGATTAAAAATACAAGATGCAAAAAATTAGACGATGTTAAAATTATTATTTCTTGGTCTTATATAAAATTATTATTAGGCAATAAAATATGCGGTAACGATATGATGAACGGTACTTACAGTTGCTTATAGATGCGTTCGAACAATCATACATTGAACAAAATCGAATTCGAAAATATTTTCGTGAGATATATATGAATATAATTGTATAAATTTATCTATTCTTTGTCTATAATATTATAAGCTAATATTATATATTTTTTATTTTTTAAATAAAGAGAATCATTCAACTTATCTCTCTCTCTCTCTCTCTCTCTCTCTCTCTCTCTCTCTCTCTCTCTCTCTCTCACTCAGGATCAGGAACTCATTCAGGATAGATCTTGGTATACGAGAAAATTATACAAATTACCAGCAGTCGTTGTTTATCAGACTGTCGCGCATCAGCGAGCAAAGGCGATCATGAGCGACAAGCTTTCTTCAAACCTATTATCGGTCCGTCGCCTCTGGCCACGTGTTGATCCACGTGCATGTACGGACGATACGTGTGCACCGTATTTCCATAGATCATGCCACACTGGAGGTTATAGAAGGGTAGTAAATAGGCGAGGGTGTCGCGTAACGAGATCATGGCACCGAGAAAATATCCCGTGCGAGAGAGGTAACCTTCTCCCCATCCATAATCCTCCTCGGTTGTCTCGTTGTGTTGCAAATATTATGATTTTATTTTACGGTAAAAAGACATAGAATAAGAATTTAAACTAAAAAAGAAAAAAAACATAAATAATAGTAATGAGGTAAAATAATTATCTTAATTATGACATAAACGTAAATAATAAATTTTTTAATAAAAAGTTACAAAAATTTATCGATAAAATGCTACAATTTTTTAGCTAAAGATATACAAATTTACTTACATTGATTTACTTATTTTGCACCGATATATTCATTACGTTCGTTGATTCGTTTATTATCAAAATTGTTATCTCATTATTGATTCATCCAGATTGCTATAAATTAATATTATACTAAACGTACAGATTACAGATGAATTTACAGAGTTGTTATTTTTGATTCACTTTTTCGGCCGGAGATAATGTTAATGTTAACGTGAAAATGACGGGTGAGATTGAAAGGTACTTTTGTGAGAAGATTATGCACTCGGTGCGGGAATAACAAGACTAATTTGTCGAGACACAATAATGAGGGGGGTCATTAAGACGAGCGGATTGAGCACGTGTCGGTGCCCCTACCGCGTGGCTTTCTCCTTCACCGGCACCCTTTTATTCAGTCGAAAGACGTATCGGTGGTATCTAAAACCGAAATCGCCCATGATAGGCCGCCAACACGTGCTTCTCGCGTCGATCACGTGCGGCGAATTTCCTTTTACGCTATTCAACTTCCCCGTCGGATCTCCTTCCACGAAACATGGGAACATATCCTGGATGCACCTTGTATACCTTGTACGTCTTGCGTCGAAATATATCAATCAAAGTAAAGAAATCTTCCAATTACAAAATTAAACAAGAACTCAAGCATCTATTTGATATATATATATATATATATATATATATATATATATATATATATATTAAGCGTAATAATATAAATCACCGTAAATGATCATATGAAAACTTCTTTTGAGGAAGATGAAGTTATTGTAAGTGAGATTGTCTTACTTTATGTACATTGAAAAATTATACATAAGTTAATAATATTGTTCATATTTTCAGAAAATATTAATTTGGTTATTGTAACGTTGTAATACTGAATAAATTCAATAAATAAGTAGTTATTGCACCTATAATACCAAGAAAAATAAAAAGAATGTTGGATTTTTTTATATTTTTTTATATTTTGTTATATTTTTTTATATAATTTAAATCATAGATCACAATAAAGCTTTATTTTCTTTTAAATTATTGAGCGATTATTGTACTGAATCCATATTACACAAATATATTTCTTAATATTTAATAAATTTCTTAACAGACATGGCATTACAGTTTATGTTATATAATATACACATTTTAAATATATTTTGCAATTTAACTAATTAATATACATAACAAAAAAAATAATTTGGTATTGATTTAGTCTTAAGTAATTATTACAAATATTTTGCGTTTATTTTTCAATATATTTCGAAAAAAAAAAAAAGTAGAATATTTGAGCTGAATTGATCGCGAGGATTTTGTGAAATGGAATTCGCAAAATCTTCCCGCAGAACAATTTGTAATCTAAAATTCAATTTCCCGGGTGGCGTCGCGGCGCACATTTACGAGTCGGCGCATTATGGTCGCGTGACTTTGGGGACCAGCACGCCGTTGGCATCCGGCAATGCATCGGTAATGAAACGAGGTGGGCAAGAGGCAATAGTCGTAAATAGCTGGCTACCTACTTACTCGGGACGCAAGAAGGAGGTGTGGCCCTTTCTTAGCCCTTGTTGGCCCGCAATTGTGCTGTTATTGCCGGTCATCCCGTTGAGAACCATTAATCCAACGCAATAGAATCGTTTAGAGTTTTTTTTTTCTCATTTGACACGGCATATACATTAATAGTTAATACGGTTAATATGATTTTCTCCAATGTCTACTTTTATTATTTTTATTTTTAACCGAACGGTTATTAAATGCTTCTATTAGATACAACAAAATAAATAAAAATATACGTTTACATAAAACATTTCTCTATTTGGGAAAATACCAAATTATATTTTATTTCGTAAAATTTGTAAAATAATTAAGATTCTTTATAAAATGTAATATTATCATTTCTTATTAGTCTATTTTTTTGCAATTATATATTTTAGTTGGTAAGTTATTAAGTTTTTATATAAAAGTATTAATTATACTAGTTTACAGCAAAAAATTATTTTAAATCAGACAAGGTGTTACACTTTTGGATGCTACAAACCAAATTTTTCCATTATGTCAGATTTCCAAAATGATTGAAGTTTAATATGCAAAGAATGGATTTTTTGTGATATTTTATTCTGATCTTTTTATTCTGATATTTTTTTAGCCATGTTATGAAGAATTTTAATACAGAGTTTTGTCAAGATAATAAAAGTTTGTGCTCATATGTCTGTACTGTAAGATATCAGAACCAAAAAGAAATGCATTTTATAGAGGATGAACAGTACATTCATGACTTTTGATCAGAATTTCAAGATATCGTTAATCTTATAAAAAAATCTTCAAATGTCGCAAAGAGAAGATTTTTTGGGGATATTAAATCTCAATTATTTTGGAAACTTGTGTTGGAAAAATTTAGCTTACAGCATCGTTTTTATCGTCCAAAAATCTACAAAAAGTACCTCGTTTGGTTTAAAATAAAAAAAAAATTTTTTTTGTTTAATTAACATTATCTCCTTTTTTTTTAAAGAGAACCTTTTGCTTTTTCCTTTTAAATATTTAAATAATAAGAATGCGAGGTCATGTAATAAATTTCGAAATCACTTTCAGATTGATCGCTTCACCGATATATGTTATCACTGTCCGATCGGACAAATGAAAACATTTCTACAACGTGACATTTTACGCGAGCCGCGATCTCGAAGGACGTGATCGAGAGAGAAATTCCCAGAGAACGGAGCGTAGAAATCATTGATCCCAGACGGTGGATATTGGGGACAGAGACGGAAGTGGAAGCGTCGTCTCTCGAAATTGCACGTTCGAGCGGGACGACCGAGACGTTCATGGTACCCTGCGTCGTGGTACCAACGTGCTCCGCACTGGTAACTGGAGAACAGTGTCCAGGTATCAGTTACGGAAAACTTCCGTGCACGCATTAACAACGTCGCACGTCCTCGCGTACGACGGTCGCGGCGTGAACGGATATGCGGCAGGTTCGCGATGGATCTAGGTCGCACGCTTAACCCTCATCAGCGTTTCCGCAGCGGTTCCGGCTTAATAATTTTAACGTCCTGTTATTTACTACATTTTATCAACTACATTTTAAAATATTTAACTCAAATCCTTCGGCATGAGTAGCGAACTGACTTTTGAAAATTAAAATCGATAAAAAGGGGAAAGAACGTCGTTGAACGAGGAGATCTCGCAAAATTAATACAAATACTGAAAAAGTAATTGTTGAAATTTAGTTTAATTAGAAGGGGAAAGTAAAGTGAATTTAATTTTCAATAGATCCGTAGATTTTTTTTTTTTAAATACAAATTACAAATGAATTGAACTGAACTCGCATTCTTCAATTGGAATATTTGATTCCAAAGAACACGAGGCTGATGACAAAGAGGCATCGCAAAGACTTATCGATGATTTCGTACGAGGAAAATAGGTAATGGATTAAGTAAATATACGTCAGATCCCGTGAGAACGGCAACGCGCGAGGAAAAGAATGTGACGTACACTATACACCTCGGGGTCCTGAAAGGCGTCTCTTCTGAAACACCAACAACGCGCCTCTGCTTATATTATTGCCTGCATACATATTTATGCGCGGAGGTGGAGGAGGGTGAGAAAGGTCGACGATGGAGGAGGAAGGACTCGGTTGAGTTAGTTATTACTGAATCAATTACCCGCTCGTATTTATAGGGTGTAGCGTGTGTTTCTTTTCTGTTTCTCTCCACTCTCGTGTACCTTCGCGAACCGCGGAGGGAATGAGAGGCGTAGACAAAGAGAAAGAAACAGAGAGGAAGATATTACGTCGAGATACGACCGGAAATTCACGGGCGTTCTCAAAATATACGAAGTTGACGACGATCGATAGATCGCGCGAAAGCCGTTTCTTCGCGCGACTTATTAAATCTCTCTGAAGGATAATGCTTTGCTCATTTATCTCTTAACGCACAATAAAACATAATGTCAATGAATAGTGAACGCAAAATAATACTGTCATTTTCTGAATTTTTATTTTCGTCCAACTAAATACTCTTTTAATTATTATATTATTATTATTGATTTCTTTTTTAAGCATTAAATATATTTTATCTATTTTATATAATTTATATATATATATATATATATATATATATATATATATATGTATATTTTATAAAAATTACATTATTTAATTACCCATATTACTGAAAAATAAGATTTTTCGTTTATTCTTCTTTTCTCTATAATCTGCTTAACATAAATATTAATATCTTGTCATATGAAAAAATTACCAATATGTATCAATATTTTAAAAATTCTTCTCTGACTTTATTGATAAAGTTTAAACTACATAAAGACTATATATGAATTATATATGAATGCGGAGTGTAGGATGCACGAGAATGACTGTGGTAACTGCCGAACTTGGCATCTCGCACGTACTTTCGGCGCTTATCTCTCTTTAACAATTACTCTCCGATTTTATTGGTAAAGTTTAAGTTAAATGAATACCACCGATTACAAATGTAGATTGTGGGACGCGCCAGAATGACTGTGGTAACTGCCGAACTTGGCATCTCGCACCTTCTTTCGATGCTTATCTCTTATCCGGTGCGAGGCGGAACCCGCAAAGAGGGAGGTCTCCCTAGCGGCACTACGCCCTTCGTTTGCAATTAGAAAGATACGAGACAGTCGGTTATTATCTGTCGAGCGGTGGCGGCGGTATGGCGAACGTGGCGCATGCACCCGCCAACGTGTGACTCCTAATATATTCGAAACCCTGCCGAGGATTGTGTTGCGCGGACTGAAATATTCCGCGCCATAAATATTTCGCGAGTATTCGCAAAAATCCACGATGCTAGCCGATGCAATCGGCCGAAGAGTTCCCATTATCGAGGTGCGTGCACGATTGATGAATGTCTATACCGCAATGTTTACTATCGTTCCCGATATAATGCATAATGCCTCTAGTTCATATATATATCTTATGATTTTTTTTTTAGTTAATAACATTAATTTATTCAATAATCTAATAAGTAGCAATTTGTATCATAATTTTTGCCTCGTTATCGCTTGTCGTTTAGATATTGCATTTTTCTAGTATACTATATATATATATATATATATATATATATTCGATTTGAACTTTTTTTTTTTGCGTATTATTCGCTGTATAAAGTTTAGAAATATCTTAAATCAAGAAATATCCTAAAATACTAATTACAATTAGAACAAGATTTTTACATGTCATGTCTCTCTAATATATAAAACCAAATATATATATATATATATATATATATATATACAACTTTATCTCTCGCTTTCTCTCTTACAAACATCGCTTGCAAACAGTTTTGATTGTGAATAGTTGGAGAACATTGTGGATACAGTTGGCCGACAATATTTCATGGTTATTTTTTCCAGGCCAACCAGTTTCGTATTTCACAACGTTGAACGTAGATACTGCTGGAATTTGGACTTTTATATATTTTTATTGTTAAAAGAATGTATAAAAAAATATATTAACAAATAATGATGCAATGGAAGCAATTGAACAGTTATTCCTGGATAATCTGAAAAATATAAATATGGCAATAGACTTTTTTAATCATTATTATCGTTAATGATCATCTTCTCCATATCGATATGCATTAGAACTAGAAACTAGACAATTGCAAATTATTCCTATATCTTTACATCTGTATAGATCTGCAAGTCTTGTAATTTTATTTTTTATCTCATTTTCAATAAAAAAAATTAATAAATTATCGGATATAGGACAATTGCTTGCAAGCAGTCGACCAGCAACTTGCACACAATTAGCAAAATTCCGGAACATCTCAAGAACATAAAAATATGCAGGATTTTATAACGAGCTGATCGTAATAATGTCTAACAAATGTACCGTTAATAGTGATCCAGTGAGCCGACTCCGGGGAAAAAAAAAATGTTGAAACTCGAGCTGCCATTGGGCGCGGTCGCTTCTGCGAGAGATTTCACCCGCGCAGGGCAGTTGGGCGCTCTTCTTGCGATCGATCGATCGCACGGAGATCAATGCGGCGCTCACAGCCAATGCACAGATAGAATATTTAGTGACAAAGAGCTGCTAATGAATACGCGAAACAATTAAATGTGTAACACGCGACACGATATCGCTACGCAATCTGCATGTATATAAATACGGCACGTTTCGAAAAATTGCAAACGTGTGCGACAACTGTACTTGTGAAAATTTGCCATTAATCTTGCGAAAATTTTATTCAAGTGACTAATATGTTATTTCTTTTACCTTACAGTTTAGTCAAATTATACGTAATTTGTTAACTCTTTTTATACCTCTTGCATGTTTATTTATCATTTTTGCAACAGCTAGCAGATAAAATAAATGAAAAAAAGAATTTTGTTTTAAAATACTGTGTACAGGATTTATATATAATTTTGTAAATGTGCGCAAATAAATGAATATAAATGTATTATTAAAACGAGCATGTTAACATAATTGGATAATTGCGGGTTTAAGTCTTACCAAGATAAATTATAAGTATGAATAAAAATTTCAATCGAGAAAATACATAATTTATGAATTCTAATAGATAGTATCGAAGATAAGATATCGAAATTTTGCAATCAAATTATCTAGCATAAGAAAAGAGGGTAAAAAGAGACATTAAGTCAATCGGGTAGTTATACATGCATAAATTCTTAGATATATAGCACATAATGAACAAATATTATATCGACTAGTAAAGGTTGAATATTTTTAACACGGAAATATCGATTAATTGAAAATGTCAAATAAATTAGAACTAATTATTATTCTGAAAATAATTAACTAATTTTTTTTCTCTTTTTATTCGATTCATCTTTTTATCTTTCGTATTTGTACAATTTTTTATTTGCATCTTAAGCAAAAAAGAAATTTTGATAAAAAAATTCTCTTTGTATCTTTTAATATGATACAGTACAAATCAGTGTACCTTTAATTAAATGACATTTTTTACATATTGAAAATATGCATTAATATCTATATTTTGCATATTAAAAAACAATATTCGCAATATTTAAGTAGAATTTTTAAAAGTTTGACAACATTAATTGCATTTTCCATTTATCAAACTACAAGTCACATAATGCGAAATTTTGTATACAATCTAATTTTATTTTATATTTGTAAATTTATATTTTATATTTTATAGAATTTTTTATATTTCATTTTATAAAATTCATTTTGTGTTAGAGCTCCTCATACATGTAGTAAAAACCTAGTGAATGAAGCCTGAATCTGTAGACGGCCCTGACGAGGGGTCCACGGGAGTAACCGGGAGCAGAGGGGAGGGAAAGACGATGAGCTTCGGGCGAGCGAGTGGTGTGGGGCCTAGGTGTTAAAACACGGTAATTAACAACGAGGAACGTCGTGGAGAACCGACGAGGACGGGAAAGAGAGAGAGAGATAGAGAGAGAGATAGAGAGAGAGAGAGAGAGAGAGAGAGAGAGAGAGAGAGAGAGACCACCGGCTCTCTCTCTCCGGTGGCTACCAAGATTTACTGCCAAATGGCCGCGTATTTATGAACTACGCCTGTTGGTGCGGGCGCAACGCGCTCGTGCTCGTGGACGGGTGTGTGAGCTCGCTCGTGGTGGATGCGATGGTCGGCGAGAGCGGAGTGCTAACCGGCCATCGATCATGTTTCGTGGATAGTTAGGAGTCATGAAACATTCATGTGCGATCGACCACCCATCGCAGCCGTGGTCTTCGCGTTTGAACGAAGTTGGCAACGGCGTGCGATCGCGTCGCGATCTATGGGATTGCTTGAGGATTGCACTCGCTTGGGCATGTCGGGCATACCGTTAAGGAGAGATCGAATCTCGTAGATGACGAGGAAACGTCAATGTCGAAAAACAACAGGACAGGGGAAGAATTAATAATCATATATTAGAATTATTGTCTGCTAATTATTTATTAATAATTCCAAATAGGTGTCATCAATTTAAAGTCCCTGCTGATTTTACATATTAAAACCATTGCTTTTAAGTATCTTTTTGTTTTCGAAGCACGCTTCTCCGTGCTTCCTAGCAGCAAGCCAAAAGACGAAAATGAAAAATTGCAGGTTCTCAAAGCGCGAAAAGGATCGTCCGATCGATCGAGCGAAGCGGAATCAGGCGACCGTATATCTCAACGAGCGAAGGAGGTGGTAGATTTCCTCGTGCGCGAGGACGACGGCACTTTTCCGAGGATGGCTGCTTTATTATCGGCGCGCGGCTTTAAATCTCCGAGTCCGAGGCCCCCCCACACCCGCAGCAGATCCCGTGGTGCTTCTCGTCGAAGCACCTTCTCGACTCTCCCGGCGTGGCAGTCGAGTTGTTGCCAGCCATAATACATTATGCCTACCTAAGGCTGTTAGTGGCCGACTCGTGCTGGCGCGCGTTAAGTTATTAGAGAATCAATTACTCCTCCGCTATTGTTTATGACGGGCCCCGAGGGCCCGAGACGCGCCCCCTCGCTCGTTCTCCTCGCCTGTCCCTCTTGCCACTTACCTCCTCCAACGTGATACTTTGCCGGCTTAACATTTATACCAGTTTCCCCTTCCATTAAACGACGTATATATTTTTTTTCTCGCTGCCGATATACGCTATCGTCATGATGATATATATAACGTCGCGCTTAATTAAATATTTAATGAGTAATTCTTTACATCGACATTTCTTTCGATACCTTTTAACGTTTCACTAAATCCGAATTTATTTGACAAATAAAAAATCAATTGTGTAATTTATTTATACATTCTTATGTCTCCTGTACTCGGTATCCTATTTAAGGCGCCAAATGACTCGATCCGTCCCTGAATATACAATCCAATCGATCCTCGTTCATTACAAGAACATCCATTTAAAGTTGACTCTTCGAAGCAGCGACAGCGAATATAAACGAGCGTTGTTTAGCACGCCGGAGGTGCGTCGACATGAACAGAAAGTACCCTTAATTTATGTTCGCTGCCGTCATAAGTACCATATACGTTACTTTGTTACAAACAGTTTCTTTCTTCAACATTTATATTTTTTTTCGCTCCATATTAAATTTCTCAACATCGCGACAGGATTATGCTATTAAATATATCATCGCGATGCATAAGGATGAATTAATCACGTGAGGCTTCTTTAGGATTTTTATGGAATTGAATGGAAAAGAAAGAGAGAGGGAGAGAGAAAAATTATTTGTTACATAAAATATAACATTCCAATTAAAACAATTACGCGTTGCTTTCTTTCGTGGATAAAATAATAATTTAAAATCTGTGGCATGCAACGAAAAGGAAAATTTTGCGGCTGGGAAGTAAAAAAGTGGGCGCTCTTGTGGGGCGTGAAGATACCGCATGGCGGTGCGAAGCGGCCTGTCATTAGGCTCGATATATCTCACGCCGACAACAACATATCGCAAATAAGAAATGACATCGACGTTTCTCTCTCTCTCTCTCTCTCTCTCTCTCTCTCTCTCTCTCTTTCTTTCTAGCTGCCATTAACGCGTCTGCGCGTACCTGCAACTTTGAACGCCTCCTCCGGCCAACACGATGACCAGTTATGCCTCGACAATTCGTGAGAAATCCCACGATGCCGATTTTGTTTTGTCTTTTTTTCTTTTTTCAATTCATGCGGGATTTTCAAATGAAATAATTAAAAATATTCTTCCACTGGAACTACATTCGTTTTCTGCAAAGCAATGCTATTCCGTCCGAATACGTATATACAAATATTGTTAATTCGGACGTTGGAATAAAATAAAAATATATCGAGTGTAAGATAAATCTGAATATATTTAGCAAATCGCCAATAATTAGAT
Source organism: Pogonomyrmex californicus (assembly GCA_024349325.1). Classification (NCBI taxonomy): domain Eukaryota; kingdom Metazoa; phylum Arthropoda; class Insecta; order Hymenoptera; family Formicidae; genus Pogonomyrmex; species Pogonomyrmex californicus. Next base: position 2,611,487 of record JAECZD010000019.1, read on the forward strand.
TTCTAGACAAAGCGGCTACATTTATTTATTTTTACTGCTAACAAAAAAGAACGTAAGATATTATTAGATTTCTTATTTTTAAAATTAGACAATTTAAACGGGATATGTCAATTATTATTATTTGTGTTTCGAATTTTATACATTGCAATAATACAATTATATAAGCCACTATGGACTGTAGATTTTAATATTTCTTCTCTCTCTCTCTCTCTCTCTCTCTCTCTCTCTCTTTTTTCTGCTCGCTTTGCTATGAAACGCATTGTTACTTTAGGAAAAATACTATTTTAACGCGTGGAACAAATTATTTGCTCCGAGAGAGAACAACAGGAATAGGTAATTTACAATTACTCACGTAACTCCGGGCGTTTCGTGTCTGATCATTATTATACGAGCCCCATCGTTTTCGCGAAGCCAATAGTGTGCCCCCTCGGGTCTTCCGTCTACTCGTTTTCGCGAATCAATTTTTTTTCCCTCCACGAGTGGACGCATGTATATGAAATTGAAAAAAAAAAGAAACTCGTACGCGTAGTGGGGAAAAAAGGGGGAATACCCGCAAGTAATCCGATCCGTGTAGCACACGTGCGCCTTGCACTTTCTGCAAAAGCGCTTAATAGAACAATGCACCTTCGGTGTGCCGCGAGATTGCACAGCCCGCTTGATGGCTTTATGTCTTCCGCATCCAAGGATGCAAATCATCCGAATTGTCACACATTACGGGCGTATTACGGTGATCCGACGGAAGGATAACCTTAATAAGCGCGCAGAAAACTGCAGGTATCCAAGTAGGCGTCTCTCGATCGGCGGATCATCTTTAAACTGCTGGTAATCATCCCGCTCGTTCATCTCGTTGCTCTTAAATAGCGTCAGGCTGATTCTACAGGTTGAGCCTACATTTTCTCTACTGTGCTGTCGAGAAATCAAATTTCAGGGGCGTAGGAAAGCTCACACAAATTTGAGACTTTCATATTTCCAAATGCGATCTATTTTCCCGAGTGTAATTAGAAAACATTTTTTATTTTTATACAGATATAAATACGATTATATGTTATGTTTCTTTTTTAGTTTTCGTTTTTAGTTTAACCGATTTCGATATTTGCGATAATACTTGTGTACCTTGAATATGTACATCTGATACATATTGTTATAAGTAATAAATAAATGTACATACATATTATAAATATTTATATTAATCTGTTTAGGTCTAATAAATATTTAAATTATACTCTTAAAAAATTAAATCAAGTAGATATTAAAATATTTATGTATGTAATAAAACTTTATGGTTTGAACATGTAAATTTACTATTTATTATTATTATTGTTAAAAATTAAATTTTCTATTTTTTTGAAAAACGCAACAAAAAGATTTTTAAAATGTACAAGGTATATCAAGCAACTTACAAATATTAAGTAATTTCCAGTAAAATTTCAACGTATTCGATACACTGAAAGCTTAAAATCGTTAATAATAAACTTTACAATGGCTTTTGGCAGGAATTTCTGGCTCACAAAAAAGGTCATTCCGATTGAATCGACCTGGGCCGCTATCGTGGGCCGCGAGGGTCACGAGGGAGGCCCCGTTTGGGCCCAGCGCGATGTGATCTTATTATACCGCGAAGCGATGATGACCGTGTTTAGGTGTTGGCTTGCCAGATTTAAGAATACACCTCGTGCCTGGACGATTATGGTAACGAGGCCTCTTTAGTCACGTTGACGTGCACCTTGTTCGCGAATAAGGCGCGATATCCCGTGCACGCACGGCGACCTGTACCGGTCGATCGGTTCGCCTCCTTATTGAAACTTTGCGGTTGCCAGCCACGATAGCGGCTGCCAGACGGAGAACTGTCAAGGATAGTCAGCTCGCTAGTTTCGCAATAGACAAAACACATTTGTCTTTATTATTTTATTTCTTCAATTCACATGTATATAATAGAGAAGAAAATTCATACATGGAATACTTTTCGAGTAAAACATAAATCAAAGTGCAGATTTATACAACGGATCTAGCTATGTATATAATTTATTTTTTTACCTTCACATTATTTTATTTTTACTACAACAATACCCCCATTTTTATTGATAAACTTATTAAACTTATAATTTTTCTTTTGTGAAAATTTTAATATATATCTTAAATCAATCGTAGATACAATGTTTCAAATACATTAGAGATAACGCAAGTTTATTATTAAATATGTACTAATTCAATAATAAAAGTTTAAATATTGTTAAGAAAAAAATATTAATAAATAAGCTAGTTTTAGAAAAGTATAAGTGCATAAAGTTTCTTCTAGAAAGATATTTTTTTCAAGTTTGTTTAACTTAATAAAAATAAAAGAAGTATAATTAAGATTTAAATAAAATATTAATTAACTTTATTATGCATGGAGATTTATTAAATATTGAGAATTTAGCTATTAACTAGAAAATTACGGCTAATTTATAGTTATATTCTTGACAGAAAATTATTCTAAAAGTAAAGTAACAATCACTATTAGAATATTTTAAATACAGAAAATGTTTAAATACATTTAGAACTGGACAATAAATATTTTATAATAAATAGAATGAAATTGATCTCTTGAAAACTAACATTGCCATTATTTATATTCAAAAAAATCTCTTTCTCGGGCTATAATATTATTCAAGAAATAAAATATTTATTGCTAGTATAATTTATTGCTCAGTGGAAATTTGCTTTAATGTGTAATATTAAATGAATATTAAAAGAGTTGCCTGTCATCTCAATTTGTTTCTGATACCTCAATTTATCTTGAATCAATGTTTGTGTTTTAATGGCCAGGATTATTTATCTAACTTAGAATTATATATTAATTACTGAAAATAAAATCAAAACTTTAAATTCTTAATGAGTTCCCATGAAATAATACGTCAATTTGATACACACACAAATTTTTATTTCATTTTAGAAAATTATTAACGTCTACCAACTTCTTCGCTAAATTCTGCTAACATTTAAATAAGTAAAAGATTTGCTGAAAATCTGTCTTTTTTTTTACTTTTTAAATTAATCTTCGTACATTAGACAGATTAATGACTTCATACTCGAGCGGGGAACTCAACTCTCTGATATGTCACACATTACGGGTATATTACAGTGATTCGCGCGAGAGATAGCTATAATAGCCAGGATCCCAAAAATACAGGCATGCCGAGGGAACGCTCGCAAAATCATCTCTTAAACGGCCGATAATTTCTTACATCGTGCTTGCCAGTTTTTCCCCCGGAGGTTGAGGTAGACACAAGTGTATCGTGTGCGAAATTCATTGCAACGGCGATCTCGTATCGGGCGAACGCATCTCTGTGCTTTGATGCACGCGCTCGTACGATTTTGCGTTGAAATTTGTGGAGTCCCGGTAATTTTATTTTACAGTCAATACAGGTGCGAATGACGTTTGCGATATGGCTATTTTGCATAAATAACCCATTAAAAGTGATCGTTTTATAAAGTTAAATTAATTTATTTTTATCGCGCCAAATAAGAGAAAAGTCGATAAATGGTGAGTGTCGTAAACGACCGGGTTTACAAATACAGCGTAATTTACGCGAAGCGCTGTGCGATAAATAATTTATATGTTTCAACTTAAGCTTTTGCATTTGTTGCAAAAACATCAACATAGTGAATCATCAGTTACGTGCGTACAATTGCCGTTGTTGCGCGATGAGATTATATTTTATGTCTTTTCTTCCAGTAAAATCATTCGGATAATTAAAATATTAATTTATAATTAGTCGGTAACGTCAATAAAAAGAACTAATTTTTTCCTTTTAGCTTTGCATTGATTTCTGTTGAGTATGCATTTAGCATGGGATTGTGCGTTTCTATCGAGAACCTAACGTGTACTACATGCTTATGACGTTTTCACTTTTTTTCTCTAGGAGGATTATCAGCGCTTTTGTTAATTTGATGAAAGAGATTAGCGTTAGACCCGCCCGAAAAGTCCGTCGTTAAAGTTCACGGCGGGGATGCACACGCGACATCCCCCCCCCCTCCCCGTAATAAATATTTCCCTTTTGTCACACCAATAAAATCAATCCCCCAGCGCTTTCTTTCCGTTACAGGCGCGAGAGGGTTAACAACCTCGACGGGGACAAGGAGGACGGTGCGAGGAACAGCGGAGAAAATAAGCAGACGTCGAGGGAGGAAGATCGAGCAACAAGATCTCACGAGGTATCTCGATAAATCCCCTTCGCTGGACAAATAACGACAAGGCTCATTACTATAAACACGTCTCGCGCGCGGTCTCTGCGTGTGGCACGTCGGGTCGCCGCGCTCTCTCTCTTTCTCTCTCTCCACGGCCATTTTATTTTTATATCCGCGTGTCTCCGTTGTGTTCGTTATTATATTATCCAGCGCGTCCGTCCCAATCGCGCGCCTCGCGCGCTCGACATTTTTGCGTTCTCCTCCAACGAATATGGAGAATGCAACGAGAACAACTGGAGAGCCGCGCCCTCGTCGCGCGCTGGTAGACGAACAAATTTCGCTCGCATAAAACCCCGCTCGGGTATTCCTCCATCCGTTGATTACCTTTGACATATCGCGCGATGGTAGGTGAACAATTTTGCTCGAGCGGGATAAAGCCCCGCTCGAGTACTCTTCCATCCGGGTTGGTCGCCTCTGACGCGGGCGTAAAATCTTTTATGATAATTAATTCCAATTATCGTATTTACCAAGCTGGAATTATATTGTCGTTAAAGCTGAGCTAAGTTTGATAAGTTTGATAGAAGGATAATTACAATTACTTGTCATTTATTAATGCAAAAATAGTACTATTTGTCGATATTACCAGAAGTATTACGGACAATATAATACGTGCTGTAGTAGACAATAGCCTTAATCGTTTTTTTTTTGTTGTTACGATAATTATGAATTGAGAATGTGATTTCCGCTTTTTCGCATACTTTGCGCCTTATTATATTTATATAAACCAGAAGCGCGACGTCATTATTCGACCTTTGTTCATGCGGTAGGTAGTGTAAACTCAAGTCCTGGCACCATCAACATCGATATAATGTGTCTGCAGGGCGGATACCAATCGATACGTCAATTAATTTTTGAAAGGAGGCTGCTCTCGACTAATTTAAATGGTCAGACAGGACACGGGAAACTGATGTACAACAAACACACGCGCGCAAGAGCACCTGACGGTTTCTTTTCTTTTCTTTTCAAACCACGTTTTTGTTACTATTGACTATATTTCGTAGACTACACTGAGAAAAAGATTTCTTTAGATTTAGCAATTCTATTTGTTTGATTTGAATTTATTTAATTTAAACATAATTTTATATTAAACATCATTTTGTTGAATTAAGAGTTTTGTTGTTTCATTAATGTATATCATGTTTTTTGATAGAAGAAACACTATTATTTAAAGGAAGTAAAATTTATCTTTGAACTAAATAATATTTTGTTTGGCTAGATTAAATATTATTTCAATAAAAGAAAGAGATTCTTTGATATTGTTGAAACATATGATAAAGAACATTACTTTTTTCAAACAATTTATTAAATAAATATTTTATTTAAAATAAAACAATTTATTATTTGAAAAACCAAGCGATCAAATTTGTTGAATCAATAATTGATTTGTTTGGACTATTTCAAAAAATTTCTTTGAATCTAATAAAATTTATTAAATCCAAAGAAATCATTTTCTCTGTGTATATTTCGACACAATGATGTGTATAAATGTAAACTGGTTTGTATAGATGTAAAAATTTGTGTAAATGTAACGGGTTTTGTTTTTGTTTTTTTTTAACGGGTTTACGCAAAATTTTGCATGTAAAGATATATAAAATTGAATAATAGAAAAATAAACTGATAAATGTAAACATATATTAAAGATATTAAATTAAAAATGCATAATAAAAATGTTATATAAACGATATGTGTGTTGTACATATGCGCGCGCATATGTTTTGTGTGTGTGTGTGTGTGTGTGTGTGTGTGTGTGTGTGTGTGTGTGTGTGTGTGTGTATAAAAGTTACATATATAAAATATAAATATAAATATAAGACTATTGTTTTATAATAATAATTAAAAATTTTTGCAGCACAACACACAACATATAAAATTATCAGTTTAATAATAAATAATTGTTTTTACTCGCAAATAAGAAATCTACAATTCAATTTGTGAATTTAGTTAAAAACACTTATATATAATGACAGAATATAGAAAATATGCGAATTTATTTAATAATAATAATCTATTGTAACTTATTCATAAATCCATTTTAAAACACATTTATCGCGAAACAAAATTGAGCAATTTTTAAATATAATTTTAATTTACATTTGTATTGCGTTTTAATGTACATTTATACTTCGGAATATTTTTACGAAAATCAGCCCGTTTTACAATATTTCTGCGAGAACTGTTATCCCAATATTTCTGAAAAAAATCGCTTCGCCTCGCTATACCCTTGCAAAGCTCAATTTCGCAATTCCTTTGCGAATATCGTTTGACGGAAATCACAATATCGAAATCGTATAAAAATTTAAAATCTAAAAATCATAACTGTAAAAGTTATAATAATTTATAAATTAAAAGTTATAATAATTTATAAATAAAAAAAGATATTGTATATTATCGCAAAATTCTTATGATTTTAAAAATTTTTTAAAATCAATAATTTTTAAAATTAAACAAAATTTAAACAAAATTTATATTATTTATTTGATGAAACTGTGAGTGATATGAATAGTCGGAGCCATGGTGATATCCATTCACGCGATTATTAGTTATTATTATCTAAGTAAAATAATTATATATAAATATAATATTTCAGATATTTGACTTCTACTTAATAAAATAATTATTATAATGAAATAATAATATATGAAATAAAAATAGAACTAAATAAAAAACTAGATTGCAAAATTTATTAATTCAATCCAAAAAATATTTATAAAATTTTATAATTCTTACATATATAACTTTATGAAATTCAGAATATTTTTTTGTTTACAAGCTATTATTATATAGAAAGTTAAGATAATAAATAATAGATAAACAGAAAAAATTAAAAATTCGCGAAATTAAAATGTAAAATAATCGCGATTCTTAATATATTTTATATAATTTTTGTATAATTTATGAAATTTAGATTTTCAATTTCAATGATTAAAAAATTTATGCTAACAATTAAATTGTTGGGATAAATAAATAGGTCAATAATTTAAGTCAATAAATCATACATTTATAATACATATTTATAAATCATATTTTGTTATGCAAAAAAATAATGCTTAATGTGTATTATTAAAATTATAAAAGTTTTAATTATTTTTTTCATCATTTCATAATAATAAACTGCAATTTTATTTTATATATATATCGTATAATCTATTAAAAAATTAAACATATTTAAATATATATTCAAATATTTTTATAAGCACATGTAATTATAAAATTTATAAAATTATCAAATATTATTATATTTTTCTTAAATTGTATGAATTCAATAATATTACGTTTTATTTAATTTGTTAAAAACTTATCTTAATTTATACTTTCAAATCTAAAAAAGCTCCTAAAATAATTAAATTTTATCAATGCATATTCTAATAATTATATTAATAAAGAAATGTTATACTATAAAATCCGTTTTCAGATCTTTATCCGACTTTGTCCGTCTTAACATGTACACTTGCAACAAATGCAAATTAATGTAAACGCATCGCACGGGACATCCACATGACATATCGTATGCCGTAACAATACGAAAAGAGACTGTACGCCGTACCTCGCATCTATATTCTCTGAAATTTTAATTACGGCGTTCGCGCTTACCAAACAATTATCCGTTGGCCGTGCTGCGATGTTCTCTCCTCGGGGCCCGTCGTTTCGCCGGGCCCGTACGTGCCCCCTAAGGTGGTGCCCCGCGCGCATAGAGAGAGAGAGAGAGAGAGAGAGAGAGGGAGAGAGAGAGTGCGCCCAGCTCGTTCGAGAGGACTCGCGCGTCTCATGTAATTTTCATCGAGTAGGTGGATACCCATTATTTCGCATTACAGGGTCCTTACGAGAGGTACGATCGTGCCGGTCGTGAGGATCGAGCGGAACGATCACGCATTAACGACGCGAGAACTCGCGCGCGAGATTTCACGAGCTTATGTACAATTTTGCGCAAGCCGCGACGCACGACATTCTCCTTCTCGAGATTTTCTCTTCGCCCATTCAGACAGCAAGAAGCTTTTGACATTTAACGTTGGATAGTTAAGGCGCGAAATTGTTGCCTGTTAATTATAAATCGACGTGACTGCACTTGTAAATGCACGAGTAAAAGGTTTGGTGTATCGATCATATAACTTTTTTCCCAGGAGAGAGCTGAAAAATGAAAATTTTTATTATTGAAGATAATGGAAGATTCATTTTTTCACGTTTCCGCTCTGGGGAAGAAGATTAGTACATGATTAGTACATCGGTAATGTTTTTTTCGCTCAAAGATTAATTTCGAATTAAATATATTGCATCGAGATATGCGTCTGTACATTATTGCGACTGTATTTATACAATACGATTATTTCTGAAAACTCATAATAAAAGTAAAAATTATCTTTTCCTAAAGTTACATTTAATTATTTTCAAATTATATTTTATTGTTTTATTTCAAATATATCAGATCTAATAATCACGATGTATAAATAAAAAGTTACATGATTGGTACTCAGAAGGCATACTTTTTCTATTAAAATAGTTCTGAGTCAAATACATTGCATCTATAGATATTCGTAAATTACGATTGTATTTTTCATATAATTATTGGAATGTATCTGAAAATTTATAATAAAAGAGTAAAAAATCTTTCAAAGTAAAAGTTACGTTTTAATTATTTTAAAATTATATTTTCTTATTTTATTTCTTATTTATTTCTTTTTATTTTATAAATCCTCCAATGCTGGATTTAATAATCATGATACAGATAGCTAGATAAATTGCATCTAATTTAGAAATAACAATCTGCCCCTCTCTCTCTCTCTCTCTCTCTCTCTCTTTCTCTCTCTCTTTCTTTCTCATTCTTCTAAGTAAGATTAATTTCGTATTTAAGTGAATCGTGGAATTTATCCAATCTTATTCTTGCAGCGAATCTTTAAATTGTGACTTGAAGAAAGGTGAAGGTTTAATATAAAGTCATTATAAATATAGCTAAAGCTGACTTCAAATTTAGACAGATTTGACATTATCTATTATTAGCGGATTATTAGCATTCCTCTATCGCACACGCGATACATAGGCGCGCACAATCGGGCCAGCTCGAGCGCGGAAAAGAGAGACTCGCATTCACGACGTGTGGAATTGCACGTGCGTTTCGCCGCCGCGCGATTTTACGAGAGATTCTCTCTCTCTCTCTCTCTCTCTCTCTCTCTCTCTCTCTCTCTCTCGCAGCGAACCGCTAGCGTACCGTCTTTTTCTTTCTTAATGCCGGATCATTAGCGGCACCGCGTTAGCGGACGGTTCCGAGCGCGAGAGTTAACGATAACAGATTGTACAGCGGGACGCGATGTTTGCGAGCATTATTGGCGCCACTTGTACATCGTTACCGGTGTACGTGACGTATCGGCGGGATATCAGAGAGGTCCGCACCATCCACCATATCATTATGACGCCTCGCAGGCAGAACAACTATCGATCCCGATCGATGATATTAATAGTCGCTAACTACAGTCCTCCGAGCCGCCCGCTTGCTTGTGCGAATTCTACAGCAAGTTTCAGGCAAGTATAAGGCGCACCTCGAGCCGTCGATCGACCGTCTTCTTTTTATTCGTCATCCATCGCGCTAACTAACTAATTTTTTAACTAAATTTGTAATTGTCAAGGATAAACGTGTGTACACACGTGCAAAAATGCTGAGTGGTAACAGCGTCTTATCAGATACAATTACCTTACTTTAATTTTCTGCGTAATATCGTTTACTGTTCGATTAAATAATCGTTGAGCGAGCGTGCAATTTCTTTCAAGATCGGAATAAAATTGAATACGATTGAATTTACAAATTTTCGATTGTAATCTTTCTGAAACGACTGACCGAATATCGGGTCTACATCTAGTGAGATGGAACGTACTTATGTGTAACATTGCTTAAAGATTACTTACCCTACGTTTACTTCGGGGACTCTAACTTACCTAGAAATTATTTCGGAATGGAATTCTAATTCAGTAAAATTTCCTGCAATTTTTAGCAAATTTCCACATATATCTAATAACATGTGATATTATTATTGTGAATATCAAATCTTTTTTAATCAAGCACGATTATTCATTTGATTTTTAATTCTTTCAAATTGGTTTGAATCAATATTTAATCGGAAAATCGCAGTATCCAAATAGACAGTAGTAATAATTACTGTAGTAATAATTACTGTATTCGATTCTTCATATTTAAATTTTTATCGCAATCAGTCGCTGATTTTTATGCAAAATAGTGACACCCGATGGAATTAAATTATGAAACCGCACTTGTCTGATCAAAATAGGCTGATTATATTTCGACTAGCTAACAACAATCTGAAGTTTTAAGCGAGATCGCCTTACACATAAAGTTGTAAAAACGGACACAAGATACTTAAAAATATTTGTAACAATTTTATCGTACTTTCAATTTTCGTGAGTGATACTAGAAAGCAATTTAAAATCGATATTTTTAGTCTGTTCTTATTTCAAAATCGTTTTAAATAATATTTTAGGACACTAATATAATTGATTTAGGACTTAACACTTTCTCGTCACAATGAATGTAGAATAAACAACAAAAAATTAAAAATAAGAAATTGGAAATAGAGCCTCGAGAAACTTTGATATATTATAGAAATTCATGTTTTAATAAAATTAATAAATTAATAATAAAAGATTAATTAAATTAAATAAATTAATAATAAAAGATTAATAATAAAAGAATAGAAAGTTGTTTTTTTATTGATCGAAAATAATTTTTATTCCTATGAATACCAGACTTTATATTTTATTTTTATTTCCGTTCACCATGTGTAAGTCCTAAATTTTTCTCTTTGTTTATCTGTATTTAAAATTTGTGACATATAAAAAAATTTAAGCAGTAAACAAAAGCAATAAGGAAAATGACCAACACAGATGATATTCCTCTATTGTAAGAAGAATAATTAAATATGATTAGTCATTTTTCTTATTACTTAAATTTCTTACTGCTTACATTTTTTGCCATGGACTTAAGATAATATTGGTAATTCTGACGAAAGCATCCACGCATCTATAAACATCTGTGTACATCTAATGTATATACATACGTTTATGCCTACATACATTGCCTATATACATTCATACATACATTTGTGTACACATATGAACAAATTTTCGTGTACATCTTTTGTATCACATCTAAGATTAATTCTAAGAATTTAACTAAGTTGTTTCTTCATGTAATCTATTAATATTTAACAATATTATTTTTGTAGGTATAGGCGAAATTTTTATTACAAAGCAAATATTGACACAACTTGGCAATTCTGAATGCCGTAGCAAATGAAGTAGCAAATGATAAAGAAGATCTAAAATTTAAAAAATTTTTCTTGTTTTTGAATTCGAGATGGTAGACATATATTAGTGTATAAATCTTAATTGTGACAAAAGATTTTCAAATTTATAAAAAATATTACATAAAAAAAAGTCTCGATATGAAAAATATCGATTCTGTCAGTAATACAGAGAAGTTCAGCAATTACGTTAAATATGTATTTCTAGAGTTATGTTGCTATAGAACCGGATTTTGCAATTTCATTCTTAAAAGTTTATAATAAATAAGAATATATATTTTATTTCAATCTGTAGTGTAAATCTAGTTACATATTAAACGAATTATTTATTCTTTTATTAAAAAAAAATTCACTATAAAGACTCACAAGTCAATTTCCTAATTATAAATATTGCAATCTCTCAATATAATTTTAACCATGATATGAGTGGACAGGAATTTATCTTAGGACAGAAATTTATCTAAGGACAGAAATCTTCACAATCTCTCTTGCTGGCTTCTTAATCCAGTTTTAAATATCTTAAAAGATCCTCTCTGATCTTAAATATAAAAATGAACAATAAAAACCGATATATAAGAACTGCAACTCCTGTCTTTCTTTATAATCATTAAACTTTTGCTCACTAACATTAATTGAAAAAGTGGATAAGTTAGTAGTGTAGTCACATCACAGTATAATCAGAGTGGAAGCTTAGGATTATGCCCGCATTTTAGTTGAAAATTGTCCAGTAACGCCTCTAGTGCACAAAATGTGCAGCTTGAATTACGTAGGCATGTCCACGAAAATTCCTGATAGAAACACCATGCACATTACCTATGCGAATAAGGGTACAACTAAAACGCGTCCATGACCACTCTCAGGCTTCTCTCTATAGAAACTATATCTTGTCGGTAATACAAATATGTATTACCGACATTTTATACTTGTACCGACAAGATTTGATATTAAAAATCTATTAAAAACCAACGATTTTAGGGAATTCGCATGATTCACATATGATTGTTAAAATTTTTAACAATTAGCTTATTGTAATATTAATTTATTAGTTTATTATTACCCATTTTATGATACCATTAATTTATTATTACTCATTTTATGATCATAAAATTTTATGATATTTTGTAAACAAATATATATATATATATATTTACAACTTGCACATATTTAATTTTATTTAAAACGGTTTTCTAGTTACTATTTATATTTGATTATCTACTGTGATGTGAAGTGATTTGTCGGGGGAAAAATTGCAATTTTGCAATATATATGATATATAAGTATGTATATTTATTCATGAAGCATTTGTACAATAAATAAAAATGAATTTAATAATTTTACTCAAATATTTATATTAAATATCGTAAATTTATATCAATAGTCGATAATCGGTATTTTCCAATTATCTCAAGATCCTTAATGATTAAATTTGCCTAAGATTGAGACAATCTTTAATAATATCAGCAAAGAAAGGCCTGAGAGTGATGTTATGGCATTTTAGAGATAAAGACGGACAGTCGTGTTCATATCGTCCGTCTTTATTACTCTTGCGTCTAGCACGGAAGAGAACCACAAAATCATGCACATTACCTACGCGAATAAAGTTACAGCTAAAACGCGGTCATGACCACTCTCAGACTTCTCTCTGGTGGGACCATCGAAACCTCATAAGCATCTCACTAACATCCTCAAACTCCGTTTTAGTATATTAGAATTAAATAGCCACTTCGATTTTCTGCGATGATAAAATCTCATTCTGGTATGTGTCCTGGCTACTGTCACAATTCAGATCAAGAGCACGTTTATATAATAACGCATCTACGAGTCGTATTTACGTTCGCGTACGTTTTTTATTTATTGTATTGATGAACATTAATATTAGTATATATTGTTATTAGTATATATATTAGTATTTATCACATGTTCATATTCACATGTACAGGGTGTAGAAAATTCATTTTTTCAGAAATTTATTTCTACAATCTTAAAATTTTACGTAATTCGAAACAAATAAATGTTGATACATATTTATGTTTAATTTTACAGAAGGTTAATGAAATATTTTTAACGATTGTCCCAATAGTTTCTGTAACGCTTCTAAAATTAAAACATATATAATAAAACGCTATTGATAAATGCTTAAGTCAAATTTATTTAAAAATGAAAATCATCTTTACAATAGATAAACAATAAATAATTATTTAAATTAACACTTTAAACAAAAATTTTCTAAGCGTAGCCTAGGAATTTAAATCATTTCGTTAATTGTATTGATGGATGCAGAACGTCAAATATTGATGAATGCAGTGCCATTTTTATAATTGTAATTTTGAACTAATTAGCAATATTCACGCCTTTTTATTCTTAGTTATTTTGTAATTCCTTTCGTAAAGCGTGATAATCAATTTAAAAAAATAAAACTAGTCAAAGATAAGATGTAAAATCATTAGTCTTATCTTTGACGTTTATTATACACATATAGTTAAAATATACGTATAGAAGTTGTATACGCATCATAATATATATTTTTAATAATCATTATAAAATTAACTATGTACAAGAATAATTTATAATAATATTAATAATATATTTTAAAGTAATGCTAACATAAATGTCAAAAGTTTCTAATGATATTAGTCTGTTTTTTTTCTTTGAGATTGATTGTTGAATGTTACAAAGAGATATCTACAAAGTGGAAAGCACGAAAGGCGTGAATATCGATATGTTTTTTAAAATGACAAATCCTAGATTGTATGTTCCGATTTTTTCTAACAATATTGAAAACCTATAATATCGGAAACACGAATTACGGATACATTTTTAGTACTGGCAGTAATATCGAAATATACACAAAGCAGGATAAATTTAATGCAATCTTCTCTTATATAATCCATTAAAGACTAAAGCAGGATCATCTTACATACATCATCTATAGTATTATAGTGTTTCTTGAGGCGCATTTTTATTTTGTGTTCAGTGTTCTGAAGTAATGAATTAGCAAGATTCTTACGTATCCATTTCTGTATCTGCAAAATTAACATAGTCATGTTAAATATGCATATATTCTGCAAATTCATTAATTTTAGAAAGAAAAATTGTAATATGAAACATTATATAATAATGTTATAATATTATTTGTGTTTTATACATGTATTCGTTTAGATTCTTTTCTACAGGCTATCTAATAATTATTGACAGGGAGTTTATATGTAGATAAAGTTGACAATAAATAAAAAATCCTTATCACCCCGCGAGTTTTGCAATTAATAAAAAAGTTATTAATAAATAGAAAGATAAGAGTGAACTTGTCTGAAGAGGCAGATCAATATTACGCGCATTTATGAAATAGTTAGGAATGCGATGAGATGTTTGGAAGTATGATCTACAAATAATGGACTATTCGCTTATTTGCACGCATGCAAACATCTAGCAGTATTGTTTCTAGTAACAATAAAAGGCTATTTCTTCTAAGTATATGTTTATTCATGAATTTTTTATTAATTAATAACTTACTAGCAATTGGGAAATACGAAAAATACAGGACTCCTGTTTTGACAACTTGTATAAAAGCTTGTGTCAGAAAGTATAAAGGATCCTTTATATCACACATGAAGGTATATCAAGTTTTAAAAAATACTGACGATATTGTTTTCTTGTAAATAAAATAATTTTTAAATTTGTATGTTGTTTGTAATAAATACACACACACACACACACACACACACACACACACACACACACACACACACACACACACACACACACACACACACACACACACACACACACACACACACACACATATGTAAAACACACATTAAAGTTAATAATTATATAATATATAATTATATAATATATATAAAAGTTAATAATTTTACCAAATTTTATGAAATAAATGGGAATAAAGTATTATTTCTTTTTATGTGACATTTATATGTCATTTAATTAATTTCTTATTCAACAATATTAAAGTAAAATTTTTGACATTTGTAACATTATGTTACATATAACCAAAAAATTGTAATTTAACGAAAATACATGAAAAGAACAAGAATTATTGTTTAATATATATATATATATATATATATATATATATATATATATATATATATATGCTTAATAAAACTTACCTCACAGAGTAATTTATTAGAATAAGTATAATTTATAATATTAATTATTGCTGCGGTTGTACTAATTTCTCTAGAAAAAAATAGCATATAATATAATACAATAAAATACAATAAAATGTAATGAAATTTTGATTGCATTCAAATGAAGAATTTGTATTAAAAATTAAAAATTTGAAAATAATAAAAAAGTACATACTTAGGCTTGATTTCTTTCAAATTGTTTAATAAAATGTAATTAAATGAATCATTATTTGCATGGTTTTGAATAATGTAATAAAACCAATAAATGTAATTTTTAATAACACAGATTCTTCTTGCATTATCTTCTGTATAAGAAAATACGTAAAAATTTCTTAATATTTTTAGCTTATCGGAGAAAGACAGAAGACTATAATTATCAGTACAGCAAGCTAGAGGTTTCAACATTTCTGAATCTTTAATTTTCGAAATTTCATCCAAATCTTTAAATAGTTTGTCAAGAGAAATGCTAGATACAGATAAACCATTACAGAACGTCCATTCCCTCCACCATGGTAATAATTTATTTTCTCTGGAACATTTTATCATAAAATAATAATTTGTATTTTTACATATTTTTATTTAAAAATATGACGTGTATTGTAGATATTGTAAAAATATTATAGTAGAAGAATTAATAATTACGTCGGATTTGATAAATGCCATTGCAATTTAGATTTAGCATATTTTTTGCATTCGCTATCATCGAGAACGCAAGCCCATCTTAAAGCTTCTTGCCTTAAACATTTAATAAGACTGTTGTCGTTAGGTTCTTCTTCGTACCCAATTTTTATAAGAAGCGAAATCAGTAGCTCTCGTAGTTTCATCTAAATATTGTGAAGTAAAATAAAAATAACATTAATTATTCAAAAAATTTTTAACTCAGTCTCGTAAAAACGTAAAAAACTTTATTTTTAAATTAGAAACACATATTTTTTAAAAATAATTTAAATGATTATTAAAAATAAAATTAATATTTTGAACATAACATAAAACATTCCTTTTCCAAAGCGTTTTTACCTTGAAATTAGTAGTATTGACATTAGGAAAGAGTAGGGTGTGTGACTCATGTTCAATAGCTTTAAATATAGGATACCATGCTACATAATCTGTTTCCCACTTTAAGTAGCTTATGACTTCCCAAAATACAGAAGAATCTAATTCGCCTGATATTGTTAAATGGAACGTATCGTCGATGAGTTGAGCACGATTTAAAACATTAATATTTGTAAAATTCTCAGAATTAAGATAACTTACAATTCTTAACCAACTTTCCCTATTATAAAATACACGGTAATATCCTGTCATATAATAAATAAATATTATTTGCCATTAAACTATATTAAATTATAATGTAATTGATAAAGTAAAAGATAGAATATCATTAAATATTATCTTTAATTTTAAATGTGATCGAAAGTACATTTATTAAATAATAAATTAGCTGGTATTATAAATAATAAAAAATTGGTATTTATGAACTGATGTAATATTAAATTTTATGTCGAATGCTGCGTTTAGTTGACAAATATATCATTTAGTACATACCATTGACAATTTGTTTACAAAAATAAATTAAATTTTTAAGAAAGTTAATTTTTGTTTATAAATATTCTACATCAAATAGGATTAATCAAAAAATTTTATCAAACATGTGAATACGATTATTAAACAAAATGCGTCAAATGTAATTCGTTTAAAAAAAATAATTGTGGATGGATTAAGATTTCTAATAGGCAGTTCTAATTTATCTGAGATGTACAAATTTAAAGTCGTATATGTTTATTTAAGGACTCTGTTATAAAAGTAAGTCAAGAATCTTTTTCTTTTCGTAGTTAACAAGTCTTCATAATACAAAATAAATAAATTAATAATATTCCATATTAAAGTATTTGATCGTTATTTACCTGTTTGTTGCCGATTGATTATTATGAATTGACTGTGTTCAGAATTGTAACATACTGCAAGAAAGTGCTTATGTGCCCGGGTTAGACAAAATTTGGGTAAAATTCGTTTTAAATTTATATACACTTGATTTGTTAATGGTACCGTCCAGTTTTTGGAGGCAGTTTCTAGAACAATTCTCGTCCATTCGGTATCAAAGATTTCCGTTACATTGACAATAGGGTATTGCTTTTTTTGTATCCAAGGATTCATCAAGTCTTTTACGCTAATTTTCTCCAAATCCATAGTTTGTGAATCATAGACAGATTGCATTACAGTCAAAAAATCATCCAGACTACCCGTCCTTACAAAAATGTATAAAAATGATGTATAAAAATTTCTATTCGCGATGTATATACTATGATAAAGACAATATCAGCAGACAAACATGATTTTCTCGATATACAGCATAAACACAAATTTATACAAATTTTATAATTATCGAAAAACACACATAATTTGCATTATTCGCTCAGTTTAGTTCTTGCGAGGTAGATACTCGTGATTTTATTTGCTCAAAATTGCAATATAAGTTGTAAAGTGTCAATATCGATTGCACGGATTTTAATTGAGATAATTGAATGACAGATAAATAAATTTTATAATAAAAATGTTTTCAATTTTTATCACTATCTTCTACAAACAAAAATAACATGTAATGATATATTCGAAAAATAATTACATTAAATTTTATTGTTAATTAGTCTTTGATTCTGAATAGCAAATTTTTTGACATACAATATCTTTTTTTTTATGTTAACGCACATTTAAATTTTTTCTTATTTCGAGAAGTAAGAAAGTATGTGGGAAAGTAATTTTATATGTTGTAACATAGAGTCTTCTTATAGAGTCCAAAAATAGCAAAAAATATAGTAAATTATTATTTGCATATAACTTTACATCATGTAATAAAGAAATAAAAATAAAAAATTATTTATTTGACAAAAGGAAAAGAGAGAAGAAATACAAGACAAATGAAATATACTTACTTTCTTTTCATATACGCTTTAATTCCTTTTTGAAAAATTTCATCACCCACTGTATGGTGTAGCATACGCAATATAGAAGGTGCTATAACAAATGAGCGTTATAAGATCAAACATACAAGAAATTATACCTACAGTAAATTTATCAAAGTTCTCAGAAATATTGAGACTACAATTTAATTAATTAAGAATTTCGATATTTTTAGAATATATGTATTTGTTTTAGAATATGTTTTTACTTATTTTAATAAATAAGAAAAAAGTAAATTGAAGTAAAATCTTATTTTTGGTATAGTTCTTGAATAATTTGACATGTGTTAATTGTTTGAACGTTATTCAGTACTGTATACCTTTCATGTAATAAGTGAAAGAGAAGAGAGAATTAATTTCAGAGATACTGTTAATTTCTGAATCAAGAGGTTTCATAATTTGTGAATCATCTAAACGGAGAGATTCTTGTTGAGTCTGGACTACGAACAAATCCAACATCCGAGTATCTGGCATAGTCTAGATATTACAAGTATAGTCACGGAATAATTAATTATTAATTATCAGTTTATTATCATTTGACTAATAACTATTAACAATACAATTAAATTATTATAAATAATAATTTTTATAAAAGATGTGCACATTAATGCGACAAATTTCTTTATGTTTAACATAAATATCATTGAAAATATTGGAAGAATATTCTTTCTCTCCGTGTATGTCTTCAAATAGAACTTATATTTAGTTTTCTTAAAAAGTATTATCACAGACATGAGGAAATACCTGATTGATTATGTACACGCCGAACAACGTAGCAATACCCTCGTTCAGCCACATGTAAGACCACCATGATGGACTAACCGCAGTACCAAACAATTGGCCTACAACTTTACGTCCTATTATACGTGATAACTCTATTTTGCGTGCAATGGGATCTATCTCTTTATTGTAAATATCTTCTTCTCTGAGAACAACATACGACAATATCGTTACATCCATGTCACAAATATTCACTATTGTACATCTTCTATTAATCATCTTCTATTAATAACACTGTCTATTATAAATTCTAATAATATTTATAACGTGTTTCTATTCTACAATTGTTTTATTATAAAAATATAGAAATTAATTTCTTTAAATACATATACTACCTGTAAAGTATGAACTGCAATTTGTCCACGCTACCATCTTTCAAACCTGCAATCGCGTATTGATTTTCTAATAAAGAGCTTCTTGGTTGTGGCGATATAGATTCAACAGTACTTGTGACATTTTCCATTAATCCAAAAATTTCATCCCACTGCACGCTCATCCATTCTCTTTTCCATGATTTCAGAATAATTTTATTTTTTTTTTGTTTGGGAGAAATATGAATATAATCCTTCTTATCCAGTAGCAAAATTGCTATACGATACGTAGGTATTTCAGGAGTTGTAGCAAAGCGTGTCGTCGTTTGTTCTGATGTATGAAGTATAAGAGGAGAATGTGTATTTGGAAAAACATCGAAATGTTTAGGGTATTTTATAGAAATGGTAAATTTAGATTTTAGTCTCGGTTCGTCCCAACATGGAAAGAGACGTCGCATTCCTGTCACTGAATTATTTGTTGCGATAAGCCATCTAACACATTTAATTAATTTTATTATAGTATTATAAAATGAAATAATTTCTTATTTTTTTATAGCATTGGAAATTAATATAAGAACTGAGATAAGAGCAAATATATTTTAATAATATTTTTTTATATTTTATTGGTATAAGATAAGCCCTTTTCTTCTATTGCTTTTTTACAGTTCATATACTTATTTTATTATGCACATACATCTGTAGATCATGAATAAACATTTAGAGATTCGAATTAAAAATTTTGTTGTATATACGCGGACAATATTTATAAAGACCTTATTTAGTAAAACATCTTTAAGAAAGGAATAATATCACTTTATACATTTTTTTATTGTTATTTTCATAACTTTTCACAGAATGTTTACATTCGCTAATTACATATTTTGTATCAAAGTTTCTTCCAAAACTCTATAAATATTATATAACATTACTTTTAGACATATTTAACAAACTTTCATACAACGTAAGTCATTGTGAATCATTAATTTCCAATAGTCAATCAACTTTTTTTAACTTTTGTTATATAACAATTTTAACGTAATAAGTATGTTTGCACAAATTTGCTTTAGATATTACGCGTGAGTATTAATTTTTAGTAATTAAGGGACATAAATAATAGAATAATAGAAATTTTCTTTATTATTACATAATATTTTTAATATAATATGTATATTTTTTTACTCACTTTTTATGTCCTGTCGCATTTATATATGGCATCTTCATAAATCCTCCGATATCATTATCAATGACACCTTTATAAGTCATGATCAAATTATATTCATCAGGATGTAGGACGACAACAAAATCCAAGGCGACAATTTGCAGTTTGTGTATATAGGTAATATTACGTGTTCCATACACATTTATTTCTCCATCAATAATATTAGTTAACTCGCAACTAGTTATTTCTAAATTTGCTGAATGCAAGTTTATATATTGTGTAGTTTTATAAATCATAATGGTAATATTACTCTTTCCAGAGAAGATATCCTCTTCTGTATTTAATCTTAAATTAATTTTGTATTCTTTTGGTATTATAAAATCAGGCAAACGAAAATTGACAGGTGTAACATGTACTGTTGTAGACACTATGTAAGCGTGTGTATCGTTGGATGTGACTTTTTTATTGATTTCTCTTATTTCTGATCTCCTAGTTCTCGTTGTTTTCGATCTGTCTGTTCGCTTGTTACTTATTTTGGGTTTGTCAAACACATTTTCTTTATGTTGATAAAGAGCCGTAACGTAATTTAATATTAAACTTCCATACAGTAATAATTTTATCAATTCGACAATATTCATCTAAACGAATAACAAATTTTTCATTTGCAGTATGGTATGTTTTATAACAAATAGAAATATGAAGTAAAATTATATTGAAATTATATTAAATTATATCGAAATTTGACTTTTGCAAAACTTATAAAAGTGTAGTTATAGACTTTCTTATTGATAAGTTTATGATCATAACACGAAAGTACAAAAATAACTGAAAAAGCCTGTCCTCGAAAGCAGGCTCTTAAGTTTTAAAAATCATATATTTGTATAAGTTAAATTCAAGTAATTAAATTATCAATCACGTGTCATTATTTTTAGCGGAATTGCAACGTACTGATTCTCAAATTCAGTATTCAAATTATTGTTATCGAATAAAAGTCCCTTTCATTATCTACTACATCGAGAAAGAAATAGAATCGTTTACTTGTTATGAGAACATATAATTTCGTTAGTATATTAAATATTACATCACCACATCTATAATGAAGTGAAATGATACTTCTTACCTTAAGAAAGACATTTAACGTTAATGATAATTTGAAAAGAAGAATTACATGTAAACTAAACTTGTGTTTTGAAATATTTCTACATATTTAAAAAAATTATATTTATATAACACAACATACATAGATATTGTTCTATCGATTCAATTTATGTATTCAAATTGTGTAGGCTAATAGATATTTAAAATAGTCTATAATAATTTGCTCAAATTATATTTACCGTTATAAGTGATAGAAAATGATGTATTCTCTGAATCACGATCTCTCTGCTTCGACAGTTCGTTACAAAGTAATGATCGTGCCAACAAACATCGATGCGTATAAAGGACATCATAATAAGTAGTGGGAGGTGTAAATATAACATATTATAATTATTTAAAACTAAACTCAGATCATAATTATTTTTTTGCAGTTATGTATTTAAATATGTATTAAAATTGATTTTAATAATACAAATTAAGCAACCAATAAAAAATAAATATTGAAATATTTTCCTTAAAATTTACTAATATAAAAATAAAGAAAAATGCAATTAAATGTAGAAACTTTCGAAATATCTTCTTACACAAGTATGTTATGAATAAATTAATTGTAACTATTAATGTTTATTATGAATTGATTAAAAGTACGCATTAAATAAACATTGCGTTTATTAGATGTATTTTCCTATTAAAAATGTAATGGATGTTCAATATGTTTTATATTTAATTGCATGTCAATTATAATATTGTTTATTGGTAACAAAATGCTTCTATATCTATGCATGTATATATATATATATATATATATATATATATATATATATATATATATATATATATATATAT
This sequence comes from Pogonomyrmex californicus, assembly GCA_024349325.1. Lineage (NCBI taxonomy): Eukaryota > Metazoa > Arthropoda > Insecta > Hymenoptera > Formicidae > Pogonomyrmex > Pogonomyrmex californicus. Next base: position 2,634,314 of record JAECZD010000019.1, read on the forward strand.
ATATATATATATATATATCTCAGATGTAAATTAAACTTTAAATTTATAGACAATATCTAAATATTCTTCAATTCAAAATCTTTAATGTTGTTAAGAATATTGTATAATTTAGAATATTGTATAATTGTATAATTCAAAATTTATTTGTATAATCTTAAAATTTTACGTCATTTAAAGCAAATAAGTGTTGATACATATTTCTGTTTATTTTTGCAGAAGTTTAATGTAAAACATATTTGTAATATTTTGTCCAAATAGGTTCTGAAATGTTTCTAAAATATATAATCAAATGCTATTGATAAATGCTTATGTCAAATTTATTTAAAATTATTAAAAATGGAAATCATCTTTACAATAGATAAACAATAAATAATTATTTAAATTAACATTATATACAAAAATTATTTAAGGAAAGCCCAGATTTAAATCATTTTGTTAAATGTATTCATAGAATTTCAAATATTGAGGATTACAATGCCATTTATAATTTGAAGTTCTGAACTAATTATCAATATTCATGCCTATCCTCGTTAGTTATTTTGAAGTTCTTTTCGTAAAGTATAATCAATTTCGAAATATAAGACTAATCAAGTAGTCACATATAAGACTAATGTAAAATCATTAGTATTTGACGTTTATTATATACATACATTTAATATATGTGCAGAAGTTGTTTACGCATCATAGTACATATTTTTAACAATCATTATAAAATTAACTACGTATAAGAATAGTTTATAATAATATTAATAATATATTTTTAAAGCAATGCTAACATAAATGTCAAAAATTTCTAATGATATCGGTAAGTCCTTTTCTCTGAAATTGATTATCGAATTTTACAAAGAGATATCTACAAAATGGAAAGCAAGAAAGGTATGAATATCGATATGTATCTATTTTAACCACAAAATGACAAATCCTAGATTGTATTCTGATTTTCTCTAACAATATTCTATACTACCTATGTAGTGTTTCTTGAAGCGCATTTCTATTTTGTGTTCAATTTTCTGAAGTAATGAATTAGTAAGATTCTTATGTATCCATTTCTGTATCTGCAAAATTAACATAGTCATGTTAAATATGCATATATTCTGCAAAATCATTAATTTTAAAAAGAAAAATTGTAATAATATAAAACATTATATAATAATGTTATAACATTATTTGTGTTTTATACATGTATTCGTTTAGATTCTTTTCTACAGGCTATCTAATAATTATTGACAGGGAGCTTATGTGCAGATAAAACCGATTTTACTGATAAGAAATAAAAAAATCTTTACCGCGTTGCAAGTTTTGCAATTAATGAAAGATTAATTGATAAAAGGAGCGAATTTGGAGAGGTAGTTCAATATTACGCGCATTTACGATTGTTAGGTATGCGATGAGATATTTAGGAGTATGATCTACAAATAATGCACTATTCGCTTATTTGCACGCATCCAAACATTTTGCAGTGTTTTTGGCAATAATGGAAGCTATATGCCGTAGGCATATGTTTATTCACGAATTTTTAATTAATGATTTACTAGCAATTGGTGAGTCCTGTATTGAAAAATACAGGACCTTTTATTCTGTTTTGACAACGCTACTGGCATACAAATTTGTGATTGATCATGTCAGGAAGCCTAGAAAGAATTCTTTATATCACACATGAAGGTCAAATTTAAGGAAATACTGAAGTTATTGTTTCTTTGTAAATAAAATAATTTTTTAAATTTGTATGTTGTTTGTAATGAAAGTATAATACACGAAAATACATAAAATAAGAGTTATTAATAAAATTAGAGTAATTTACTAGAATAAGTATAATTTATAATATTAATTAATGCTGCGGTTGTACTAATCTCTCTAGAAAAGAAATTGCATGTAATATAAATAACATAATATAATAAAATAAAATAATGTAATAAAGTTTTGATTGTATGCAAATAAAAAAATTTGCATTTAAAATTTAAAATTTGTGAAAACGTATTATTACTTAGGCTTGATTTCTTCCAACTTATTTAATAAAATGTGATTGAATAAAGCATCATTTGCATGTCTCTGAATAACATAATAAAACAGATTAATATAGTGTTTAGTAATAATAGTGATTGTCCTTGCATTATCTTCTCTATAAGCAGACACGTAATCATATTTGAATGTTTTTAGCGTATAAAGGAGAGACACGAGACTAGAAATATCATTATAGCAAGCGACAACTTTAAACACATCTGAATTTTTATTTTTCCAAAATATTTCATCCCAATCTTTAAATAGTTTGTCAAAAGAAATATATTTAGATACAGATAACCCATTACAGAACGTCCATTCCTTCCACCATGGTAATAGTTTATTTTCTCTGAAACATTTTATCATAAAATTAATATAATTTATAGTTTTACATATTTTTATTTAAAGTATGACGTGTATTGCAAATATAGTAAAACTATTACAATAGAAGAATTAATAATTACGCCGTATTTAACAAATGCCATTGCAATTTAAATTCAGCATGTTTTTTGCATTCGCCATCACCAAGAACACATGCCCATCTTAGAGCTTCTTGTCTTAAACATTTAATAAGACTGTCGTCGTTAGGTTTTTCTTCATACCCAATCTTTTGAAGAAGCGGACCCAATTGCATTAGTAGTTTCTCCTGAGTATTGTAAAGTAACGTAAAGATAACGTTAATTATTTAAGAAATTTTAAGCTAAATCTTGTAGACTCATAAAAAAAATGTTATTTTTCTAAATTAATTACATCATATCTTTTAGAGAAAGATTTAGAAAATTATTAAAAATAAAATATTAATATTTTGAACATAACAACATTAGTTGTTAAAATTTTCTTTACTAAAATCGCTTTTACCTTGAATATTGCACTATCGGTACTATGAAACGGTAAAATGTATGACATGTGTTCAGCAGCTTTGAACATAGAATACCATGGTATATAGTCCGTTTCCCACTTTAGATAGCTTAGGACTTCCCAAAATGCAGAAAAATCTAATTCGCCTGATATTGTTAAATGGAACGTATCGTCGATGATTTGAGCACGATTTAAGACATTAATATGTGTACAATTCTCAGAATTTAGATAACGTACGATTTTAAACCAACTTTCCAAATTATAAAATACACGGTAGTATCCTGTCATGCGATAAATAAATATTATTTGCCATTAAAGTGTATTAAATTATAATGTAATTGATATTAATTAGAGATAGAATTGCTTGTATTATAAATAATAAAAAATTGGTATTTACAAAGTAATATAATTTCGAATTTTACGTCGAAAATGTTGCGGATCATTCGGTTGACAACTTTTTTACGATATAATGAATTTTTATGAAACTTAACCTTTGTTAATAAATATTGCATGTCAGAAAGGAATAATATCAAAGAATTTCATCATACATGTAAATATAATTATTAAACTAAATGCGTTAACCGTTATTCGTTTAAGAAAAGAACAATTATAAATATATGGATTAAAATCACTAAAAGAAGCATACAGGCAATTCTAACTTATCCTTGATCTTTGATATATAATTTTAAAGTCATATATAACCTATCTAAGATCTCTGTTACAAAAATAAGTCAAACACTTCTTTTTTTCCATAATTAACAAGTCTTCATAATGTAAGATGAATGAATTTATGATATTCCACATTTAAATATTTGATCGTCATTTACCTGTTTGTTGCTGATTGATTATTATGAACTGACTGTGTTCAGAGTTGTAACATTTTGCAAGAAAGTGCTTTTGTTCACGGGCTAAACAAAATTTGGGTAAAATTCGTTTTAAATTTATATACACTTGATTTGTTAATGGCACCGTCCAGTTTTTGGAGGCAGTTTCTAGAACAATTTTTGTCCATTCGGTACCATAGGTTTGCGTTACATTAAGAATGGGATATTGCTTTTCTTGTATCCAAGGATTCATCAGGTCTTTCACGCTAATTTTCTCCAAATCCATAGTTTGTGAATCATAGGTAGATTGCATTATAGTCCAAAAATCGTCCAGATTTCCCGTTCTTACAAAAATGTAGAAAAATTAATTCTGTAACGATGTATATGATAAAGACAATATCAGCAAACAAACATGATTTTCTCGATATATAGCATAAACACAAATTTACAGCAATTTAATAATTATCGAAAAACTCGCATAATTTGCATCGTTCGTTCAGTTTAGTTCTCGCGGGGCAGATGCCCGTGATTTTATTTGCGCAAAATTGCAATATAAGTTGTAAAGTTTCAACATCGATTGCACGGATTGAATTTTAATTAGGATAACAGATAATAAATAGATAAATTTTATAATAAAAATGTTTTCAATTTTTATCACTATCATCTACAAACAAAAATAACATGTAATGATATATTCGAAAAAGAATTACATTAAATTTTATTGTTAATTAGTTTTTAATTCTAAATAGCAAATTTTTTAATACAATATCTTTTTTTTATGTTAACACGTTAAAATTTTTTCTTATTTCGAGAAGTAAGAAAGTATTTGACAAAAAAAATGTTATATGTAGCAATATAGTTGTTGTACATAGCAAAGAATATAGTAAATTATTATTTACATATAACCTTAAATCATATATCGAAGAAATTAAAATAAAAAATTATTCATTTGACAAAAAGGAGATGAAAGATACAAGACATGAAAATACGTACTTTCTTTTCATATACGCTTTAATTCCTTTTTGAAAAATTTCATCACCCACCGTATGGTGTAGCATACGCAATATAGAAGGTGCTACAACAAATAAGCGTTATAAGATTAAACATGTAAGAAATTGTACCTACATTAAATTTATCGAAATTCTCAGAAATATGATAAGATTATAATTAAATAAAAATTTCGATGTTTTTAGGGTATATTTGTTTTAGAATATGTCTTTACTTATTTTAATAAATAAAAAAAATATGTAAATTGAAGTAAATTTATTATTTTTGATATTATTTTGATGACTTCTTAAATAATTTTACATATTTTAATTGTTTTAACTTTATTTATTCAGTACTGTATACCTTTTATGTAAGTGAAAGAGAAGAGAGAATTAATTTCAGAGATACTGTTAACTTCTGAACCAAGAGGATTCATAACTTGTGAATCGTCTAGACGGAGAGATTCTTGTTGAGTCTGGACTACGAACAAATCCAACATCCGAGTATCTGGCACAGTCTAGATATTACAAGTATAGTCACGGAATAAATAATTTAATTATCAGTTTATTTTTATTTTTATTTTATTTTTATTAGACTAATAACCATTAACAATAAAATTAAATTATTATAAATAAATTTTATAAACGATTTCACATGAATGCGACAAAATTTATTACGATTAACTTAAATATCATTAAAAATGATCGAAATATGCTTTCTTTTTTCGTATGATTTCAAATAGAACTTATGTTCAGTTTTCTTTCAAAGTATCACAGACATGAGGAAATACCTGATTGATTATGTACACGCCGAACAACGTAGCAATACCCTCGTTCAGCCACATGTAAGACCACCATGATGGACTAACCGCAGTACCAAACACTTGACCTACAACTTTACGTCCTATTATACGTGATGACTCAATTTTGCGTGCGATAGGATCTATTTCTTCATTGTAAATAATATCTTCTTCTCTGTAAACAACGTAAAAACAATATTATATTATATACATGTCACAAATATTCATCATGTAACATTTTTATTACTAATAACATTTTACTATATATAATATTTACAACGCTTTTCATTTCTGTAACTGTTTTATTATAGAAATGTAGAAATTAATTTTTTTAAATGCACATACTACCTGTAAAGTTCGAACTGCAATTTATCCACGCTATCATCTGTCAAACCTGCGATCGCATATTTATTTCTCATTAAAGATTCTTCTGGTTGTTGCCATATAAATTCAACTGCGATTGTGACATCTTTAATTAATTTTAAAATTTGATTCCAATGCTCTTCGACCGATTTCCTTCTCCATAATTCAAGATTTTGTACAGGGGAAATATGAATATAATCATTTTTATCGAGTAGCAAAATTGCTATACGGTACGTAGGTATTTCAGGAGTTGTAACAAAACGTGTCATCGTCAATGTTGAGAGAAGAAAAGGTGTATTTGAAAAAACATTGTAATGTTCAGGATATTGTATAGCAATGGTAAATTTAGCTTTTATTCCCGGTTCATCCCAACATGGAAACAGACGTCGCATTCCTGTCACTGAGTTACTTGTTGCGATAAGCCATCTAAAATATTTAATTAATTTTATTAGTGTATTATGAAATGAGATAATTTCTTATTTTTTTCAATAGCATTGGAAATTAATACAGAAACTGAGGAGAGAGCAAATACATTTTAATAAAAACATTTTTTATATTTTATCAGTACAAGACAAGCCCTTTCCTTCTATTAGTTTCTTACAGTTCATATACTTATTTTATTATGCAGATACATCTGTAGATCATGAATAAATATTGAGAGATTCGAATTAAAAATTTTGTATTACATACGCGGACAATATTTATAAAGAACTTACTTAATAAAACATTTCTTTAAGGAAGGAAATATCATTTTATATCATTTTATATTTTATAGATTGTTATTTTTATAACTTTTCACAGAATGTTTACATTCGCTAATTACATATTTTGTAACAAAACCAAAATTCCTTCCAAAACTTTAAATAACTTTAAATAATAAGTATTATAACATTATTTTTATATTTACATATTTAAGAAACTTTCATTATACAACGTAAATCATTATGAATCATTAATTTCCAATAGTCAATCAACTTTTTTTAACTTTTGATATATAACAATTGTAACGTAATCAGTATGTTTGCACAAATTTGCTTTAGATTACGCGTGAATATTAATTTTTAGTAATTAAGGGACATAAATAATAGAATAATAAAAATTTTCTTTATTATTACATAATATTTTTAATATAATATGTATATTTTTTTACTCACTTTTTATATCCTGTCGCATTTATATATGGCATCTTGATAAATCCTCCGCCATCATTATCAATGACACCTTTATAAGTCATGATCAAATTATATTCACCAGGATGTAGGGCAACAACAAAATCCAAGACGACAATTTGCAGTTTGTGTATATAGATAATATTACGTGTTTCATACAGATTTATTACTCCATCAATAATATCAGTTAACATGTAACTAGTTATTTCTAAATTTGCTGAATGCAGGTTTATATATTGTGTAGGTTTATAAATCATAATGGTAATATTACTTATTCCAGAGAAGATATCCTCTTCTGTATTTAATCTTAAAGTAATTTTGTATTTTTTTGGTATTATAAAATCAGGCAAACGCAAGTTGACAGGTGTAACATGTATCATTGTAGACATTATGTAAGCGTGTGTATCGTTGGATGTGACTTTTTTATTGATTTCTGTTATTTCTGATCTCCTAGTTCTCGTTGTTTTTGATCTGTCTGTTCGCTTGTTACTTATTCTGAGTTTGTCAAACACATTTTCTTTATGTTGATAAAGAGCCGTAACGTAATTTAATATTAAACTTCCATACAGTAATAATTTTATTAATTCGACAATATTCATCTAAATGAATAACAAATTTTTCATTTGCAGTAATGTATGTTTTATAACAAATAGAAATATGAAGTAAAATTATATTGAAATTATATTAAATTATATCGAAATTTGACTTTTGCAAAACTTATAAAAGTGTAGTTATAGACTTTCTTATTGATAAGTTTATGATCATAACACGAAAGTACAAAAATAACTGAAAAAGCCTGTCCTCGAAAGTAGGCTCTTAAGTTCTAAAAATCATATATTTGTATAAGTTAAATTCAAGTAATTAAATTATCAATCACGTGTCATTATTTTTAGCGGAATTGCAACGTACTGATTCTCAAATTCAGTATGCAAATTATTGTTATCGAATAAAAGTCCCTTTCATTATCTACTACATCGAGAAAGAAATAGAATCGTTTACTTGTTATGAGAACATATAATTTCGTTAGTATATTAAATATTACATCACCACATCTATAATGAAGTGAAATGATACTTCTTACCTTAAGAAAGACATTTAACGTTAATGATAATTTGAAAAGAAGAATTAAATGTAAACTAAACTTGTGTTTTGAAATATTTCTACATATTTAAAAAAATTATATTTACATAACACAACATACATAGATATTGTTCTATCGATTCAATTTGTGTATTCAAATTGTGTAGGCTAATAGATATTTAAAATAGTCTATAATAATTTGCTCAAATTGTATTTACCGTTATAAGTGATAGAAAATGATGTATTCTCTGAATCACGATCTCTCTGCTTCGACAGTTCGTTACAAAGTAATGATCGTGCCAACAAACATCGATGCGTATAAAGGACATCATAATAAATAGTGGGAGGTGTAAATATAACATATCATTATTTAAAATTAAACTCAGATCATAATTATTTTTTTGCAGTTATGTATTTAAATATGTATTAAAATTGATTTTAATAATACAAATTAAGCAACCAATAAAAAATGAATATTGAAATATTTTCCTTAAAATTTACTAATATAAAAATAAAGAAAAATGCAATTATGCAAATGTAGAAACTTTCGAAATGTCTTCTTACACAAGTATGTTATGAATGAATTAATTGTAACTATTAATGTTTATTATGAATTGATTAAAAGTACGCATTAAATAAACATTGCGTTTATTAGATATATTTTCCTATTAAAAATGTAATGGATGTTCAATATGTTTTATATTTAATTGCATGTCAACTATAATATTGTTTATTGGTAACAAAATGCTTCTATATCTATGTATGTGTATATATATATATATATATATATATATATATATATATATATATCTCAGATGTAAATTAAACTTTAAATTTATAGACAATATCTAAATATTCTTCAATTCAAAATCTTTAATGTTATTAAGAATATTGTATAATTTAGAATATTGTATAATTATATAATTCAAAATTTATTTGTATAATCTTAAAATTTTACGTCATTTAAAGCAAATAAGTGTTGATACATATTTCTGTTTATTTTTGCAGAAGTTTAATGTAAAACATATTTGTAATATTTTGTCCAAATAGGTTCTGAAATGTTTCTAAAATATATAATCAAATGCTATTGATAAATGCTTATGTCAAATTTATTTAAAATTATTAAAAATGGAAATCATCTTTACAATAGATACACAATAAATAATTATTTAAATTAACATTATGTACAAAAATTATTTAAGAAAAGCCCAGGTTTAAATCATTTTGTTAAATGTATTCATAGAATTTCAAATATTGAGGATTACAATGCCATTTATAAATTGAAGTTCTGAACTAATTATCAATATTCATGCCTATCCTCGTTAGTTATTTTGAAGTTCTTTTCGTAAAGTATAATCAATTTCGAAATATAAGACTAATCAAGTAGTCACATATAAGACTAATGTAAAATCATTAGTATTTGACGTTTATTATATACATACATTTAATATATGTGCAGAAGTTGTTTACGCATCATAGTATATATTTTTAACAATCATTATAAAATTAACTACGTATAAGAATAGTTTATAATAATATTAATAATATATTTTTAAAGTAATGCTAACATAAATGTCAAAAATTTCTAATGATATCAGTATGTCCTTTTCTCTGAAATTGATTGTCGAATTTTACAAAGAGATATCTACAAAATGGAAAGCAAGAAAGGTATGAATATCGATATGTATCTATTTTAACCACAAAATGACAAATCCTAGATTGTATTCTGATTTTCTCTAACAATATTCTATACTACCTATGTAGTGTTTTTTGAAGCGCATTTCTATTTTTTGTTCAATTTTCTGAAGTAATGAATTAGTAAGATTCTTATGTATCCATTTCTGTATCTGCAAAATTAACATAGTCATGTTAAATATGCATATATTCTGCAAAATCATTAATTTTAGAAAGAAAAATTGTAATAATATGAAACATTATATAATAATGTTATAACATTATTTGTGTTTTATACATGTATTCGTTTAGATTCTTTTCTACAGACTATCTAATAATTATTGACAGGGAGCTTATGTGCAGATAAAACCGATTTTACTGATAAGAAATAAAAAAATCTTTACCGTGTTGCAAGTGTTGCAATTAATGAAAGATTAATTGATAAAAGGAGCGAATTTGGAGATGTAGTTCAATATTACGCGCATTTACGATTGTTAGGTATGCGATGAGATGTTTAGGGGTATGATCTACAAATAATGCACTATTCGCTTATTTGCACGCATCCAAACATTTTGCAGTGTTTCTAGCAATAATGAAAGCTATATGTCGTAGGCATATGTTTATTCACGAATTTTTAATTAATGATTTACTAGCAATTGGTAAGTCCTGTATTGAAAAATACAGGATCTTTTATTCTGTTTTGACAACGCTACTTGCATACAAATTTGAAGTCTCCCAGTCAGAAAGAATCCTTTATATCATACATGAAGGTCAAGTTTAAGGAAATACTGACGTTATTGTTTCTTTGTAAATAAAATAATTTTTTAAATTTGTATGTTGTTTGTAATGAAATTAATACACGAACATATATATTAAAAATTAATAATTTTATCGATTTTCATGAAATAAATAGAAATAAAATATTACTTCTTTTTATGTTACATTTATATGTTATTCATCTAACTTCTAACTCAACAACATTAAAGTAAAATTTTTGTAACATTATGACATATAAAGTATAATAAAAAGTCGTAATTTAACGAAAATACATGAAAAAAATAAGAGTTATTGTGCTTAATAAAACTTACCTCACAGAGTAATTTACTAGAATAAGTATAATTTATAATATTATTTAATGCTGCGGTTGTACTAATCTCTCTAGAAAAAAAATTGCACGTAATATAATACAATAAAATAATGTAATAAAGTTTTGATTGTATGCAGATAAAAAATTTGCATTAAAAATTTAAAATTTGTGAAAACGTATTATTACTTAGGCTTGATTTCTTCCAACTTATTTAATAAAATGTGATTGAATAAAGCATCATTTGCATGTCTCTGAATAACATAATAAAACAGATTAATATAGTGTTTAGTAATAATAGTGATTGTCCTTGCATTATCTTCTCCATAAGCAGACACGTAATCATATTTGAATGTTTTTAGCGTATAAAGGAGAGACACGAGACTAGAAATATCATTATAGCAAGCGACAACTTTAAACACATCTGAATTTTTATTTTTCCAAAATATTTCATCCCAATCTTTAAATAGTTTGTCAAAAGAAATAGATTTAGATACAGATAACCCATTACAGAACGTCCATTCCCTCCACCATGGTAATAGTTTATTTTCTCTGAAACATTTTATCATAAAATTAATATAATTTATAGTTTTACATATTTTTATTTAAAGTACGACGTGTATTGCAAATATAGTAAAACTATTACAAGATAATAGAAGAATTAATAATTACGTCGTATTTAACAAATGCCATTGCAATTTAAATTCAGCATGTTTTTTGCATTCGCCATCACCAAGAACACATGCCCATCTTAGAGCTTCTTGTCTTAAACATTTAATAAGACTGTTGTCGTTAGGTTTTTCTTCATACCCAATCTTTTGAAGAAGCGGACCCAATTGCATTAGTAGTTTGTTCTGAGTATTGTAAAGTAACGTAAAGATAACGTTAATTATCTAAGAAATTTTAAGCTAAATCTTGTAGGCTCATAAAAAAAATGTTATTTTTCTAAATTAATTACATCATATCTTTTAGAGAAAGATTTAGAAAATTATTAAAAGTAAAATATTAATATTTTGAACATAACAACATAAATTGTCAAAATTTTCCTTGCTAAAATCGCTTTTACCTTAAAGTTTATACTTTCGTTATTATAATAAGGTAGAATGTATGACATGTGTTCAGCAGCTTTGAACATAGAATACCATGGTATGTAGTCCGTTTCCCACTTTAGATAGCTTACGACTTCCCAAAATACAGAAGAATCTAATTCGCCTGATATTGTTAAATGGAACGTATCGTCGATGATTTGCGCACGATTTAAGACATTAATATTCGTACAATTCTCAGAATTTAGATAACGTACGATTTTAAACCAACTTTCCAAATTATAAAATACACGGTAGTATCCTGTCATGCGATAAATAAATATTATTTGCCATTAAAGTGTATTAAATTATAATGTAATTGATATTAATTAGAGACAGAATTGCTTGTATTATAAATAGTAAAAAATTGGTATTTACAAACTAATATAATTTCGAATTTTACGTCGAAAATGTTGCGGATCATTCGGTTGACAACTTTTTTACAACGATATAATAAATTTTTATGAAACTTAACCTTTGTTTATAAATATTGCATGTCAGAAGGGAATAATATCAAAGAATTTCATCATACATGTAAATATAATTATTAAACTAAATGCGTTAACCGTTATTCGTTTAAGAAAAGAACAATTATAGATATATGGATTAAAATCACTAAAAGGAGCATACAGGCAATTCTAACTTATCCTTGATCCTTGATATATAATTTTAAAGTCATATATATTCTATCTAAGAACTCTGTTACAAAAATAAATCAAGAATTTCTTTTTTTCCATAATTAACAAGTCTTCATAATGTAAGATGAATGAATTAATGATATTCCACATTTAAATATTTGATCGTCATTTACCTGTTTGTTGCCGATTGATTATTATGAACTGACTGTGTTCAGAGTTGTAACATTTTGCAAGAAACTGCTTTTGTGTACCGGCTAAAAAAAATTTGGGTAAAATTTGTTTTAAGTTTATATACACTTGATTTGTTAATGGCACCGTCCAGTTTTTGGAGGCAGTTTCTAGAACAATTTTTGTCCATTCGGTACCATAGGTTTGCGTTACATTAAGAATGGGATATTGCTTTTCTTGTATCCAATGATTCATCAGGTCTTTCACGCTAATTTTCTCCAAATCCATACTTTGTGAATCATAAATAGATTGCATTATAGTCCAAAAATCGTCCAGACTTCCCGTTCTTACAAAAATGTAGAAAAATTAATTCTATTAACGATGTATATGATAAAGACAATATCAGCAAACAAACATGATTTTTCTCCATATATAGGATAAACACAAATTTACAGCAATTTTATAATCGTCGAAAAACTCGCATAATTTGCATCGTTCGCTCAGTTTAATTCTCGCGGGGCAGATGCCCGTGATTTTATTTGCGCAAAATTGCAATATAAGTTGTAAAGTTTCAACAAAGATTGCACGGATTGAATTTCAATTAGGATAATAGATAATAAATAGATAAATTTTATAATAAAAATGTTTTCAATTTTTATCCCTATCATCTACAAACAAAAATAACATGTAATGATATATTCGAAAAAGAATTACATTAAATTTTATTGTTAATTAGTTTTTAATTCTAAATAGCAAATTTTTTAATACAATATCTTCTTTTTATGTTAACACATTAAAATTTTTTCTTATTTCGAGAAGTAAGAAAGTATTTGACAAAAAAAATGTTATATGTAGCAACATAGTCGTTGTACATCGCAAAAATAGCAAAGAATATAGTAAATTATTATTTACTTATAACCTTACATCATATATCGAAGAAATTAAAATAAAAAATTATTCATTTGACAAAAAGGAGATGAAAGATACAAGACATGAAAATACTTACTTTCTTTTCATATACGCTTTAATTCCTTTTTGAAAAATTTCATCACCCACTGTATGGTGTAGCATACGCAATATAGAAGGTGCTACAACAAATAAGCGTTATAAGATTAAACATGCAAGAAATTGTACCTACATTAAATTTATCGAAGTTCTCAGAAATATGATAAGATTATAATTAAATAAAAATTTCGATGTTTTTAGGGTATATTTGTTTTAGAATATGTCTCTGCTTATTTCAGTAAATAAAAAAATATGTGAATTGAAAAAAACCTTTTTTTTTTTATATACTTCTTAAATAATTTTACATATTTTAATTGTTTTAACGTTATTTATTCAGTACTGTATACCTTTTATGTAATAGGTGAAAGAGAAAAGAGAATTAATTTCAGAGATACTGTTAACTTCTGAACCAAGAGGTTTCATAATTTGTGAATCGTCTAGACGGAGAGACTCTTGTTGAGTTTGGACTACGAACAAATCCAACATCCGAGTATCTGGCACAGTCTAGATATTACAAGTATAGTCACGATATCACAATAAATAATTTAATTATCAGTTTATTATCATTAGACTAATAACCATTAACAATAAAATTAAATTATTATAAATAGATTTTATAAACGATTTCACATGAATGCGACAAAATTTATTACGATTAACTTAAATATCATTAAAAATGATCGAAATATGCTTTCTTTTTTCGTATGATTTCAAATAGAACTTATGTTCAGTTTTCTTTCAGAGTATCACAGACATGAGGAAATACCTGATTGATTATGTACACGCCGAACAACGTAGCAATACCCTCGTTCAGCCACATGTAAGACCACCATGATGGACTAACCGCGGTACCAAACACTTGACCTACAACTTTACGTCCTATTATACGTGATGACTCAATTTTGCGTGCGACAGGATCTATTTCTTCATTGTAAATAATATCTTCTTCTCTGTAAACAACGTAAAAACAATATTATATTATATACGTGTCACAAATATTCATCACGTAACATTTTTATTACTAATAACATTTTACTATACATAATATTTACAACGCTTTTCATTTCTGTAACTGTTTTACTGTAGAAATATAGAAATTAATTTTTTTAAATGCACATACTACCTGTAAAGTTCGAACTGCAATTTATCCACGCTATCATCTGTCAAACCTGCGATCGCATATTTATTTCTCATTAAAGATTCTTCTGGTTGTCTCCATATACATTCAACTGCGACTGTGACATCTTTAATTAATTTTAAAATTTGATTCCATTGCACTTCGACCGACTTTCTTCTCCATAATTCAAGGTTTTGAAAAGGGGAAATATGAATATAATCATTTTTATCGAGTAGCAAAATTGCTATACGATACGTAGGTATTTCAGGAGTTGTAACAAAGGCTGTCATCGTTAACGATGAGCGAAGAGAAGGTGTATTTGAAAAAACATTGTAATGTTCAGGATGTTTTATAGCAATGGTAAATTTAGCTTTTATTCCCGGTTCGTCCCAACATGGAAAGAGACGTCGCATTCCTGTCGCTGAGTTACTCGTTGCGATAAGCCATCTAAAATATTTAATTAATTTTATTAGTGTATTATGAAATAAGATAATTTCTTATTTTTTTAATAGCATTGGAAATTAATACAGAAACTGAGGAGAGAGCAAATATATTTTAATAAAAACATTTTTTATATTTTATCAGTACAAGACAAGCCCTTTCCTTCTATTACTTTCTTACAGTTTATATACTTATTTTATTATGCACATACATATGTAGATCATGAATAAATATTGAGAGATTCGAATTAAAAATTTTATTTTATATATACGCGGACAATATTTATAAAGAACTTATTTAATAAAACATTTCTTTAAGGAAGGAAATATCATTTTATATCATTTTATACATTTTTATTTTCATAACTTTTCACAGAATGTTTACATTCGCTAATTACATATTTAACAACACCAAAATTCCTTCCAAAACTTTAAATAATAAATATTATGACATTATTTTTATATCATTATATATTTACATTATTTAAGAAACTTTTATTATACGTAAATCATTAATTTCCGATAGTCAATCAACTTTTTTTAACTTTTGATATATAACAATTGTAACGTAATAAGTATGTTTGCACAAATTTGCTTTAGATATTACGCGTGAGTATTAATTTTTAGTAATTAATACATAAATAATAGAATAATAGAAAGACATAAATAATAGAATAATAGAAATTTTTTTTATTATTACATAATATTTTTAATATAATATGTATATTTTTTTACTCACTTGTTATGTCCTGTCGCATTTATATATGGCATCTTGATAAATCCTCCGACATCATTATCAATGACACCTTTATAAGTCATGATCAAATTATATTTACCAGGATGTAGAGCGACAAGGAAATCCAAGACGACAATTTGCAGTTTGTGTGTATACATAATATTACGTGTCTCATACAGATTTATTTTTCCATAAATAATATTAGTTAACATGTGACTAGTTATTTCTAAATTTGCTGAATGCAAGTTTATATATTGTGTAGGTTTATAAATCATAATGGTAATATTACTTATTCCAAAGAAGATATTCTCTTCTGTATTTAATCTTAAAGTAATATTGTATTCTTTTGGTATTATAAAATCGGACAAACGCAAGTTGACAGGTGTAACATGTACTGTTGTAGACACTATGTAAGTGTGTGTATCGTTGGATATGATTTTTTTATTGATTTCTGTTATTTCTGATCTCCTAGTTCTCGTTGTTTTTGATCTGTCTGTTCGCTTGTTACTTATTTTGGGTTTGTCAAACACATTTTCTTTATGTTGGTAAAGAGCCGTAACGTAATTTAATATTAAACTTCCATACAGTAATAATTTTATTAATGCGACAATATTCATCTAAACGAATAACAAATTTTTCATTTGCAGTAATGTATTTTTTATAAGAAATAGAAATATGAAGTAAAATTATTGAAATTATATTAAATTATATCGAAATTTGACTTTTGCAAAAACAATAAAAGTGTAGTTATAGACTTTCTTATTGATAAGTTTATGATCACAACATCACGAAGGTACAAAAATAACTGAAAAAGCCCGTCCTCGAAAGCAGGCTCTTAAGTTCTGAAAATTATATATTTGTATAAGTTAAATTCAAGTAATTAAATTATCAATCACGTGTCATTATTTTTAGCGGAATTGCAACGTACTGATTCTCAAATTCAGTATGCAAATTATTGTTATCGAATAAAAGTCCCTTTCATTATCTACTACATCGAGAAAGAAATAGAATCGTTTACTAGTATTATAAGAACATATCATTATTATATTAAACATTATATCCCCACATCTACAACGAAGTGAAACGATGTTTTTTCTTTTAAGATTTTTAATATTAATAATAACTTTAAAAGAGAAATTACATGTAAATTATACTTGCGTTTTGGAATACGTTTACGTCTTTAGAAAAATTATATTTATATAACACAATATATATATATATATATATATATAGAGATATTGCTCTATTGATTCAATTTATGTATTAAAACTGTGTAGGCTAATAGATTTCAAATAGTCTATAATAATTTGTTCAAATTGTATTTACCGTTATAAGTGATAGAAAATGATGTATTCTCTGAATCACGATCTCTCTGCTTCGACAGTTCGTTACAAAGTAATGATCGTGCCAACAAACATCGATGCGTATAAAGGACATCATAATAAGTAGTGGGAGGTGTAAATATAACATATCATTATTTAAAATTAAACTCAGTTCATAATTATTTTTTTGCAGTTATGTATTTAAATATGTATTAAAATTGATTTTAATAATATAAATTAAGCAAACAATAAAAAATAGATATTGAAATATTTCTCTTAAAATTTATTAACACAAAAGTAAAGAAAAATGCAATTAAATGTAGGAACTTTTGAAATGTCTTCTTACACAAGTATATTATTAATAAATTAATTGTAACTATTAATGTTTATTATAAATCGATTAAAAGTACGCATTAAACAAACATTGTGTTTATTAGATGTATTTTCCTATTAAAAATATAATGGATGTTCCATATGTTTTATATTTAATTGCATGTCAATTATAATATTGTTTATTGGTAATAAAATGTTTCTATATCGATGTATATATATATATATATATATATATATATATATGTATGATGTAAATTTAACTTTAAATTTATAGACAATATCTAAATGTTCTTCAATTCAAAATCTTTAATAATGTTGTTAAGAATATTGTATAATTTAGACTCTTGTATAATTCAAAATTTATTTGTATAATCTTAAAATTTTACGTCATTTAAAGCAAATAAATGTTGACATATTTCTGTTTATTTTTGCAAAAGTTTAATGAAATATTTTTAATATTTTGTCCAAATAGATATTGAAATGTTTCTAAAATATATAATCAAATGCTATTGATAAATGCTTATGTCAAATTTATTTAAAATTATTAAAAATGGAAATCATCTTTACAATAGATACACAATAAATAATTATTTAAATTAACATTATATACAAAAATTATTTAAGAAAAGCCCAGGTTTAAATCATTTTATTAAATGTATTCATAGAATTTCAAATATTGAGGATTACAATGCCATTTATAAATTGAAGTTCTGAACTAATTATCAATATTCATGCCTATCCTCGTTAATTATTTTGAAGTTCTTTTCGTAAAGTATAATCAATTTCGAAATATAAGACTAATCAAGTAGTCAAATATAAGAGTAATGTAAAATCATTAGTATTCGTAGACGTTTATTATATACATACATTTAATATATGTGCAGAAGTTGTTTACGCATCATAGTACATATTTTTAACAATCATTATAAAATTAACTACGTATAAGAATAGTTTATAATAATATTAATAATATATTTTTAAAGCAATGCTAACATAAATGTCAAAAATTTCTAATGATATCGGTAAGTCCTTTTCTCTGAAATTGATTGTCGAATTTTACAAAGAGATATCTACAAAATGGAAAGCAAGAAAGGTATGAATATCGATATGTATCTATTTTAACCACAAAATGACAAATCCTAGATTGTATTCTGATTTTCTCTAACAATATTCTATACTACCTATGTAGTGTTTCTTGAAGCGCATTTCTATTTTGCGTTCAATTTTCTGAAGTAATGAATTAGTAAGATTCTTATGTATCCATTTCTGTATCTGCAAAATTAACATAGTCATGTTAAATATGCATATATTCTGCAAAATCATTAATTTTAGAAAGAAAAATTGTAATAATATGAAACATTATATAATAATGTTATAACATTATTTGTATTTTATACATGTATTCGTTTAGATTCTTTTCTACAGGCTATCTAATAATTATTGACAGGGAGCTTATGTGCAGATAAAACCGATTTTACTGATAAGAAATAAAAAAATCTTTACCGTGTTGCAAGTGTTGCAATTAATGAAAGATTAATTGATAAAAGGAGCGAATTTGGAGATGTAGTTCAATATTACGCGCATTTACGATTGTTAGGTATGCGATGAGATGTTTAGGGGTATGATCTACAAATAATGCACTATTCGCTTATTTGCACGCATCCAAACATTTTGCAGTGTTTCTAGCAATAATGAAAGCTATATGCCGCAGGCATATGTTTATTCACGATTTTTTAATTAATGATTTCCTAGCAATTGGTAAGTCCTGTATTGAAAAATACAGAATCTTTTATTCTGTTTTGACAACGCTACTTGCATACAAATTTGAAGTCTCCCAGTCAGAAAGAATCCTTTATATCATACATGAAGGTCAAGTTTAAGGAAATACTGACGTTATTGTTTCTTTGTAAATAAAATAATTTTTTAAATTTGTATGTTGTTTGTAATGAAATCAATACACAAACATATATAAAAATTAATAATTTTACCGACTTTCATGAAATAAATAGAAATAAGATATTATTTCTTTTTATGTTACATTTATATGTTATTCATCTAACTTCTTACTCAACAACATTTAAGTAAAATTTTTGTAACATTATGACATATAAAGTATAATAAAAAGTCGTAATTTAACGAAAATACATGAAAAAAATAAGAGTTATTGTGCTTAATAAAACTTACCTCACAGAGTAATTTACTAGAATAAGTATAATTTATAATATTAATTAATGCTGCGGTTGTACTAATCTCTCTAGAAAAGAAATTGCATGTAATATAAATAACATAATATAATAAAATAAAATAATGTAATAAAGTTTTGATTGTATGCAAATAAAAAAATTTGCATTTAAAATTTAAAATTTGTGAAAACGTATTATTACTTAGGCTTGATTTCTTCCAACTTATTTAATAAAATGTGATTGAATAAAGCATCATTTGCATGTCTCTGAATAACATAATAAAACAGATCAATATTGTATTTAGTAATAGTGATTGTCCTTGCATTATCTTCTGTATAAGTAGATATGTTATAATTTTTGAACGGTTTTAGCAAAGACACGAGACTAGAAATATCATGATAGCAAGCGACAACTTTAAACACATTTAGATTTTTCATTTTCAACATCTCATCCCAATCATTAAATAGTTGGTCAAGAGAAATACTAGGTACAGATAAACCATTACAGAACGTCCATTCCCTCCACCATGGTAATAGTTTATTTTCTCTGAAACATTTTATCATAAAATTAATATAATTTATAGTTTTACATATTTTTATTTAAAGTTTGACGTGTATTGCAAATATAGTAAAACTATTACAATAGAAGAATTAATAATTACGTCGGATTTAATAAATGCCATCGCAATTTAAATTCAGCATGTTTTTTGCATTCGCCATCACCAAGAACACATGCCCATCTTAGAGCTTCTTGTCTTAAACATTTAATAAGACTGTCGTCGTTAGGTTTTTCTTCATATCCAATCTTTTGAAGAAGCGGACCCAATTGCATTAGTAGTTTGTTCTGAGTATTGTAAAGTAACGTAAAGATAACGTTAATTATTTAAGAAATTTTAAGCTAAATCTTGTAGACTCATAAAAAAAATGTTATTTTTCTAAATTAATTACATCATATCTTTTAGAGAAAAATTTAGAAAATTATTAAAAGTGAAATATTAATATTTTGAACATAACAACATAAGTTGTTAAAATTTTCTTTACTAAAGTCGCTTTTACCTTGAATGTTGCACTATCGGTGCTATGAAACGGTAGAATGTATGACATGTGCTCAACAGCTTTGAACATAGAATACCATGGTATATAGTCCCTTTCCCACTTTAGATAGCTTACGACTTCCCAAAATACAGAAAAATCTAATTCGCCTGATATTGTTAAATGAAACGTATCGTCGATGATTTGAGCACGATTTAAGACATTAATATTTGTACAATTCTTAGAATTTAGATAACGTACGATTCTTAACCAACTTTTCCTATTATAAAATACACGGTAGTATCCTATCATGTGATAAATAAATATTATTTGCCATTAAAGTGTATTAAATTATAATGTAATTGATATTAATTAGAGATAGAATTGCTTGTATTATAAATAATAAACAATTGGTATTTACAAAGTAATATAATTTCGAATTTTACGTCGAAAATGTTGCGGATCATTCGGTTGACAACTTTTTTACAACGATATAATAAATTTTTATGAAACTTAACCTTTGTTAATAAATATTGCATGTCAGAAAGGAATAATATCAAAGAATTTCATCATACATATAAATATAATTATTAAACTAAATACGTTAACTGTTATTCGTTTAAGAAAAAAATAATTATAGATAATAATTATATATGGATTAAAATCACTAAAAAGAGCATACAGGCAATTCTAACTTATCCTTGATATATAATTTTAAAGTCATATATATCCTATCTAAGATCTCAGTTAAAAATAGGTCAAAAACTTCTTTTTTTCCATAATTAACAAGTCTTCATAATGTAAGATGAATGAATTTATGATATTCCACATTTAAATATTTGATCGTCATTTACCTGTTTGTTGCCGATTGATTATTATGAACTGACTGTGTTCAGAGTTGTAACATTTTGCAAGAAAGTGCTTTTGTTTACGGGCTAAACAAAATTTGGGTAAAATTCGTTTTAAGTTTATATACACTTGATTTGTTAATGGCACCGTCCAGTTTTTGGAGGCAGTTTTTAGAACAATTTTTGACCTTTCGGTACCATAGGTTTGCGTTACATTAAGAATGGGATATTGCTTTTCTTGTATCCAAGGATTCATCAGGTCTTTCACTCTAATTTTCTCCAAATCCATAGTTTGTGAATCATAGGTAGATTGCATTATAGTCCAAAAATCGTCCAGACTTCCCGTTCTTACAAAAATGTAGAAAAATTAATTCTGTTAACGATGTATATGATAAAGACAATATCAGCAAACACACATGATTTTCTCTATATATAGCATAAACACAAATTTACAACAATTTAATAATTATCGAAAAACTCGCATAATTTGCATCGTTCGCTCAGTTTAGTTCTCGCGGGGCAGATGCCCGTGATTTTATTTGCGCAAAATTGCAATATAAGTTGTAAAGTTTCAACATCGATTGCACGGATTGAATTTCAATTAGGATAATAAATAATAAATAGATAAATTTTATAATAAAAATGTTTTCAATTTTTATTCCTATCATCTACAAACAAAAATAACATGTAATAATATATTCGAAAAAGAATTACATTAAATTTTATTGTTAATTAGTTTTTAATTCTAAATAGCAAATTTTTTAATACAATATCTCCTTTTTATGTTAACACGTTAAAATTTTTTCTTATTTCGAGAAGTAAGAAAGTATTTGACAAAAAAAATGTTATATGCAGCAACATAGTTGTTGTACATCGCAAAAATAGCAAAGAATATAGTAAATTATTATTTACATATAACCTTACATCATATATCGAAGAAATTAAAATAAAAAATTATTCATTTGACAAAAAGGAGATGAAAGATACAAGACATGAAAATACTTACTTTCTTTTCATATGCGCTTCAATTCCTTTTTGAAAAATTTCATCACCCACCGTATGGTGTAGCATACGCAATATAGAAGGTGCTACAACAAATAAGCGTTATAAGATTAAACATGCAAGAAATTGTACCTACATTAAATTTATCAAAGTTCTCAGAAATATGATAAGATTATAATTAAATAAAAATTTCGATGTTTTTAGGGTATATTTGTTTTAGAATATGTCTTTACTTATTTTAATAAATAAAAAAAATATGCAAATTGAAGTAAATTTATTATTTTTGATATACTTCTTAAATAATTTTACATGTTTTAATGTTATTTATTGTTTTAACGTTATTTATTCAGTACTGTATACCTTTTATGTAATAGGTGAAAGAGAAAAGAGAATTAATTTCAGAGATACTGTTAACTTCTGAACCAAGAGGTTTCATAATTTGTGAATCATCTAGACGGAGAGATTCTTGTTGAGTCTGGACTACGAACAAATCCAACATCCGAATATCTGGCATAATCTAGATATTACAAGTACAATCAACAAATACAATAAACAATAATTTAATTATCAGTTTATTTTTATTAGACTAATAACCATTAACAATAAAATTAAATTATTATAAATAGATTTTATAAACGATTTCACATGAATGCGACAAAATTTATTACGATTAACTTAAATATCATTAAAAATGATCGAAATATGCTTTCTTTTTTCGTATGATTTCAAATAGAACTTATGTTCAGTTTTCTTTCAAAGTATCACAGACATGAGGAAATACCTTATTGATTATGTACACGCCGAACAACGTAGCAATACCCTCGTTCAGCCACATGTAAGACCACCATGATGGACTAACCGCAGTACCAAACAGTTGACCTACAACTTTACGTCCTATTATACGTGATGACTCAATTTTGCGTGCGACAGGATCTATTTCTTCATTGTAAATAATATCTTCTTCTCTGTAAACAACGTAAAAACAATATTATATTATATACATGTCACAAATATTCATCATGTAACATTTTTTTTACTAATAACGTTATACTATATATAATATTTACAACGCTTTTCATTTCTGTAACTGTTTTACTGTAGAAATATAGAAATTATTTTTTTTAAAATGCACATACTACCTGTAAAGTTCGAAATGCATTTTATCCACGCTATCATCTGTCAAACCTGCGATCGCATATTTATTTCTCATTAAAGATTCTTCTGGTCGCCATATAAATTCAACTACGACTGTGACATCGTTAATTAATTTTAAAATTTGATTCCATTGCTCTTCAACCAATTTCCTTCTCCATAATTCAAGATTTTGTACAGGGGAAATATGAATATAATCATTTTTATCGAGTAGCAAAATTGCTATACGATACGTAGGGATTTTAGGAGTTGTAACAAAACGTGTCATCGTCAATGTTGAGAGAAGAAAAGGTGTATTTGAGAAAACATTGTAATGTTTAGGATATTGTATAGCAATGGTAAATTTAGCTTTTATTCCCGGTTCGTCCCAACATGGAAAGAGACGTCGCATTCCTATCGCTGAGTTACTTGTTGCGATAAGCCATCTAAAATATTTAATTAATTTTATTAGTGTATTATGAAATGAGATAATTTCTTATTTTTTCAATAGCATTGGAAATTAATACAGAAACTGAGGAGAGAGCAAATACATTTTAATAAAAACATTTTTTATATTTTATCAATACAAGACAAGCCCTTTCCTTCTATTACTTTCTTACAGTTTATATACTTATTTTATTATGCACATACATCTGTAGATCATGAATAAATATTGAGAGATTCGAATTAAAAATTTTGTTTTATATATACGCGGACAATATTTATAAAGAACTTATTTAAGTTAACATTTCTTTAAGGAAGGAAATATCATTTTATATCATTTTATACATTGTTATTTCCATAACTTTTCATAGAATGTTTACATTCGCTAATTACATATTTTGTAACAAAATCAAAGTTCCTTCCAAAACTTTAAATAATAAGTATTATAACATTATTTTTAGACATATTTAACAAACTTTCATTATACAACGTAAATCATTATGAATCATTAATTTCCAATAGTCAATCAACTTGTTATAACTTTTGATATATAACAATTGTAACGTAATCAGTATATTTGCACAAATTTGCTTTAGATTACGCGTGAGTAATTAATTAATTAATTTTTAGTAATTAAGGGATATAAATAATAGAATAATAGAAATTTTCTTTATTATTACATAATATTTTTAATATAATATGTATATTTTTTACTCACTTTATATGTCCTGTCGCATTTATATATGGCATCTTGATAAATCCTCCGCCATCATTATCAATGACACCTTTATAGCTCATGCTCAAATTATATTTACCAGGATGTAGGGCGATAAGAAAATCCAAGACGACAATTTGCAGTTTGTGTATATAGATAATATTACGTCTTCTATACAGATTTATTACTCCATCAATAATATTAGTTAACTTGCAACTAGTTATTTCTAAATTTGCTGAATGCAGGTTTATATATTGTGTAGGTTTATAAATCATAATGGTAATGTTACTCTTTCCAGAGAAGATATCCTCTTCTGTATTTAATCTTAAATCAATTTTGTATTTTTTTGGTATTATAAAATCAGGTAAACGAAAATTGACAGGTGTAATGTACTGTACTGTTGTAGACACTATGTAAGCTTGTGTATCGTTGGATGTGCCTTTTTTATTGATTTCTGTTATTTCTGATCTCCTAGTTCTCGTTGTTTTTGATCTGTCTGTTCGCTTGTTACTTATTTTGGGTTTGTCAAACACATTTTCTTTATGTTGATAAAGAGCCGTAACGTAATTTAATATTAAACTTCCATACAGTAATAATTTTATCAATTCGACAATATTCATCTAAACGAATAACAAATTTTTCATTTACAGTAATGTATTTTTTATAAGAAATAGAAATATGAAGTAAAATTATTGAAATATAATATATTGAAATTATATTAAATTATATCGAAATTTGACTTTTGCAAAAACAATAAAAGTGTAGTTATAGACTTTCTTATTGATAAGTTTATGATCACAACATTACGAAAGTACAAAAATAACTGAAAAAGCCTGTCCTCGAAAGTAGGCTCTTAAGTTCTAAAAATCATATATTTGTATAAGTTAAATTCAAATAATTAAATTATCAACCACGTGTCGTTACTTTTAGCGAACTTGCAACGTACTGATTCTCAAATTCAGTATGCAAATTATTGATATCGAATAAAAGTTCCTTTCATTATCTGTTACATCGAGAAAAAAATAGAATCGTTTATTAGTTATAAGAACATATCATTTCATTATGATATTATACATTATATCGTCACATCTATAATGAAGTGAAATGATACTTCTTATCTTAAAAAAGATATTTAACGTTAATAATAATTTGAAAAGAAAAATTGTATGTAAATTACGTTTTGAAATATTTCTACATATTTAAAAAATTATATTTATATAACAAAACGTATATAGATATTGTTCTATCGATTCAATTTATGTATTGAAATTGTGTAGGCTAATAGATATTTAAAATAGTCTATAATAATTTGTTCAAATTGTATTTACCGTTATAAGTGATAGAAAATAGTGTATTCTCTGAATCACGATCTCTCTGCTTCGACAGTTCGTTACAAAGTAATGACCGTGCCAACAAACATCGATGCGTATAAAGGACATTATAATAAGTAGTGGGAGGTGTAAATATAACATATCATTATTTAAAATTAAACTCAGTTCATAATTATTTTTTTGCAGTTATGTATTTAAATATGTATTAAAATTGATTTTAATAATATAAATTAAGCAAACGATAAAAAATGGATATTGAAATATTTCTCTTAAAATTTATTAACATAAAAGTAAAGAAAAATGCAATTAAATGTAGGAACTTTTGAAATGTCTTCTTACACAAATATATTATTAATAAATTAATTGTAACTATTAATGTTTATTATGAATCGATTAAAAGTACGCATTAAATAAACATTGCGTTTATTAGATGTATTTTTCTATTAAAAATATAATGGATGTTCCATACGTTTTATATTTAATTGCATGTCAATTATAATATTGTTTATCGGTAATAAAATGTTTCTATATCGATGTATATATATATATATATATATATATATATATATATATATATATGTATGATGTAAATTAAACTTTAAATTTATAGACAATATCTAAATGTTCTTCAATTCAAAATCTTTAATAATGTTGTTAAGAATATTGTATAATTTAGACTCTTGTATAATTCAAAATTTATTTGTATAATCTTAAAATTTTACGTCATTTAAAGCAAATAAATGTTGACATATTTCTGTTTATTTTTGCAAAAGTTTAATGAAATATTTTTAATATTTTGTCCAAATAGATATTGAAATGTTTCTAAAATATATAATCAAATGCTATTGATAAATGCTTATGTCAAATTTATTTAAAATTATTAAAAATGGAAATCATCTTTACAATAGATACACAATAAATAATTATTTAAATTAACATTATATACAAAAATTATTTAAGAAAAGATTTAAGGTTTAAATCATTTTGTTAAATGTATTCATAGAATTTCAAATATTGAGGATTACAATGCCATTTATAAATTGAAGTTCTGAACTAATTATCAATATTCATGCCTATCCTCGTTAGTTATTTTGAAGTTCTTTTCGTAAAGTATAATCAATTTCGAAAGACTAATCAAGTAGTCACATATAAGACTAATGTAAAATCATTAGTATTTGACGTTTATTATATACGTACATTTAATATATGTGCAGAAGTTGTTTACGCATCATAGTATATATTTTTAACAATCATTATAAAATTAACTACGTATAAGAATAGTTTATAATAATATTAATAATATATTTTTAAAGTAATGCTAATATAAATGTCAAAAATTTCTAATGATATCGGTATGTCCTTTTCTCTGAAATTGATTGTCGAATTTTACAAAGAGATATCTACAAAATGGAAAGCAAGAAAGGTATGAATATCGATATGTATCTATTTTAACCACAAAATGACAAATCCTAGATTGTATTCTGATTTTCTCTAACAATATTCTATACTACCTATGTAGTGTTTCTTGAAGCGCATTTCTATTTTGCGTTCAATTTTCTGAAGTAATGAATTAGTAAGATTCTTATGTATCCATTTCTGTATCTGCAAAATTAACGTAGTCATGTTAAATATGCATATATTCTGCAAAATCATTAATTTTAGAAAGAAAAATTGTAATAATATGAAACATTATATAATAATGTTATAACATTATTTGTGTTTTATACATGTATTCGTTTAGATTCTTTTCTACAGGCTATCTAATAATTATTGACAGGGAGCTTATGTGCAGATAAAACCGATTTTACTGATAAGAAATAAAAAAATCTTTACCGTGTTGCAAGTGTTGCAATTAATGAAAGATTAATTGATAAAAGGAGCGAATTTGGAGATGTAGTTCAATATTACGCGCATTTACGATTGTTAGGTATGCGATGAGATGTTTAGGGGTATGATCTACAAATAATGCACTATTCGCTTATTTGCACGTATCCAAACATTTTGCAGTGTTTCTAGCAATAATGAAAGCTATATGTCGTAGGCATATGTTTATTCACGAATTTTTAATTAATGATTTACTAGCAATTGGTAAGTCCTGTATTGAAAAATACAGGATCTTTTATTCTGTTTTGACAACGCTACTTGCATACAAATTTGAAGTCTCCCAGTCAGAAAGAATCCTTTATATCATACATGAAGGTCAAGTTTAAGGAAATACTGACGTTATTGGTTCTTTGTAAATAAAATAATTTTTTAAATTTGTATGTTGTTTGTAATGAAATCAATACACAAACATATATATTAAAAATTAATAATTTTACCGACTTTCATGAAATAAATAGAAATAAAATATTATTTCTTTTTATGTTACATTTATATGTTATTCATCTAACTTCTTACTCAACAACATTTAAGTAAAATTTTTGTAACATTATGACATATAAAGTATAATAAAAAGTCGTAATTTAATTAAAATACAAAAAAAAGAACAAGAGTTATTGTGTTTAATAAAACTTACCTCACAGAGTAATTTACTAGAATAAGTATAATTTATAATATTATTTAATGCTGCGGTTGTACTAATCTCTCTAGAAAAAAAAATTGCACGTAATATAATACAATAAAATAATGTAATAAAGTTTTGATTGTATGCAGATAAAAAATTTGCATTAAAAATTTAAAATTTGTGAAAACGTATTATTACTTAGGCTTGATTTCTTCCAACTTATTTAATAAAATGTGATTGAATAAAGCATCATTTGCATGTCTCTGAATAACATAATAAAACAGATTAATATAGTGCTTAGTAATAACAGTCCTTGCATTATCTTCTGTATAAGCAGACACGTATTTATCGTCATCTTTCAACATTTTTAGCGTATAAAGGAGAAACACAAGACTAGAAATATCATTATAGCAAGCGACAACTTTAAACACATCTAAATTTTTATTTTCCCAAAATTCATCCCAATCTTTAAATAGCTCGTCAAGAGAAGTATTAGATACAGATAAACCATTACAAAATGTCCATTCTCTCCACCATGGTAACAGTTTATTTTTTCTGAAACATTTTATCATAAAATTATAATTTGTATTTTTTGCATATTTTTATTTAAAGTATGATGTGTATTGCAAATATAGTAAAACTATTACAATAGAAGAATTAATAATTACTTCGTATTTAACAAATGCCATTGCAATTTAAATTCAGCATGTTTTTTGCATTCGCCATCACCAAGAAGACATGCCCATCTTAGAGCTTCTTGTCTTAAACATTTAATAAGACTGTCGTCGTTAGGTTTTTCTTCATACCCAATCTTTTGAAGAAGCGGACCCAATTGCATTAGTAGTTTGTTCTGAGTATTGTAAAGTAACGTAAAGATAACGTTAATTATCTAAGAAATTTTAAGCTAAATCTTGTAGACTCATAAAAAAATGTTATTTTTCTAAATTAATTACATCATATCTTTTAGAGAAAGATTTAGAAAATTATTAAAAGTGAAATATTAATATTTTGAACATAACAACATAAGTTGTTAAAATTTTCTTTACTAAAATCGCTTTTACCTTGAATATTGCACTATCGGTACTATGAAACGGTAAAATGTATGCCATGTGCTCAGCAGCTTTGAACATAGAATACCATGGTATGTAGTCCGTTTCCCACTTTAGATAGCTTACGACTTCCCAAAATACAGAAGAATCTAATTCGCCTGATATTGTTAAATGGAACGTATCGTCGATGATTTGAGCACGATTTAAGACATTAATATTCGTACAATTCTCAGAATTTAGATAACGTACGATTTTTAACCAACTTTCCAAATTATAAAATACACGGTAGTATCCTGTCATGCGATAAATAAATATTATTTGCCATTAAAGTGTATTAAATTATAATGTAATTGATATTAATTAGAGATAGAATTGCTTGTATTATAAATAATAAAAAATTGGTATATTTACAAACTAATATAATTTTGAATTTTAAGTTGAAAATGTTGCGGATCATTCGGTTGACAACTTTTTTACAGCAATATAATAA
Organism: Pogonomyrmex californicus; assembly: GCA_024349325.1. NCBI lineage: Eukaryota > Metazoa > Arthropoda > Insecta > Hymenoptera > Formicidae > Pogonomyrmex > Pogonomyrmex californicus. The sequence continues at coordinate 2,664,724 of JAECZD010000019.1, forward strand.
ATTTTTGTGAAACTTAATCTTTGTTTATAAATATTGCATATCAGAAAGAAATAACATCAAAAAATTTTATCATATATATAAATATAATTATTAAACTAAATGCGTTAACCATAATTCGTTTAAGAAAAGAATAATTGTAGATGGATTAAAATCACTAAATGGAGCATATAGGTAATTCTAACTTATCCTTGATATATAATTTTAAAGTCATATATATCCTATCTAAGAAATCTCTGTTACAAAAATAAGTCAAGAACTTCTTTATTTCCATAATTAACAAATCTTCATAATGTAAGATGAATGAATTAATGATTTTCCACATTTAAATATTTGATCGTCATTTACCTGTTTGTTGCTGATTGATTATTATGAACTGACTGTGTTCAGAGTTGTAAGATTTTGCAAGAAACTGCTTTTGTGTACCGGCTAAAAAAAATTTGGGTAAAATTCGTTTTAAATTTATATACACTTGATTTGTTAATGGCACCGTCCAGTTTTTGGAGGCAGTTTCTAGAACAATTTTTGTCCATTCGGTACCATAGGTTTGCGTTACATTAAGAATGGGATATTGCTTTTCCTGTATCCAAGGATTCATCAGGTCTTTCACGCTAATTTTCTCCAAATCCATGGTTTGTGAATCATAGATAGATTGCATTATAGTCCAAAAACCGTCCAGATTTCCCGTTCTTGTAAAAATGTAGAAAAATTAGTTCTACGTTAATAGAACTAATTCTATTAGTTTATTATAACTAATCTATGATATTGTCTCTATCATAGAATATACATTGTTAAATGTATCGTTAGATGTATATTTTATGATAGAGACAATATCAGCAGATAAACATGATTTTCTCGATATATAACATAAACACAAATTTACACTAATTTTATAATTGTCGAAATACATGCATAATTTGAATCATTCGCTCAGTCTGGTTCTCGCGGGGCAGATGCCTGTGATTTTATTTGCGCAAAATTGCAATATAAGTTATAAAGTCTCGACATCGATTGCACGGATTGAATTTTAATTGGGATTATTGAATGATAGATAGATAAATTTTATAATAAAAATGTTTTCAATTTTAATCACTATTATCTACAAACAAAAATAACATGTAATGATATATTCGAATTATAATTACATTAAATTTTATTGTTAATTAGTCTTTGATTCTGAATAGCAAATTTTTTTAAACAACATCTTCTTTTTATGTTAATATATTTAAATTTTTTCTTATTTCGAGAAGTAAGAAAGTAATTTTATATGTAGTACTATAGTTTTTATAGAGTCCAAAAATAGGAAAAAATATAGTCAATTATTATTTAACCTTATATTACATAACCTTACATTATGTAACGAAGAAATTAAAATAAAAAATTATTCATTTGAGGAGATGAAAGATACAAGACATGAAAATACTTACTTCCTTTTCATATACGTTTTAATTCCTTTTTGAAAAATTTCATCACCCACCGTGTGGTGTAGCATACGCAATATAGAAGGTGCTACAACAAATAAGCGTTATAAGATTAACATGCAAGAAATTATACCTACATTATATTTATCGAAGTTCTCAGAAATATGATAAGATTATAATTAAATAAAAATTTCGATGTTTTTAGAGTATATTTGTTTTAGAATATGTCTCTGCTTATTTCAGTAAATAAAAAAATATGTGAATTGAAAAAAACCTTTTTTTTTTATATACTTCTTAAATAATTTTACATATTTTAATTGTTTTAACGTTATTTATTCAGTACTGTATACCTTTTATGTAATAAGTGAAAGAGAAAAGAGAATTAATTTCAGAGATACTGTTAACTTCTGAACCAAGAGGTTTCATAATTTGTGAATCGTCTAGACGGAGAGACTCTTGTTGAGTCTGGACTACGAACAAATCCAACATCCGAGTATCTGGCATAGTCTAGATATTACAAGTATAGTCACGGAATAATTAATTATTAATTATCAGTTTATTATCATTTGACTAATAACCATTAACAATAAAATTAAATTATTATAAATAGATTTTATAAACGATTTCACATGAATGCGACAAAATTTATTACGATTAACTTAAATATCATTAAAAATGATCGAAATATGCTTTCTTTTTTCGTATGATTTCAAATAGAACTTATGTTCAGTTTTCTTTCAGAGTATCACAGACATGAGGAAATACCTGATTGATTATGTACACGCCGAACAACGTAGCAATACCCTCGTTCAGCCACATGTAAGACCACCATGATGGACTAACCGCAGTACCAAATACTTGACCTACAACTTTACGTCCTATTATACGTGATAACTCAATTTTGCGTGCGACAGGATCTATTTCTTCATTGTAAATAATATCTTCTTCTCTGTAAACAACGTAAAAACAATATTATATTATATACATGTCACAAATATTCATCATGTAACATTTTTATTACTAATAACATTTTACTATACATAATATTTACAACGCTTTTCATTTCTGTAACTGTTTTACTGTAGAAATATAGAAATTAATTTTTTTAAATGCACATACTACCTGTAAAGTTCGAACTGCAATTTATCCACGCTATCATCTGTCAAACCTGCGATCGCATATTTATTTCTCATTAAAAATTCTTCTGGTTGTCTCCATATTAATTCAACTGCGACTGTGACATCTTTAATTAATTTTAAAATTTGATTCCATTGCACTTCGACCGACTTTCTTCTCCATAATTTAAGGTTTTGAAAAGGGGAAATATGAATATAATCATTTTTATCGAGTAGCAAAATTGCTATACGATACGTAGGTATTTCAGGAGTTGTAACAAAGGCTGTCATCGTTAACGATGAGCGAAGAGAAGGTGTATTTGAAAAAGCATTATAATATTCAGGATATTTTATAGCAATAGTAAATTTAGCTTTTAGTTCCGGTTCGTCCCAACATGGAAAGAGACGTCGCATTCCTGTCACTGAATTACTTGTTGCGATAAGCCATCTAAAATATTTAATTAATTTTATTAGTGTATTATGAAATGAGATAATTTCTTATTTTTTTATAGCATTGGAAATTAATATAAGAACTGAGATAAGAGCAAATATATTTTAATAACATTTTTTTATATTTTATTGGTATAAGATAAGCCCTTTCCTTCTTGCTTTTTTACAGTTCATATACTTATTTTATTATGCACATATCTGTAGATCATGAATAAATATTTAGAGATTCGAATTAAAAATTTTGTTGTATATACGCGGACAATATTTATAAAGAACTTATTTAGTAAAACATCTTTAAGAAAGGAATAATATCATTTTATACATTGTTATTTTCATAACTTTTCACAGAATGTTTACATTCGCTAATTACATATTTTGTAACAAAATCAAAGTTCCTTCCAAAACTTTAAATAATAAGTATTATAACATTATTTTTAGACATATTTAACGAACTTTCATTAAACAACCTAGTCTAAGTCATTGTGAATCATTAATTTCCAATAGTCAATCAACTTTTTTTAACTTTTGATATATAACAATTGTAACGTAATCAGTATGTTTGCACAAATTTGCTTTAGAATACGCGTGAGTATTAATTTTTAGTAATTAAGGGACATAAATAATAGAATAATAGAAATTGTCTTTATTATTACATAATATTTTTAATATAATATGTATATTTTTTTACTCACTTTTTATGTCCCGATGCATTTATATATGGCATCTTGATAAATCCTCCGACATCATTATCAATGACACCTTTATAAGTCATGATCAAATTATATTCACCAGTATGTATGAAATCATCAAAATTCAAGACGACAATTTGCAGTTTGTGTATATAGGTAATATTACGTGTTCCATACACATTTATTTTTCCATCAATAATATCAGTTAACATGCAACTAGTTATTTCTAAATTTGCTGAATGCAGATTTATATATTGTGTAGGTTTATAAATCATAATGGTAATATTACTTATTCCAGAGAAGATATTCTCTTCTGTATTTAATCTTAAAGTAATTTTGTATTCGTATGGTATTATAAAATCAGGTAAACGCAAGTTGACAGGTGTAACATGTACTGTTGTAGACACTATGTAAGCGTGTGTATCGTTGGATATGACTTTTTTATTGATTTCTGTTATTTCTGATCTCCTAGTTCTCGTTGTTTTTGATCTGTCTGTTCGCTTGTTACTTATTTTGGGTTTGTCAAACACATTTTCTTTATGTTGATAAAGAGCCGTAACGTAATTTAATATTAAACTTCCATACAGTAATAATTTTATTAATGCGACAATATTCATCTAAACGAATAACAAATTTTTCATTTGCAGTAATGTATTTTTTATAAGAAATATAAATATGAAGTAAAATTATATTGAAATTATATTAAATTATATCGAAATTTGACTTTTGCAAAAACAATAAAAGTGTAGTTATAGACTTTCTTATTGATAAGTTTATGATCATAACACGAAAGTACAAAAATAACTGAAAAAGCCTGTCCTCGAAAGCAGGCTCTTAAGTTCTAAAAATCATATATTTGTATAAGTTAAATTCAAGTAATTAAATTATCAATCACGTGTCGTTATTTTTAGCGGAATTGCAACATATTAATGCTCAAATTCAGTAAGCAAATTATTGATATCGATTAAAAGTCCCTTTCATTATCTACTACATCGCGAAAGAAATAGAATTGTTTACTAGTGTTATAAGAACATATCATTATTATATTAAACATTATATCGCCACATCTACAACGAAGTGAAACGATGTTTTTTTTTTTTAAGGAAGACTTTTAATATTAACAATAACTTTAAAAGAGAAATTACATGTAAATTATACTTGCGTTTTGGAATTCGTTTACGTCTTTAGAAAAATTATATTTATATAACACAATATATATAGTTATTGCTCTATTGATTCAATTTATGTATTAAAACTGTGTAGGCTAATAGATATTTAAAATAGTCTATAATAATTTGTTCAAATTGTATTTACCGTTATAAGTGATAGAAAATAGTGTATTCTCTGAATCACGATCTCTCTGCTTCGACAGTTTGTTACAAAGTAATGACAAACATCTTATAAAAGATATCATAAGTATCGATGTTTGTTGGCATCATAGTAAGTAGTGGGAGGTATAAATATCATTATTTATAACTAAATTCAGATTAAAATTTATTTTTTTGCCGTTATGTACTTAAATATGTATTATTATAATTGATTTTAATACAAATTATGCTAACAAGATTAGAATTTATTAAGGAAGCGAAAATATAGATAAAAAATTTATTTGTATAATAATATTTCTGTTAACATCTTTTTTAGGTTATTTGCTATGAATGACGAAAACATATTATTTTTGTTCAATGCAAGTAGCTAGCCTAGCGTAATATAGCCTAACATAATAACATAATATATAACATTATATTATATTTTATATATATATATATATATATATATATATATATATATATATATAATATTATATTTTATTATTAGGATTCTTTATCAGGATTCACAGTTTTCACAATCTATGCTTTATTAATAAGAATGTAAAATTTATTGATGCATAAGAAACGCCTAAATAAATTGTTATCAAAACTAATAAAGAAACGTTGATAATTGTTGCGTAATTAATTTTGCAATAATATTGCGGCAAAATACTAACAAATTGGCAAATTATCTTAGTGATATATTTGCAAAATTAAATTTGGAAAGAAATAATTGAGGAACATTCGCCGAACACTCGCTATATGTGAAAAGTTTTACGCAAAATTTTTAATGCGTGAAAAATGAAAAGTAAAAAGTGAAAAATTTCACGTGAAATTACATGATTGACCCCTTGAAGTTAAGCTTGCGTTCCTAAACTTATTAAAAAAAAAAGTATTGCAACCTTATTGTCCACAAGTGTACAATGAGGAGCATAAATGAGATCATTTTTCTTAACTAACATTAGTCAATGACACCGATAGTTATTGATAAACGTGTACGGAATATGGCCTCAACAGGAGAAAAGCATCGTATGTTGCTGACTTTAAAATAAATCTATGTTAATAGAATCGGGCATTAGCCAATAAAAAGCGAATGGAAGCATTTCGTTTGATCACGTTGTAAATAGACCATATGGAACAGATCCACTCATGTCAATAGGAGCTTAGTAATTTTCTAATGGACTACCTATCAAAGATCTAATATTTAATTGACCAATCGGGCGCCATTCAGAGTAAACTTATTCGGTAGAATCTTTATTTTGCTAATTGTTGGAAGTTTTATATGCTTAGATTGGATTATATTTTTAGATCTAGCGGAATAATCCAATCTCGGAACAAAAAATTCTAAACTGCAAAATAAACATTCTACTGAACGTCACTGTTAGATTTTCCTTTGATGATTTTCATGCGCTCGCACCATACGAACGACGGGAGACGAAGTTTCATATGGTGACCGTGACGAGGGCGTAAGGTGTCATCAAGCTCCGTGCAGCTTGGTGCAGCCCTCGGGAAGACAATAAACAAGGGGAACGATGGCTCGTTTCTCTTAAATTGGTTTCCCTCGCCGGTATATATCCTATGGTTGTTTTCGAGGTTGTGTAAAATTGTTTTCCCCGCGAGTGCAACAGCTTTACGGGGTGAGTTTTCACGAAATAACCTATCGACATCGATTCCCGAGGAAATATGAAATATCCCGCTTGTACCCTTCTCCCCTCTTCGATTCGTCTATGTGAGCCGAGCCCCGTCCCAATTTTGACAGGTTATGTTTGACAGGCGTGTGTAACCTTGGCCGTGTCTCGAGCGACCTCGAGTGGCTGGGAATCTGGCTCGCGAAATCCTCTTTCTTTCCCGCGTTACATTACGTAATTCGCTTCGAGGATCGTGTAGCACAGCGTCCGGAGCAACACCATCGGAGTTTCGCGCGGTCTCATCCGTCATAACGTGCGCGATTTCGACCGCTCGCTACGCCATATTGATAGCGAAGTGTTTTCAATTGGTAACTCCTGTTTTTTCCGGGATATATATCTCGCGCGAAGCATCCTTTATCGTTCTCACAAGGGCCACCAGACAGAAATTTTCGACACATGTGATCATAATAATCCATGAACGATACTAATTCAGAAGTAATTTCAAAAATCACTCGTTCGTTCTTAGGCCCTTGCTTCGAAAAATTAAATTTCAATCTGCACAGATCGTATTTACGTGACTTTGAAAAACAAACTTGTGATTGTTGCTTCCTTGCCGGTTGTAAAAAATGATAACTTTAGAGGCACTATAAAGAAAAAATTTTTTCATGTTTTGATAGCGTGTAAATTGAATTGTATGTATGGTTTTTTACAACTGATTAATTTTCAGCTGCAAAATGACTGAAAGCAGCATATCCAAAATGAAGCGGAATGGAGCGCGACTTTTTAAGAATCCACCACAACCGCACATGTGTATACAAGATTTTATAAAGGTATTACCATTGTGATAGTTATTGCAAGAATTGTTTATTATATAACTTGCGGGAATCAATAGCGTGAGTATTATATAAATGTCAATCTTCTTGATATAGGGCAATATGGCTCCATGTTATATAAACGTACTGTCTTGGGACAAAATTGCAATGCCTCGAAAACCTTCACTGCCTGTGCCACTCTACGGAGGTATGAGGGTGCCACCACCTCGCACTAAGACAGATGCCGTAGTGTTTGCTGTAATGGTAAATCCAGAAGTTCTACGAATGAGCGGCAAGAATGCGGATGCAAAAGTAAGTAAAATATTTTTAATTTGCAGAGTTTTCAGAGTAATCACCATTTTTTTGTTGTTAATTTTTATAAAACAAGCACACGTAATATATCTGGAATTTTTATCACATATATTGTTATTTTCTAACAGAAGCGTTCAAGCTTTATTGAACTACTGCTTGACTTCATAGAAGCGATGAACGCAGGCGTAGTTTTCACTCGTCATTATTCAATATTAAAAGACCGAGACATTACGGGCGAATTGAAAGAAGTCTGGAATACGGTACTAGCTATACGTGAAAATGAACAACGTCCGCCGCAGCAGGAAACTTGGATCGATGTTCAACCATCTATATCACAATTTCCTCAATATCCAGAACAGCAACAACAGCAACAGCAGCAACAAGAATATATACCACAACCGCCACAGTATCATTCGAATATTGCATACGGTAGGACTATTAACAATGAAAATATGCACTATGAGAGTTATGGGCATCAGAACCCTATAATTTCCAAAAACGAGCCTATCTTCATATCTGGGCATATTGTGCCTCAGCAGTATCATGGCAACGTTCCTCGAATTGCGCTTGATCGCTACAACTATCGCGAACGTGGTAGGGATGGTCAAGTTGTGCAGAATATTATTGCGGCACAGCACCAATTTCAGCCAAGACAAACATGGCCGCAATATATGCATCCAAACTCCAATACGAAGTACATGCATCCAAATTCAAATTTGCCATATGGACCGGCTACAAATACCACTCCGACAATTAATCCTTCGAATCCAATCAAGTCTTTTCAACCATATACTGCTTATCAGCAACAACAACAGCAACAACAGCAGCCATTACCATCGCTACCACCGCCGCTGCATATGGATAATGCGATGCACATTGATATTCGTAGGATGCAACAGCAACCACAGTCACAGACGCAATCACAAATACAACTGAATCATGTGCAGTCACAGTATGCTGAGCAATCTGGGTCATTCAACGTACAAAATAACGCACATAGAGGAAGTAGACCACATATGGGAGTAGCTCAAAAGAATAATGCTACTAAAAGGCAGACAAATTCATCAACGCACACTTCTTGTACAAATTGCCAAACTAAGGAAGATCAATCTTTTAGCAAGCCGAAAAGTCCTGTTAAAGTTCTTCAAAGGGAAACATTAACAGAACGGCAGAATACAATTAATCTTGTCGAGAACAATAAAACTTCAGTTGAAAAAACAGAAGAATTAAAGACTGTTCCGGTGACAGATTTAGATGAAGATCTTAAAAAAGGTGATGACATCGTGGTTGAGTATGTATGCACGGAAAAAGAAGACATCTGTAATTCGGAACTCGTGCGTACCGTCGATGAAGCACCATCATGCGAAGAAAAACATTCTATAAAATTAGAATCTTGTAAAATGTCTTTAATGGAAACAAAAGAAGCGGAAGTGTCACAACAATTGACTGTTCAAAAGAATATCTCAAAGAAAGAATACCATAAATTCATTAGGGGCAATGCGCGAACGCGAAGGACGCCAGCGACTAAAGGGGATAAGCATAACTCTTCTGCGTCGGAGAGCCCAAAACGCTCGCAGCCGACTATGAATAGCATTATTAAGAGTGTATTCAAAATTAATCCAGGTGCATCTGGTGAAGAGTCGTCCGGTAAGAAAAAAATGAATGGTCAAACGAGAACAACTAACGGCAAAGCTATGTGCGAGAATGAGGAACACGTACAACAGGGATATACGATATTAAAAAAGGAGACTCAGGAGGAGATGATGAGCGAGATCGCTCAATTATCCATTCAAGACTGCAAGGAAGCGACCGAAGTCGCTCCCGTGCTCTCGTGATAGCCTGGCCTACAGCTGTTACTCAGCTGTGTCGGCACGCGACCGAGAGCTTTGATGTAAATAGATAGGATTTTATTAAAAAAAAAAAAGAAGTGAGGAAACAAAAGACACCGCACATAAATGAGAGGGAGAGGAGGCAAGATACATCTTTGATGATTATAAATAATGTCCTAATGAAACATCTCGATTTCTTCCGGATTAAATTGATGTATCTCTTTGAGAGGAGGAGGGGGGGGGGCAGTTTCAACGGTTGATTATCATCGCGCAAATATTTGACGGCACTGCTATTATTTGTGATTTTACGATTCACAGTGGTATCGAATTATTTGATATTTAAAAGCATCGTTATTTACTGAAGATTCTTCGATAGTCTATGTTTTAATTCGTGATCCACAACATTAATGATTGCTCAATGCACTTAAACATTTTTTTTTATCGAAGAGTTTATATACTTTTTAAAAAGTTATGATAAACTCCAAACCTAAGATAAACAAAATATTGAGACATTGTGGATCGATTAAGGATTAATCATTACTAAACTGTGTGGATGTGAACATCGTGAATATGATCATAGCAGAAATAACGGTACTACGTGTAAGATCAACGAAATATTTATATTTAGTTTTCGTCAAAATATCAAAACTCATTCGCGATCGGAGCTGGGTACAATTTAAAAACAAAAAAAAATTCATGTATCCATATCCATACGTATCACTTGATTAATTAGTTTTCATGCAATGACTTTACTTATATAAGATAGATCATTTTCTTGAATGTTGCTTTCAATAACATCTTCGGTATCTATTATAGTTTTTATGTATCCGTACCTGTAACTAAGAGCAAAGTTGCAGAGTTCTGAAATATCGGAGTTTTGTTGCGTTATGATTTATTAGATTTTTCTATATATAGCTGATGAAAAGTATGATAAATTTAATTTTCTCTATATTTTTTATATTTTATAGAAAAATAAGTGTTTTTTAAATGAAATATTATGATAATTTGTTAAATGTTTAAAATTTGATCTAGGTATATACTTACTTTAAAAATATCTACTTTGAGAAAATAAGTATAAATATAATTTTTTCGCTATTTCTACTGTACCCACTACGGCGACGAGTGTGATTACTTGAGAATGTAAATTCACGCTTTGTTGATCGAGATCTGTCTAATAATTAATCTACTTCCAATATCTCACAGCAAATAAGATAAAATGAATAGAGAAGGTGATATTAAAATATTTTTAAGTATATGAGATTCTCTCCTGGATACTGGACTTCCTTATATATGAAAATTGATTGAAATTTACTTTGAATCTGACTAAGCACCAAAAGCTGGGTAAAAACGATAACAACAAACGATTGCCGAATGTTATTGAATATTATGTGATCGCTAAATTAAGATTTATTAAAGTATTATCCGATGTACAGATATATGATTGCATGATTACTTCAGTGATATTCAGCATCTTTATTAAATGGACGGATCTCGTAGTTCAGCGAATCAGTAATAATTACGAGATCAACTCCATAATTGAAATGTGTGAACATGTGTTTTACCCGGCTCCATTAAATATACAGTGATACTGACAGTGTATAGTTAAGAGGAATTGATAGATTTGAATTGGAATAACTGGAATAAAAAAAAAAAAACACCGTGTAATTATCGCAAGACGAACGTATTCGTATATTTACGTGGAACGAAGCATTTCATTATAGAACGTAAAACAGCTAATCATCTCGTACTTATCCTTCTACAAAGCAATTGGAAAAATTTGTTGCGACAAAACTTTACACATTATAAATACGGTAACAATCCAATCGCATTCTGGTTGCCTTTTCTTTTTAACGAAATTTCAATAAGAATAGTTAAATTAACAGTTTAAATTTTGTTTATACATTGTTTGTTAAAACAGTTTATAATTTCGTTTTAGCAATGATTGTCGAAAAAAAAAAAATATTGTATTGAAAGTCTAATTCTTTTGTAACATCATTTATAAATGTAATCTATTAATATGCATAATATGCTCGTTATTTATATTTTTAAAAATTATGTAATTGCAATTACGTAATTTTATTATAAAAATTGCATTTCCTAATTTTGAAATATATAAACTTTAAAAAAAATTAGAAGTTTATATAGCAACTAATGATTTTAAGAAATAGCAATTGTTTATAGATATATTAAGATACAGTGTTAACAAATACATATTTCTTATGCGAAATCTTGTGTGAATTCTTGTGCGAAGATGAAAAGACAAGGGACAATATTTATACAAATCATGCCATTTTAAGAAAACTGAAACAAATGTTATTACTGAATTATTACTGTACTTATAATGTGAACAAAGCCTAAAATTTGTTTTCGAAGTGTACTGTCAGTGAGTCGTTTTTTAATCTCTGATCTCCGAATATTAAATTTTATAATTTTAAAAAATTTGTGTGTGTGTGTGTGTGTGTGTGTGTGTGTGTGTGTGTGTGTGTGTGTGTGTGTGTGTGTGTGTGTGTGTGTGTGTGTGTACACAGTACTATAGATTTATATTATGATTATATTATCATATAAAGAAAATTATACTTTTTTTTTTAAATCTTGATATTTTTAACTCGATGAATTAACAATTAGCAAATGGAGAGAATTAAACGATGACTCACTAGCTGCATTTATATAAAAACCGTTTGATTTTAATCTCTCGATAGCAAGTCGATTATATTTTAATTCTTTCTACATCATTCGTCTCTCGAATTTCCTTTCGAGCGATTGTCCTCGACGCGTCAAATACTCAGAGTCAATTACGCGATTTACAGGGGATAAATCTGCCATCACAAAATCGTTGTAATCTCAATAAACAGTCGGAAAAATATAATAGGAATTACTATATAGAAATACCGAGGAAATGTGCTTCTCGGTTGGATGTACTCTGCCAGTTTTATCAGCCTAAGAGGAAGGAATGTCGCGCATCACGTACAATTTAATCGAGACTAATCGGTCACATTATCGCGCACATGATCGCCCAATTATTTCTCGATTAGACATGACTTGATCACGCGCATTATTTTCTTATTTAATGCGCAATTTAAGGCGTCTAAACGCACACCGCACATCAGCGATCTTGTTCCTAAGAGCTGAAGAAAAACCAAACAGTTTTAGCGAAATGTAATGTTCAACGCGTTATGTAGTCACCGATACTTCTAATGCTAACAAACGGTCTTTTAAGCGTGAAAATAGTGTTTGGCCTCGGACATAGATGATATTCGTTATTGTATTCTAACAGTTCAACAGTCGCTGCCACGTAAAAGCGGCGGATAAAACTGCCATTTTTAAATTGAAATAGTTGGAAAGAGTCGATTTTAATCGTGCAGATTGTAACGTGGTGTGTGTGTGCGTGTGTGTGTGTGTGTGTGTGTGTGTTTTGATGTTATGTATTGTATGCTTGCGTGCGTATATTCAATAATTGGCTGTCTTTTAGATCGATCTTAACGAAATCGGCTTTATTAAAAATATATTTTTGTACTCGGTGATCCGCAGCTTCTTGGCTGAAAACAAAGCAGTTTAGAAACTGTGAAATTATCCCCCGAAACTAAGTATTATTTTTTTACGAACAAAAAGGGGTGTTGAATAATTGCGAAATTGTTATGATACGTAGAATTAAATTCCGTAGATTATTTTCATCTTTTGTTGATTGTAGATATATCAGACTGGGAATTTACTTTTTTTTTATTGTTTTCGATAAAAAGCTGATAAATTGTAATTATAATATTTGAATATTAGATGAACAATTTTTTTTTATTGCGTTTTTATAAAAATATAAAATCTACATTATAAAAATTATCTCTTGTGATTTAAATGTAAAAGTAACTATAAGAGAGCTTTGAGTGTTAGCTACGAAAATTAATATAAAAATGTGTGTAAATGTTCGGAAGCGACATTTTTATAAGAGAGAACATTTTCAGCCATTTCAGCATTCTTTGAATGATATATATATATATATATATATATATATATATATATATATACAGATTAATAATTTTAAGAGACTTCGATTCGGACGACTACAGGAAGACTCTTTGCAACTATTTAAATTTGCGAACCGCATTTTTATCGTGTTCCCTGTGTCGCATGCCTCGATATTTTAGAATGTACTTGTAAGCTGTTTGAACCGAAGGGGATCGGCTCTCGAATTTTATTTCCGGACATTTAGTCATGTTTGTTCATTTGTATTCGAAGCGCTTCGTTAGTTAACGTTAAGAGATCTCAGCTCGCGAGTAGTTACTTGTTTATGTACAATTGCATGGAAAGGACCAATCCGCAGAAGAGAGAAAGACAGTGCAATTATAATAAGCGCGGAAAGAAGGAAAAAAGGATGAAAATAGATGTGTGCGCCGTAAGTGTGATGATGTGAAAATACCTCTGTTATTTTTGAAAATCGCGACTTTACAATTGTATCGGCTGAATTTTCCTAGAGACAATGTAGGAATAAGGCTGTGTAATAATCACTATTAGCGACATTATTTTGCGACCTGAGTCCCTTCTACGATCCGTAGACCGTTGTTATATTTAATACACTAAGCGCCATGAAAGCGACGACTCAGTTAAACTGCGTTGCGACATGCAAATCGATGTGTTGTTACTCGCGCAATTTTTACGAAAATGAGATTGCGAATGACACGGATTCTCGGGGGAGAGGGGCGGGGGGGGGAGGGAGACCACGGATTCCAAGGATGAGTATAGCCTCATGAATAATTTATAAGATGAACTCTTTATTCCCTAGGATCAGCAAATGTAATGGACCTCACTAAAATCCATGCAAATTATAGTTTGCTATGAGATAGCAATGATTTGACTTTCCACGCGAAACGCGGAGCTTCGTTAATGAGAAGGACGTTTTAAACAAATGAAGATGATTTATCCTCGCGAAATGAAAATTATTACGATAATGATGATTACGATATAATAATTACGATAATAATTTCGAATTACAATTCTGATCCTGTTAATATACATATTTATCTATGATTAAAATATACAGTTGTTTTTTCCTTTTTTTTTTTACATTTTTTTTTTTCTTTTTATTTTCATTCGGATGATGAGACATGGCGAGTGGCGCTTAGTGCGCGTTTGGCGAACGTTTGTTTATAAGTTTATTTAAGATGAATTAAATTTATGTGTCTTGCACAATGCAGACCTTTAATAACTTTACCGAAACTACACCGTGATTCTAAATGCTTCTATTTTTAAGTCTTCGGAGAACAGCGTATTCGAACATCGACAAATGTTTTCTCAATTTTGACCTGTACGGCGATTCTTTTTTTAATTATAATTTGATAGCGGCTTGGCCCGTTTCTGTACGCCAAAATTTCCTCGACGCCGCTCCTCCTCTCATTATTGTTAAAAATATGTATTCAGTATTTGTGTTATTTTAGATTCTTATTATTATTGTCCAGGTATATTACAGTTTATTAAATCATTATTATCACAAACATTGTAATCTATTATAATACATAGTTTTTCCAAAATTTGTCTAGTGTCGTTGTTACTTGTATCTTGCTTTATTATCCATCGGATCATAGTGCTTAAACCTTACTAGTTAATTTCGCAAATTGTATTGTTTTTTACTTTCAGGTTTTTTTAAAATAATCATAAGTGATTTTCTTTCCTTAATAAAGATATCGAGAAAAATCGTTTGTTTATTTATCCTTAAAAAGCCATAAATAAAATAATATTAATTTAACACTTAATATTAATTATTGTTATAATTATTTGCGATCTGTGAAGGATGATTTGCAAAATTCAAATAAAGTAATTTTGACCTAAAAATCAGCCATACTCCGATCTACGTCCTTGTATTGATGACTAATTGTATTGATGATTAATGTAATTTAGTAGATACTAATCCATGAATTTCAACATAAGACCTGAGAGCCTTAAACATTAACGTTGGTAACTTTGGTATTTAAAAATATTTAGATACAATGTAAAACTTCATGTTGAATGTCACATAATCTTATCGAAAAGAATAACTCATGTTTATAGTCAATTCTTTGCTTAGCTAATTAAAAACCAATCCAATTTTTAGGTCGATTAGAATAATAGAAAAATGGAACGAATAATATGGACAATTTGAAGACAGAAATTAAAGAAAAATATTCGATCAATCACTTCTGCCTACAATCACAAATATTCGATCATTTTGATCAACACAAAAGGCATTATCTTCCATCACACATTAGACTCCATATTTTAATTCAAATGCAATGCAAGCTCAGGAAATTAAATTGAGCTCTATCACATCCGCTGTATTTTCTTGCTGTACATCGTTCCATTAGATTTTTTTACTGGTTTTGGTATTTATAAAAACTGCGTCCGATTTTGCAAATCGGACAATCATTTATTCTCTCGCTTCGAAAATCGTTCGACAATTCATCTTTCTACTACATCTCATCTGCGTTTGGTATTAATATTCTTTTGAATCGAACTCCTCGATCCTGGATTTAAAAACCGAACGCAAAGAAATTATGCAATATTATGTGCCAAAACTTGACTTTATTAACTTAGACCTGTTCTTCTTAGCTGAATTTCTTGCACAGTTAACATAAAGTTGATAAATTTTCTTTTAGATATAGATATTTAAATCTTTATATAAGATGTTATGACAATTTATAGAGATTTACTGGAAACATTTAATATTTGCTAAAAAGTAAGTATAAAGATTAACTGTTTTTATAATTTGAAACTATTTGAGTGTCCAATAGGTACATCTATAGGTATAATCTACAATGTTATGAATTTTGCAAGCAATTCTTTAAAAGCATATTCGGAAATGCATTTGAAATATCTTATATGAGAAACGAAAGACAATTTATTTTGCGTGAATTGAATTTTAGGAATATTTAATTTTTTTTTCGTCGTCAAAAAATCTACTATCGTCAAAAACTATATATATTTTTCGATCAAAATCAGTAATTAATAATTATTCATTTTTTTAATTTGCCTATATAGTAATGGAAATCTGTGAAATATATTGAAATTATCGTAGATACAAAATATATTTTTTTCAGATATCATTAGCATATTATAATGAGTAAATTATGAAAATATCTTCATAAAAGATAATAGATAGATTCAGGAAATATCTTATTCCGAATGAAAATGTATATGTAAATGTATATATTATAATACATACATATTATATATTATAATTATGAGATATCTAAAATTAAATAAATATTTTTTGCTCATTCACGAGCACCACTATAAAATACGGCACCACTATAAAAACTATATAGAATAAAATAAAAAACTCACTATTACGAGATCATTTCAATTATTTCTCTAACGAAACGATTTTTGTTAAGACGAGTTCCCAAAATGGAACTCCACCTAAATGTACAGCCTCTAGATGAGAAGCTGTAAAATAAAAATAAATTAAATATAGCTTTTCACACATCTAAAGAAAAACCAATTTAGTTTACAATACAATTATTAATTAAGATTATCTTTATAGAAATGTAGACATTTTTTTAGACGACCTGGTTTTGTTTGGGATACCAATCTAGTTTATCGATTATTTGTGCATATCAATTTTAGTTATATATGTGCATGTTAAATAGATGTAAATTATTATTTTAAAGAGATTTCTTTCCTAGATGTATCCCGAGTAACTACTAATAATCTCTAATATATTCAAGATTTACTGAATATGCATATATCTTGAATATACATTCAAAGTAATATACATTTAAAATTTTAAACAGCAATAATCATAAAGATGTCAGAAGTAACATATTTCGTATCAATCAATCATCAATAAGAACATATTTCATTGAAATCGCTATCTCTTCGTTTTCTTAAATGCGGACAGAATTTCGTATATTCTATATTTTGATATCTTTTATATATTCAAAGCTTCTGTTGAATATTTCTGAGATATTGCAATACATCGGCAGGATATATTTTGAGAAGATTTTACAGGTCTTCTTTTGTTGTGATCAAATCTTAATATGATAATTCAAAATCGTTCGGAATTAATCTCTGTGCTCTATTTGTTCAAAGATTACATGATTGAAATTCGTTATCTGCTAATTCGCATCTTAGATTTACAATGATTTAAGGCTCGTCTTCTTTCTGGGTCATATTCCTGGTTTTATGATGTCACAGACGAGAAATGACGTGTAATAAGTTTCTTGCAATCTTTAGCTTTATTTTGTAGTTTTCGACATATATCTTAATTAGAGATCATGCATCCTTTCATTGTCAATAATTGTTTGCTAATTTAGATTATACTTTTTTTCACATATAAAAAAAATGTATTAAATGTATTAATACATATAAAAATGTATTAATAAACATATACGTTTAACGAATGAGTATGAATAGACAATGAATATGAATATGAATATAAATGGAACTGGCTTACAAACATTTGATATTACGATTAAAATATCGTAAATCTATATCATTTTTACATCTTATACATTATCTATTACTTAATTATTTATTTATCTTATATTTTTTTATCTATATTTTTTATTTTATTGTTTTATGTTATATCTGTTATTGTAAACAGATAAATAAATGAATCTCTATGAAGTTACTATAAAAAGTTAAAGTTACTATATTTAATATTAAAAAATAATTTCTTGATCGGAAAACATTATTTTCTTTTGCCTCTTTTTTTTTAAAAAGATTAAAATATTAGAATAGCATGACGCGCGATGACGCGAATGGCAATCGAAGAAATATATAGAACTCGACTGCTTATGCTTTCACTTATTATAGTCGTCGTGACGGACCAGTTTGATGCTCCGTGCTGCGTAAGGAGGTTTTACGGGAGCAGCGAAGCAGAGAGGACTTTCCTTTCCCTGTCTATGGCAAACACAAGCCGTGCGACTACTCTCACTCTGCGCTAAAGCACGCCTTCGTGGATTCTCTCACGAAGCAAAGTCAGTTACCACCGTCACAACTGTCGCTGATCAATTTGAGACAGTGACGCGCGCATTTCTGGTGACAAATAATGATTTGCGCGGGCAAATTATCGTTAGTGGACGCACAGTGGACGCGAGTGCGAGAAAATTCGAGTCTTCCTCTTCCCTTCGGGGAATCGAAAGTGACGGAAATGCCGCGGAACTGGCAACTCGCAATCGCATCCCCGCGGCACTTTTACATCCGATTTTCTGTCTGACTATCAGGAATCTCTATCTTCCGTTTCTCGATGTGAAAGCGACGTGATGTCACGCACTGCTCTTACCTCGCGCATTCGAAAATAGATTTGGACACGCATTATATAACGCAAAACAAATAACGTTGCATTTGCACGTCGCATTATAACGAGCGTGTTAAAATAAATAATTAGAAGGACGGCAGCTTAAGCTGTATAAATCAACCTTTTCGTTCGTGGGTTTCTTCATGAGGTTTCGCATCGCGAACATCAAACTTTTAACTTTTCAAATTGCGCATCAAATTGCGCATCAAACTCACGTTGCGAATGAATCTTTCTTTTACCGCATAATTTAAAATAAAAAATTGCGACAATCGGAAGGGTGATTTTTGAGATTGGAGCGACGATTAGTCGAACAACTTCACGGAAGAAGAAAAAAATTTCGATGTGTCTTCTTTTGCAATTATGGGAATTATGCTTTGCAATACTACGCGTTGCTCTTCAAGTGGACAAGTGCACAAGAGGCACTTTAGACAAAGTAGTTTATCGTCATCTGGGGGGGGAGGGGGGGGGAGGTGGAAAGGAAGAAAAAAGGAGTGGAAGGGATTCCTTTCTCCGCAAGATGCGCGAAACAAATTTCTGTAGCAAGTCTCAGGTATGACCAGTACGATTGAAACTTTCGCAAAATACGCCTCGCAATATACTCACCGGCTGCACAGGATCACGCACCACCGAATCAGATATCATCTTGACAATTTTACTCATCAGTGTCACCACTTTCCTCGAATCAGATCGCTCATAGGTGGACCGTTATTTATTCATAACGCAGTGCTTCTCTTCTTTGATGTCGACATAAAGCGGACAAGATGATTGAAAACTTTCCGGATGATGCTATTATAAAAGGTCAGTTATTTTGCTTCAAAAGGAATGCGGTAATCGCTCGATTAAATTAATAATCAGTTTCATTTAATCTTTGTGAATTTGCATATTTATATAAATAAAATTTAATTATAAGTCTATTTTTTTAGTGTTATTTATCTCAAATTATAAATCTTAATTTTAATAAATATCTTCTTTGACTTAAATTATATATTTCTATATATTTTTCCTCCAGGATAAAACAATACGGTTACTGTATATACTTAAAGAATATGTACTAATACAATAATAAAAAAAATCAAGGATTTTCAACGTTAAAGAGCTGCAATAGAATTGCAATAACAACATTTTGCTTTCATATATATATATATTTAAATGTACTTAAAATAAAAAAGATTAGAGCGACAAAAATATGAAATGTACTTAAGTAATTGTAATCAGATATAAATTAAATTAAAAATAAAAAATCGTAAAAAAGAAGAGAATGCATATACAGATGCATATACTATATCTGGTATTATACTACGTTCTTCAAGGTTATGCTTAGTGAAACACGTAAGAATGTTGCAACATAGAAAATATGTATATATGCCTTTCAAATACTATTAAGATACAGAATACTTTATATAATATTCCTGATTCATAAATTCATGTAGATGTTATGTGTAACAATATATTATAATAAATTGATGAGTTTCTCTTCTAAAGTAGTAAGATTGTCAATAGAATTTCAAAAGAACAAAAAAAAATGTAACTATTTTCAGTCATTTATGACATAATTTGCGCTTTAACTAATACTAATTTTGAATACTAATTTTTTTATTTGTAATTAAAAAGAATAGATTAAAAAGAATCCGATAATGTAACTAAAATGTCTACAGAAGATATACAGAATTTAACAGGCTTTCGAAATACATTCGACAATTAAATATTTAAAAAATACATAAATACCAAAAAAATAATTAAAAGAAATTTTTTTAAATAATTTTAATAATTAATAATTTTAATAATTTTAATAATTAAAAGAAATTTTTTCGAAAAAAATTTTTTAAAATTATTTTCTATTGAATTTTATCGAAGATCATATGACCTTGACTCATATACGGATAGTTCTTGCTGCAATATTTGCTGCACTACAGCAAGTAGAAGAATTTCTACTAAAGCACGAACTATTGCTTAATTAAGCAACAACTGTTTATGCAGCACATATTCATTTAGCACATAACACTTTTACTTTACAATTAGTTGATAAGTTCTAACCTCTTTTTCTAGTTAAACACATCTATGAAATCCTGCGTGTCCTTTTAATTATATTTTTTATTATTTAAAATTAATTATTAATAAGAAATTAATTAAGTTATGATATATCAATGATTTAATAACTATTGTATATCAAAATTTATTATATTTAATTTCATTTTGAAAAATGACATTATTGTCTTTAAAAATAAATTGAAACTTGTAAATAATTAATATTGTACATATCTCGTAAATATTATCAATCTTTCTGAAGTATACATCTATAAGTTTATTATGAATCATATCTTAAAAGATTTCCATTTGTTTAGTATATTAAATAAATATACTATTTTTAGGCTACCTGCAGCTTTTACGTAATGGTTTGAATGCCTTTTATATAAAATAAAAGTATACATACTTTGATTTTTAAAATGTTGTTTACTCTGATTTTTAAAATGTTGTTCAAACTAAATAGAAACATATTTAAATAAACATTTAAAGAAATTTTGTGATAATGAAATAATTGTTTTGCTGATTATGAAACTTATCTGTTTCAAAAAGTATAACGTAAAAAGCCCGCTTTCGATGATTCGTAATGTTTATAAGATTTTATGACTAATTTTTTTTTATAATTTTCTATATAATTTGATATGTATTTTGGCATACATGTGTATTTTAATAAATACTTCATTAAGCATATTTTATATATTCTTTTATATTATATAAATAAATATAAAATTATGAACAAAATTCTACTCTAAATTTTAAAACAAATATAAGTGTAAAATAAATTTTATTTGTAATGGATTCCATATTTATGGATTTGTGTGTGTGTGTGTGTGTGTGTGTGTGTGTGTGTGTGTGTGTGTGTGTGTGTGTGTGTGTGTGTGTGTGTGTGTGTGTGTGTGTGTGTGTGTGTCAAATTATACAATCTTTTATATTACAATTTTTTTTTTAATTTATTATTTTTTATGAATATCTTAATTTTAATTATCTCAAGTCGCCTATATTTTACATAATAATTTCTACGTTTTAATATATAACTTTTTATTAATACAACAGAAAATGATAGTTATATCGCATAAATCCTTGATTAATAAGCAACTCATGTGCGATTAGTTGCTATCAGTTGATATCAAACTATATTATAATTACTGAGAACTAAGATAATAAAGGTTCGGCCTCGGCTGAAACATGTATTTCTTCCGTTATGTCAATCTTCTGTTGACAGCAGTTGGGAGTAAAAAAAGATATATATCTTTATTTTTATCTTTTGATTAAGAAAATAATATTGTTAAAATAATGTATTAAATATTCAAATGATAAAAATGTCTAAATATTACAAAAAGTTATTCTTAAAGTGAAAGTCAAAATATAACAAATATTTTATTATCTACTTTTAAACTATAACATTATAATTGTGTATACATTCCATTTACAGACAAAAAATATCACAAAAGCAAAAGACACTCAAAAAATTTTGAGTGTCTTTTACTAATATTGATGTTCGTAATGGTGACATAGCAGAGTTTATTACTTTTTTATCGTTTTAAGATCAATTTATTATATTATTTTTGATTTGTGTTAATTTGTATAAAATTTTTATTTTGTGTTATTATCCTCTTTAATCATAAATTTGTGCTTGTAGAAAAAAAAAATGCAAGTGTAATAAAAAATAAAGCAAATGTGCTGATGGTCATGTTTTTATATACAACAATACTATCAAATGTTATGTAATATCAAATTAACCAATTATCAAATAATACCAATAATCAAATCTTAATATCAAATTAATCAATTAATAACATCAATAATTAATATTAAATTATCAATTGTTACTATCAATCAATATCAAATATTAATTATTCAATAACTTTGTGATAAGCAGTAATGTCTCGCCATATATAATTATCAATTGTTATTGATATCAAATATTAATTATTCATTATGATGCGATAAATAGTTATCTCTCAGTATATAATTACATAGGATATAATATCAAATTGTTAAAACTTGTAAAATTTCCGGTATTCCGTTCACGTGCCACGCACGAACGTTAACGTTGATTTTGACGTTTCTACATGCGGAACATGTACGATCAATTCATGCGATCGCCCGCACGACGTTTTTACATGTGTCCTCTTGTTCCGCCAAACGTGGCTTTGGAAATTCCCAATTATGCCTGCATAATGGGTGATATGAGCAAGGATCCTTTTGAGAGCATTACCTTAGTAGAATTGATAAGAAAAGAAGTTAAAAATTTTAAACAGTAAAATATAATTTCAATTTTTATTTGAAAAAACACTTTTATGTCTCTTTTTAAAATAAAATTTTAAAAGTGCGGAAATTATTAATAATCTATTTATGTGTTTGCACACAACCAAAGAGGAAGCGCGTTAATTTAAATTATCTACACTTCATTATAGGTATAATATATAGCACTGTGGCATAAACAAGGTATTCGAAAATTATTGTATTCCGACGCTTTTATTTTTATCAACGAGAATAATTTATGATGCATTTTTTAGATGTAGTGGAGAAACGACTGCGAATTATTCTAGATGAAGGACCTCGGAATCCAATGAACTTCGAAGATATGAAACCAGAATTACCTCCTTTTTATGATGAGAAGAAATTTCGATTGGGTCAACAAGCCTTTTATAATAACGTATTCTCCATGATGATTGCAAAACTTTCCGGCCTTGTATCGCTATTCGCAATTTCAACCATACTGGATGTAGTTATGTTCACCAAAAAAAGCAATACTCCTTGTTTGGCGTATCGCAGGTATGCGTCGACGATACTCCATACATTCGTCTGGCATGAAAAGGATCCCAACGGCAAACCCAACGAGTAAGATTTCCAGAAAAATAAGAACCTATTATACGAGAACACAACGCTGCGCAACACTGGGAATCGAAAATCAGTCGAAATCAGTTAAATTTTAAATTAAGTCAAATTTTATGTTTTTGCATCCACAATAATTCCATTGTGTAAAACAATTACACAATGGAATTTAAAAGATTCTCTTATTTTTATTCTTGAAATGAATAAATTTGCCGTAGAAATTTACAAAAAAATATTTGGATTCAGTGAGAAAAATGATAATGATTAAATTTGGATAGTGTTCCAAGAAAATAAGAATGATGTTATACGAAACACAAATATTGCTAGAGAAATCGAAAATGAAAAATAACGTAGATATAAAACTTGTTAATGGAAACTTGTTGTTGGAATGTTCAGTGTAGTATTTAAATAAATGATTTAAATTGCAAATGGCAGTATTGAATAATTTTTAATATTAAATAAATAGATATATATATATATATATATATATATATATATATAAAAATAATATTTACAATTATATATTTATAGATACAAGTATAAAATTACAATATATTTACGTTGGTTGAAATCTTTTTGAAAATCTTTCTTATATCTCTTTTATCATAATATAATGCGAACAATTTATTTCTTTTCCTCAGTATTACGTGTATTCGCTTGTAAATAATATATACAATAATTATTATAGATTCTTGGAATCCTTGAAAATTGTTCGTCGAAAGCATTGTAATGCATTCAAGAGAAGTACCGAGGCTGGTGTACATAAGCCAACGCAATTAGACATGGCACTTGCCCAGTTTGGATTTGTCGGATACATTATGGTGAGTGAAGAGTATCTGGGGATAAATGCCACTCCTGAGGAAATGGAGGGTACGGTGCATCTCTGGAGAGTCATCGGCAGCATGCTCGGAATGGACGATAAGTTCGTATCTACTTATCTTTTGTTGCATACAGTACACGATAATGATAATGTAAGCAAATCGTTGTAAAGTCAAAAATATATTTCAATTTATTATTTTGGTTAAAAATACACTGAATCCATTTTACGTGATTCACGATTGTATTTGTTCTTTTTTTTAGATTTAATCTCTGTACAGGAACTGTCCAAGAAACCCGCGCGCTTTGCCAAAGAGTATTGGAAGAAGTTTTTATTCCTTGCTTGTCAAATAGAAACGAAAATTTCAATCACATGAGCACTGTGATGCTGCAGAGCCTTTGGCCTATTAATGCTAATATCGAGCCAATAGCATTCACTGCCTTTACATTATATTTGGCTTCATCCACTGCGCGTAACAATAATCACTCCATTGAAATAGGTAATTTAGTAAAAATATTTAATATGTAATTTAATAAAGATGTGTGTGTGTGTGTGTGTGTGTGTGTGTGTGTGTGTGTACATTATTTATAATATAAGTAATATATATATTATATTATAAATATATTATATATATATATATATATAATATATATATATTTTTATATATATATTTATATATATATAATATATTTATAATATAATATATATATATTACTCTATATATATATATATATATATATATATATATATAATTAATAATTATATAATAATTTCAGATACTTCGACTATGCCATTTTATAGCTGGTACTTGTTCAATTTGCAACACTTTGTGCTGAAATACTTGATGCGACCCAGTGCTTGGTGGTCTCCATTTTTCCGCGCGATTTTTAATGGTTTAATGCGGCTTTCAATTTTTTTTCTGGGTAAATTTCCCTTCATAGCTACCTGGACATTTGGGAAGCAATATGCAGATGTCAATATTTTTCATTATCACTTCGACTAAGAGTTTAATTATAATTTGTTTTCGATCGCAATCGATTTTGATCGCTCTGAGCGATTATTAATAGAATAGTGCACTTTTTGTAATTAAAGTGAGATGGACGTAAAATACGAACATTAAAAAAAGAAAGAACAAAAAGATCAGTGCAAGAAGTGCACTATGTCCTGAAGTGCAAAACTCATTTAATCATTCTCATTTAAAAATTTTTATAAATAAAAAAAATGCCGATAACAAAATTACATGAAAATAAATATTAATGAATAGAAAATTCGCATAATTGTTTTGTTATTAATTTGTTATTTGTATAAAATAATATTGTATATTTGTATAAAATAACGTATCAAAAAGCGGATATATTTCTACGGAAAAGAAAAAGATAAAAGAATAAAATAATATGCGTACATGTAATGATATTCATGTAATGATATTCAGGCTAGATGTATACTTGAAAAAAAAAATAATATATTGCGCAGTTTTGTTAATAATTTATGGATAAAGCGCATGTACATATGTAATAAAACTTGCGTAATTACAGTAATTATGATAATTATAACAATTATAATATAAAATTATAATAATCATAATTACGAAAAGTTCAATTATTTTGGGACTATTAATTCAAATGTGTAAAATAAATATTCCAAATAATGTTTAATTATTAATTAATAATATTAATTAAAATAGATATCTAAAATGTATTATTTTATATCTTTATATTTTTCAAATTATAAATATTGTTATTAATCATTCTTTAGTTTTTAATTCAGTTCTTGAAATGATCCTGAACAAATGGATTATTATATTTCCATTCAGTTATTAATAGAGTTAAGTTACTCATTCTTTCTTTTCTCTATACTCATATGTAGATACAAGAAATGTTGAGGAGTGATAGCAATGCGAACAATTTTAATGTAATTTACATTTGCAAATTAGATATTTTCAAATTAAATAATTAAATAATTAGATTTGATCACCATTATAAATAAAAATAAAAAATTACATGTTTACATAAAGCTATGTATTTTATAAAAATATAGGTTACTAAAAAAATTGCAATAAAAGAAAGTTTGTTTTATTAAGCTCTCTATTTCAAAATGTCATAATTTGATATAACAATATTTTGTAATAATTTAAAGAAACATGAAAATTTTATTTGGATTTCCAGTTATAGCTAATAAATATCAACTAACAATAATTATATCAATATTATAATTTTCGACCTACAACTAACCTAACTGTTAGATATAACATATCTTACATTACATTTGTATTGTTAAATGGAAAATTATAATATTAATGTAATGTCATTTAATGGTATTTATTAGAAAGTACTTCAAGTAAAATTGAAAACCAGAAATATTTTATTAACTGCATAGAAATTTCAGTTACAAATTAGTTATATTTAATTATAAAATACATATATGTAGAATTTGTATATTTTGCACGTTGATATTTTAAAAATCCAAATCTCGAGATATCGATATCACGAGAATAGCAATGTGCAATGTGTCATTATTCACGTTACATTCTACATTTCCCCAGTCATAATTATAACCAAAATCATAAATCTTTTTTCGAAAATTCAGGAAATTATTTTGCTTTAGATATACGATGCTTATTGGTATTATCTATGTAAGTATTATCTATGTAATCTAAAAACATTTAAATCTCATAAAATCAAAATGTCTTTATTGAAAATTAATTTTAAGTCAGTCATTATGTAGATATTAAACACATTAAAAAAATGTTAAATTGCTCTATCCTAATAAGAAATGTAAATAATTGTAAATAAGATTCACTATATGATTTTAACATTATTTTAGTAATTATTTCTTTGTATTAAATAAAAAGACAATTTCCTATTTTTAGAAATTCTTTTATAATAATTAATGTAATAATAAAATAATTATATTATTATTATGTACATATAATATTTATTATTTGTAATATTTATACTTGTTGTATTATATAAATTACTAATTTATTGAATACAAATAATTCATGAACAAAATCATAATTAAATTTACAAAAGTTTATTACAAATGGGCGCTTCTTCTATTATATCGATAAACAAATACAAAATTTTGAGACAAATAAATTGCGCGATTGTTATAACAACCGCTTTAGGACACGTGTACTAATGTGCACATGCAAACGCGACCCATTTGCACGCCACGTCAATTATACCCCGGCACGTCTAATTGTACCTCGTCAAAACAATTTTTTCTTTTTACATGCTTCTTCCGGTATGCGCAACAATGATGAGTAATAAACGGTGCAGCCGGTGCGTCCGTGACAATTCGACGTTGTGAAATAATGTGCAGGGATATTAGTATTAAGTAGCAACAGGCAAGTTTGTTATTACGAAATAAAATAATATCATTCTGTAATTTTTGTTAAATTAATTGTCTTACAATTTATTTGGATTTACATGGATTTTATTTTTTTATATTTAAACATGTAAACATACACACACACACACACACACACACACACACATATATATATATATATATATATATATATATATATATATATATATATATATATATATATATATATATAAAGCATTATATGCATATAAACTTTGTAATGTCGTAAAGCAACATATGACACACGTAAAATTACAATACTTGAAACACTGCACGTTTCCCAAGACTGTTATTGTATTAGCTTGATTGCATAATTAAGATATATATGTGGTGAAATCATCGTCATCCGTGAAATAATAACCCGTTAAAATTTCTGGGCACACACCATGACATTTTGCACGTTCGAAACGTTTAAAGAGAGAAGAGGAAATACAATAGAGCGATAAATGAAACAGGCGCAGCCCGTAGTCATTGAATGACGAAGAACTGTCGCAACCAGGTATACCGCAAAAGAGCAAGTTGCATTTGTGGATGGGAGGTAAAGTTCGGCTACGGCGTGGCTTTCACGCTAGCTGTTTTCGAGGCAAAGCGCCTCCTCGTGTTCGCCTTGGAGGTATTCGCGGAGTGGCAGGTGATTCGTTTCGCAGGTGGTTTCCAACCGGTCGTCCTTACCTTTGCGGACGTGAGTCTAGGATTGCCATGCGCCCTTATTACCGTACGCACTATACGCAGGTAACGCTTATTTGCACAGTGACAGGATGAACAAGCGAGCTCAAAGAATGTTTGCGTTTGTTAATATAATTAATTGGGAGAAATAATGTTCATTTAGCTGTAAGAACAACGGCATGTAATTTAGCGATATAAGCAATATTGCTCCGAATTTACAGATATAAATTCAATAAAGGAAAATTATTAGACATCCAAGATTTAGTTTACTAACGTTTTCTATGATCTGTTGTTTGAATATTTATTTATATAAAATAATATAAAAAAAAAAAGATTGAATTATATTTTTATATTAAAGAAGAATTTATTGAGAGACAATTCTGTATTATTAGAGAGATTTATTTTTATTAATTGATTATATTAATAAATTCATTCTTCTTTCTATTACCTTTGGTTTCTGTTAAAATAAGATTATTCGGAAACGATAATTTATAAAGATTCGTGAAAGATTCATTTTTATTACATTTTTATTACAATTTTTTCGTCACAAATCTCTTGACATGATCTGTAATAATGGATGCGTTCTTGCAGGCACGAATCATGGAACTTTCTAAAAACGAAACAGATATTAAGGTATCTTTTGATAATGATAGTTTTATGCACCATCATGAACGCGACCACATTAGCTTCGATAGGGTGTCACATTAGTGTAAGGCAGGAGACTTTGATCAATGTCTTCAATGCCTCTATGCATCTGTACGCCACTGCCTCGTCATACAAATACGCGATAGACGAGATTCAATTTATATTACAGTGCTGCGGTCACTCCTCTTATACCGACTGGTTTCTCTTCGACTGGCAGGTAAGCTTTCAATATTATTCCCTTCGATTGCAGGTATTGAAAGCATTACTGCAAAAATTCATTGAATTATAAATAATATATATTTATAAAACATAATATTATAATAATTTATAAAACGATAATTTATAAAACATTCGTGGTTGATTTATTTGTTGTGATTTACCTTACTTATTATCACATTCTTTTTTTTTCCTCAATTCTTATTTTCTTTCTTAATTCTTCCGTAAGAGTTGAAATTTAATACATAAGATTTATATACTTTAGATACGACGGTATAATTCGTAAATTTTTATATCTTTATAATTATTTTTATAGGTAAATATATCGATGAGGGGAGTCTGCCCCAATGACTTTGATCTTGATATATGTTATCACCACCCTGAGTAACAATCAAAAAGTTTTAGCCATCGCTCGTTATCCATTAAAAAGTTATTAACAAAAAAAGTTTTAACAAAAAAAGTTTGTGAAATGTACCAGTTTGAGCTAGTCATCAATTTGCTATATATAACATATATATATATATATATATATATACTAGTAGATTGAAAAGTAAAATCCATTAATTTCTATACAGTTATAGAATTAACAAGATTTTCCATATAGGTATAGAACATGCATGGGCGGGGGAGAGCGATGGACTGCCCCCTGGACCATCCCCATTCCAAAAAAATCTGTCCTAACTCAACCCGTATCACAGTAATACTTAAATATCATCGTGAAAAATTGTAAACCTATGTGGAACCTTATTTCGCGTTGGAAAGTATGTATGCATGGAGACAATATGTTCCCTCCCCCCTTACGGGGGGCTCCGCTACCGAAAGAACTAACCCATCTCGTATCACAATGATAGTTAAATATCATTGTGTGTCACATCATTATTGTAATATTGAACTATCACTGTGATACGTGTTAGATTAGATTAGATCTTTCAAAAGTGGAGTCCTCTCGTAGGAGGGGGGATGGAATACTGTCTCCACGCATACACTTTTCAATGTGAAGCAAGGATTTACATTTCCATATGGATTTACAACTTTTTTATACATATATTAGCAAATTATGCCTTC
Source organism: Pogonomyrmex californicus (assembly GCA_024349325.1). Taxonomy (NCBI): domain Eukaryota; kingdom Metazoa; phylum Arthropoda; class Insecta; order Hymenoptera; family Formicidae; genus Pogonomyrmex; species Pogonomyrmex californicus. The sequence goes on from JAECZD010000019.1 coordinate 2,695,190, forward strand.
AGCACTCATATAAGTTATTATATTTTTAATACTTTTTTGTTAATAATTTTTTAATGAAGAGCGAGCGACGGCAAAAATCTTTTGAATGTTGTTCAGGGTGATAACATATGTTAAGATTAGGATAACATATATCAAAATCAAAATCATCAGGGTAGACTCCCCTCATCGATATATTTATTTTTTTATATTTTTTTGTGCCAGCAAAATATATCTTTAATACTTATTAATATTGAAATTTGTACATTTGCATGGAATATGCATGGAATGTATATTTCCAATATAGATTTATAATCTTTATTTTTCACAGTCTTCTTTATTTTTTAAAAAATATTTATATTACAAAACTTACAAAGCTGATAAATAGCTGATAAATACAAAGCTATAAAAGAATTTAATTAAATTCTGCTTTCAAAATTTATATTAATAATTACATGTTTACATTGACATTTATTTTGTAATCTATTATATTACATTCTATTATATCTTCAATAATGAACTTGTAAGATAAAAAATTTTTTTCTGTGATAAAGATAGAATAGATCAACAAAAATATTCGTGATACATTATTTACTTTTAGTCTGTAGATTACGCATCTCGAGAAGAAATGGCGGAACAAAACAGAATCACTGACGAGGATTACAGGAGTCTCGGAGTCCCTTTTAGCTGCTGCAACTTGCGTGCTGAGGCACCTTGTATGCACTTGGAGATGACGGATGACAAAACGATAAACGTGAACGGCTGCGCGGAAGTCATCAGTCCCATTCTTCTTAGAATCGTCATAGTCGCTTATGTCATGACTATCACTTTAATCATTATACAAGTGTTATTGGCCTTTTTAATTACTAGAGTACGTTATCTTGCTTAATCTCACCAAGTGCCGAATGCTACCAGTTTAGAAGTTACATATTAACATTGTTATTCCTTCATCAAAAAGATTAATTTTTTTATAGATATATGTTATATTTATATATTAATAATATTTTATTGAAAACTCGCTATGATGATACATTTTTTATAATAAAAAATTTACGCGAAAAATTCAATTATTATTCAAAATTTTAATATTATTTAAAATTATTATTCATTTATTTAAATTACACAATCATATTGATATTATATTATACACTGCTCCCTTTGTAAAAAATATTAATGCATACTCTTAAAGTCATTTTGAGATGAAAATCCTAATGTCAAAATGTCGAGACTATAATCATTGTTAAATAAAAAAAATGTTTAAAGTTAACCATCTAAATTATTTGAAATTTCAAAGCTATCATATAAAACATATTATAAATATGTGCGATGTGCTGTGTCCGAGCATATAAATTTCAAATGGTTGATCATCTTTCAATATTTCGTACTTAAAAAATACGAAAATATTTGATAGTCGTGACTGATTTATCAAAATTTTTATTTTAAAATAATCTTTGCCATTAATATTTACTGGAATTTTTACATCTAATGTATTTCCTATTTCTGATATTCTTCCTATATACTTCTTTATATACACTTCCTTTTTCTGCAAGATCAGAAAAAAAGTCTCTCTGCTTTATCCTAATTATTCCTAACAATAAACCTCTATTTTTACTATTTTTACCTTTACCTTTATCTATATCTTCAGTATTTTATTGTCACAGATGATCTGTAGAGTTGTCCCTCTGCAAATGACCTTTCCTCAGGTAAGATGTTCCACTAAGCCATTCACTATTGTGAATACATCAAGGACCTATGTGTCACGATTTTCTTCTCTTAAGAAATCTACTAGGTACAAGAAGCCGAATATGCAATGTCATTCGTTAATGATGAGAAACACATTTATTAAGAAGAAGCGCATCATTAAATCGCCCAAGATAAAACGCAAATATCCTATTCTGAATTACGGAAATTGGTAAGAAATCCTTTTATAAAAATAAAAATAGGTACAGAGAAAAACGCATCGACTGTTTTAAATTTTTAAATAACAGTGCTTTAGAATATATTTATATTTTATAATTTATATTTTAGCATTTTAATTGCAATTAATTTAAATATTAAATTAATTATAATTATAATTCTAAGATTTATAATTGATTTAATTATAATCTGAAAATAAATATTTAAAGAAAAGGTTTGGAAATATCTGTTGGTATAAAATTTTATATAAAATAAAAATGTATATATAAAATTAAGATATTATAAGATGTCGTGAATAAAAATGATTTTTTGTTTGAATAAATATCACATAACTTTAATTTTTTCATGATAAAATTGACAATTAAATATGCAAATATAAAAATAACTAGATATTTTGCTTAATAGTACTTGGGACGTGGCAAAGATTAAACCCAGCGTTCACGAGGAACATAGAATATCTGTGGAATGTCTTCGTAACAAATGAGCGCATTGAAACCACTTTGCACTAATGAGCCGTAGATCTTCCAAACAATTAGAACGGCGGCTGTCTTTCAGACAAACTGCGTATTAACGATTGTAAAACGCTAATTGCTACCATTAGAGGTAAGTCGTATCACTAGACATTGAGTAATCTGGTGGGAGGCAAGTAAATTTCCTGTTTGAAAGTCACAAGACATCGACATCGGGGAATTCAGTGTAGTTCAAAACATCGCACGCGAATGAGGGACAAGCGATGCCAATCTCGCCGGTATATCAAATACACGTAATGTTGAGTTGTTTTTTGCTTTTACTGTGCAATTCTCTGTCACACATATAAATCTTGTTTAATGTTACAATATTTTTTTATAAGATAAATTCGAATGTGATTACGTGGTTTTTATCTTCTTTTTTGCGATATTCAACGATTAGAACTATCAGATGTACTACAGATGACAGTTTTAAAGACTGATGAAATAATTTCCAAGTTTGCAAGCGACTTTAAAGCCGTTCGCGGCTTTATATATTTGATACGCGTTAATCCCGTGTGCTCCTTTCTGTGTTTCTTCTGCGGAACTTTAATAGAACTGGTGACGTCCTATAAGCGGAACTCATGTTCCTCTTATTGCATTTCATCGGTGCACTTCGCAGGCTGAAAATACAGTCCTGAAGAAACCCGAAAATTCACTCAAATGAGGTTTATAGCTCACGATGAAAATCAGCGATCAGCTTTATCATATTCGAGGAAAAAAATATAGAAATCGACTCCGCTCTATTTAAGATTTAGATCGTACGTATTTTATTATTTTCCCGTGCGTATGAAATGAACTAAATATGTGACGCGCAACGGACATTACGAAAATAATAATAAAACGTCGTTGTTTCGCAACGGACTTTCGTACCAGACGTGTTTTAAAGAAACAAACAAGTGCCGATAGATTAGCTGTGGCTAGCCTTCTTTTTCTGCTCGGTTAATAATCGTAACGTGTAAATAAAAAACATTTAAAAATAAAGAAATATTAATGCGGTAATAAATAACATACTGGATTATCAATCCAGTATGTTATTTATTAACAATAGAATGTTATAAATATTATACCAACAGGACATGACAGAAGTACTTTAATATTTTTATAAAAAGAAAATTAAAAGACAATATTAAAAATAATTTATTATTAAAACAAAAGCCAATTAAAAAATTCGCAAAAAATTGAACAAAAATATAAATTTATAATATTTAATTATAATACATAATATTGTATTTAACATGTGTTATTATAATAATTTATTACATAATATAATATTGTATTGTAATATAAGAATATTAACAATTTATAACATTATAGACTCGCGCCTCGACGATACGAGATCGAACGTTTCTGTTTCGCGATCGGAAGGAGACAAATTCGGATTTTCGCCCAACAAACTGCTCGCGAGTCCGTGTTCGCAGAGATCTGCAATGCAAATGTAATAAGACGGATTTGATTGTCTCGATGTCGCGGAATCGGCTCCGACGTCAGGTCAGAACCGCTCTGAACAAACAAACGATCCGCCTGGTAAATTTTTCGCGCACCGCGTCGTTGCGCGCCGTCGGCGATCCTCGGGGAGGATCGGCCGCGTTCGTGAGCGTTCGTGAGCGCGCGCGGAATGCTCGTCGCTTGATGTTCGGCAGCGATCGTGGCGGTACGGCAGTTTGCGAAGGACCGCGCGACAGTGTGGTTGTCTTATTTTTGTCGGTGGTTTGCGCCGACCATCCAACCCGAACTCGTTGTTCCAAACCGCCATCACGCCGTCGTAGCATGTGCCCACTAGTCCGGAGCCACGTATACCGCTTACCGCATAACCAGCCGCACAATAAACTTGTCTCCGTTAAGGCAGCCGTATTCCCCCCTTTCGCCGCGGCTTCCTCGCCACTTCACGCATGTACAGAAATTCAACGCCCATTTAAATCGCGCCCGCCGTCCAGATCCGCGCGCGGGTGATCACGGATCGTGTGCGCACACGGTGATAGTATGATCTTCTCTTGGATATTCCAGTGAATCTGTGTGGTGAGCGCCTTATACCGGGTGGCCCGAATCGATCGCGGTGTGCAGTGGCGTACTCTTTCTTTCCTTCGCCGTCGCGCTCTCACTTCGACGCACGGAAGAGAAGAAAGATAGAGGGAGAGAGAGAGAAAGAGAGAGAGAAAGTCGAGACTGGTCGATCTGCGACAGGAGCGTTGGTTGAAAGATAGATAAAGAGAGTAACCAAGGGAGAAGAGAGCGAGAGAGGAGAGCGAGCGATCCGGTGTAAAAGGAATCTCGACCGATTTCCAAGGAGATTCCAGTTGTCAAGATGAGTTATTGTACCAGCGCGCCCATGGTCACGCAAACTTGCGAGACTCTTCTCAGCAAGTGCGAAATCCCGATCATCGACCTCGCTCACATGGGTGAGTAGCTTCCCCCTTTTTTCTTCTTTTTTTTTTTTATCCACGTCTGCATATCTCGAATCTTCCTTGATCGCACGCGAGAGAAACGTCGTCCGCTACACAGTGTGTATGTACATGCGTTCACGGCCGTGATTTTGCGGGAATGACTGATTTCGAAATTGTTTACGAACGTGCGGGGCCGCGACGTACGTTTTTCGCATCCGCGAGGCCGATAAAACGCCGGATCGCGAGAAACGTCGGGCAACGAACGTCAGGCAAACTGGGACTGGCCTCTTCGCATGCGAAAGATCTCGTTGTTGGTGTCGCAAGTTGGTCATAGGTCGGCACGATGACGAAATTAACGACGCGACACAGAAACTAGACTAGTTTACATACCTCGGAATTGCGTGCGAAATTTCGGCGCGGAAAACGAACGGCGACGCCTCGTGACGAACAGCTAGAAAGTTCTGTCCCGGAATCGCAGCATTCCGAAAAGCATTCGCAGAAAAAAATTAATCTTAAATCGAGGCTATATATTGATTATTCTCATATATAAGCAAGAATGTTAAATCTTCGTAGAAAAATGTTGATGCAAATGTAGATATTTTCATATGTAAGCAAGAATAAAGATCTTCATATAGAAGATTCTAGTTTTAAATTGAGCAAAAGTAATACTAGTAATGTCAATGCAAATTCAATCAAATTAAGATTAAAATTTTTAACAACAAGATTGATATTCTTGCTTATATATATGAGAATATATATATATTTTTCTTGATTTAAAACTAATTTTTTTTCTGTGTGCGAGAAATCAGTGGATGAGATTTTCGATGAGATTTTTTTATATATTGCATGTAATTATGGATTACATATGAATTTAAATAATTTACGGATATTCTTTGTCTCTTATTTGTCTCTTAATACTAGAGGATGATGCTGAATTTCAGATTTTACTGAATTCTTAAATATCTGTGAGATAAAATGTTAAATAACAAAATAATAGTAATGACTATTAATTAAATTAAATTTTGCCAGTGGAAATTAGCAATTTCTATTAATATCTGCTAATTTTGAAATTTTTTTTGAAATTGCTTTATTCATTTCTTCTGTGCTAATAAATTTTTTATCTACCGAAAATCGGGACCGGAAACATGTTTTGCACGTGCGAAAAGTTATTTTGTCTTACCGTTAAGAAGATTTACATGTATCTCTGTTATCGAACCTTGATTCAATCTGTCTTCATTTATCACTGTTATTATCTGTTATCTCGCGAGATTTTAACGAGTGATTCAATTGTTGAGATATATCACATCGTGCATATTTCTGCTATAATAATAAAAATCTTGAGTGTTCTCAGAACTGTGGACTTTTCAGGTTGAATTATCCTTTCAATTATAAAAGTTAAAAAAAAGAAATAATTTTAGTCAAAACGTCAAGGCGAAGCTATAGGTGTAATAAAAATAAATGTTTATTGCTTCTCCTACCAGAGGCTCCAGTTTTTGAGGCGTGTTTTTTATCGCTTTTAAGTGCTTCATCTACTTTAATCATATGCACAAAAAGAAATTAGTCAAGACTACATATATTTTCATATATAAGCAAAAATATTATAATCTTCTTAAAAAAATTTTAATCTTGGTTTGATTGAATTTGTATTAATATAAATATAGATATTCTCATATATAAGAAAAAATATTTTTTATATAAAATAATCTTCATATAAAAGATTTTCGAGTATCGAGTTGAACAAAAGTAAAACTTGTATCTATACAAATTCAATCAATCTCGAGAAAACTCAAGAAGATTATAATATTCTTGCTTATATATGAGAATATTTATCTTTAAGATTAATTTTTTGTATATATTTCTATGTATATTTCTATGTATATTTCTATGTATATTCTATGTATATTTCTATGTATATTTCTATGTATATTTCTATGTATATTTCTATGTATATTTCTATGTTTTTATTTCAAATTATTTCAATATCTTGAACATCGAAATTCTATTTTTCATTTTATGACTTAATTTTGAAAAGAAAACGGTTCAATCAAAATGATATCATTACAACACGGTTGGCACAAGAAATTTCTCATTTAAATGAATTTTAACGGAAAAATATGTTTTTCATGCTAATTCTTATGATTTCTGACTCATTTATAATCCTCATAACTTATTATAAGCTCCATAAAATAAATTTTTAATTTTTTTAAGATTCAAAGAAGAATTTAATATTGAATGAACGTCCGATTGTCTTTTATCTCTCATTTAATGGTAGGAATTTTTATTTCTATTGAGGCAAAAAATAGAACAAATTTCGAGTAATGTATCGACGAACAGTTGTTCCCCTTGTGAATGCCAGACAGCGTGACGATGAGGCAGAAGCAGAACACCCTGTATAAACGTTCGAGGGCGCCAAGGGAGGGGCCCTTCTTTGTGAGAGGGGCTCTGACCTCAACGGATCGTCGGACCCGCGATAGGCGCCTCCGGTTGCCGCTGGCTGGTTCGTCTGGCTAGGTGCCTGGTCTCGTTGCCAAGCAGCCGTAAAACCGTCTCTCACTCTCAGATCCACGAAATATCTTGCGAACCCCAGTCCAACATCCAGTCCTAGACGTGGAGCGTCGCCCGTCGGAAACAGGCAAACTCGTCTCGAGTCCTATTTGACTCCTTTGAGTTTTACCATCGAAATCTGGAACTTTTAAATCCATCCGGTCCCTAAGCACGAGTCATGACTTTTTCGGCTTTTACAATCAAATTTGACTCCTTTGGATTTTACCATTCAAATCTGAAACTTTCAAACCCATCCGGTCCCTAAGCATGAGTTATGACTTTTTCGGCTTTTATTATCAAAATCCGTAGATTTGTGACTTGGCTTATACTATACTTCCGTACAACTTCCGTACAACTTCCGTATAACTTCCGTAGACTTAAACTATATTTCCGTAGAATTTCGAATCAAGATGAAGCGTGGTATATCTTGTTAATTAATAAAAATAAAATATAAAGATTCTCAAATCTGAATAAGAGATCAATGAAAAACAAGGAGGAACTAAAAATGCACGGCGCGATAATTAATGCATAAACAATGATTTTAAAATATTTATGTTTTTATTGTAGTACGAAATACAAGATTTTTGAAATGAAGAAATAAATATTTTATAATACAGAATGAAAGATTTTTGGAATGAGAAATAAATATCTTATAAGAATTATTGTTTGCGCATTAATTACTGTGCCATACGCTCTCAGTTGGTCTTTGTTTTGAAATTCATTAATTTGTAATTAATGATTGATTATTACTGTTCGTTGCTATTCTTGTTGACGATTACTTTTTTTTTTTTTCATTTGCGTTACGGAAATATCGATTGCGACAAATTACTGACGTAATAAGCACATAGTCGACTTATAGACTGACTTGAGAGCTCGTTTGGAAACGCGAAAACAAACTCAAGTCGATTAATTTGCACGAATATTATATCAAATTAAAATAACAACGTTCCCTGACTGTTTGTCCTACGACATCTGTGTAGGCTGAATAATTACCTTTCACGATGCAATGAGAATTCAATGTAACGTAACGTTATTTCCTATTTCGCTCGCGTGTTCTCCTCTTCTCGTATCACGCTTTTCGAAAGAGAGAGAGAAAGAGAGGGGCACCTGTTACATTAAAGATTTTTCTATTACGCGGTCTGAGAGTCCTTGGATGCGAAAAATCGTTTCCTTTCTTTCCTCGTCGCGACTTGCCGTTAATGGCCGGCGTGGTGAGTATATGCAAGTAGCGTGTAAAGTCGTGTCCACAGTTGAGCAAACATACAATGAGTCGACTTGGAGTCCCATTCCACGAAGCAAAAATGTTAAGACTAAAGCAATCCAGTCAGAAATTTTTCCGATGTTTCGACGAGTTTAGGTTTATCGGAATTTATTAATATTTTATTGGAATAAAAATATTTATTTTATTTGAAATATATTCTACGCGTTCCAAATAATATGGGAAGTCGATGAGTCGACTCATAGAACTTTTAAGTGCCGTTCTGTATGACACTAATCAGAGCCCTAAGTCGGTCACTGTGATAGACTCAAACCGGATATTGTTTGACCTAAAAGTAACGGCCTACTGTTCTCTTTCGACTAATATGAGCCAAATTTCGTGACGTCGCGCATCGCGATTAGTCTATATGATTATTAAATTACATAAGGATTAAGCTAACATTCATACATCTGTTGCAACGTCTGCTCGCCATTTAAAGACCACATGTTCTATCCAACAAAAGCTCGCACGTCATTGATCATTTATATTTACGATAATTATACATCCTTTATTGTTAAAGGACAGTCTTTTATTTCAGGTAGTTATCTTTTAAATTTATTCATTTTTTTAATTTAAGTTTTGAATGTTTTGAAGCTTTATTTTTACTTATTTAACTTTATAACTTTATTTTTACTTAAAGAATACTGCGAGAAAATTTTTTGTAATCAGCATTTCAATGTCTAATGTCGTTCTGAAATGAACGAATTTTTGAAGAAACAACTGAGACAAATTTAGTTTCGTCATACATTCAACATAAAAATATCATTAAAAACTTTTTTTTTTACTTTTTGTTGAAAAAATACATCATTTGTTTTTTATTAACTATGTTTCCAATGTTTTTTATTAGAATTATTCGGATTAGATTTATTTTTATTTTTTATTATTTAAAACCTACTTCAGATTTGTCTTTTTTTTCCCTAAGAAAATATGATCACTGTATTTATATTTTAAACATTTCAAGCTATAGACATATTCAAGTTATATTCATATCTGTAGCATCATTCTGTAGAGAAAGAATATTCTCTACACAAATTCTATGCGGCACGAAAAATATTTGCACTTTTACTTTGATTTCTGACTATTGAAAGAATATTCATTCGAGTGAGAATAAGAGAATGCATTTTTTTCTTCTTTGAAGCTCGATTAGCTCATTGCGCGTGCTCTATCACTTATTGGCAGAAATTTTGCTATTTTGTCATCGAGGTGCAAGGTAGAACACGCGCGTGCAACTCGTGTCGGCCTGATACGCACGGGTTTACATGCGGCTTAAATAGCATGTAACAACACAGCGTCATACGTCGCGGCCAATGAAATATCTCGCGCGCCTTCGTGTCTGGCTCATGGGGTCTGGATCATGATTTAAGTGCCTGCCAAGCAAGTAGAAAATAATGGTTCACGAGTGAAAAGCGTTGTAATGCATTTCGGTTTGACCTCGTCCTCGTCTGCCTTTTGTAACTCAATGGTCGACCGTCGTCATTCGTACATTCATTTTATCGAATATTCCACCGGGAAATTCATCTTTTTTTGTTCACAGAAAATAGAAAGCCTGCATTATTTTTGAAACAACGGTAGGATTACATGAAATCTATTGTGAAAGTTCTTAGGGAAAGTTCAAAGGGATGAATTCTCGTCGAAGCTCATCCCTAGTTTTTAAGGGGATCCTGAGCTGACATTTACATATATGCTGCACATCTCTACATACGTAGATACATTTATGTATACATACATACGTACATACACTCATACATACATTTCTGCACAGCATGGTATACATGATACACATATGAACAAATTTTCGTGTTGCCTTTTTGTATCAGATCAGGTATCTAGTTTACTTCTAAGAAGAACGTTGTTCCTTCACGTAATCTTCTAGTCTAGCAATATCAGTTTTGTAGATATAGACTGCAAAATTTTTATATAAAGCAAATATTGACGCGACTTGATAGCTTTAGACGTCATATTAAAGTATTAAAGGAAAAAAGATATAAATTTAAAACATTTTTCGTTCCTGAAAAATTAAAAAAATTTTTTTCGTTCTACGAAATTTCTATGCTAGACACGTATTAATGCGTAAACTTTAATTGTGGAAAAAGATTTCCAAATTTATCAAATTAATAAAAAATTAGAGCGATAAATTACCGCATTCTGTCAACAACAGACATGTTCAGCATTTCCCTTAATTATTATTTCTATAATTTCTATATTTTTAAATTTCTTTTCTATTTTATTTTGTATAATTTGCTTTTATTTCACATAATTCGTCAATATATATATATATATATATATATATATATATATATATATATACATACAACTTGTAACGTCCTGACATAACTTGATATTAAACTTAGCATGCTTTTTGCTTAATTGATTTCACTATCCTAGTAACGCTTTTAAAGAATCTAATATGAAAATGTTTCGCGTATCTGATTTCTTTTAATCTCTTTCTCTTTATCTATATGCATATATCTATACGTTGTTAGCTCATACATGACACAGAAGGCGAATGACCATATTATTTGGATTACGAAATTTTAATGTGACAGGGATTTAGAGATTTTCTCTTTTCTCCAAACTTGCGAAATTTGCAACGGGACGCGAAAAAAGGGAGAAGGCGGCAATATAGAAATAAAAATGCGAAATAAAAATATATAGGATAGAAGTTACAGGATTATAATTACAGCTACACGTGCGTAAAATCACAACGGATTGTTGGTATCTAGATGTCACGCAAATCTGCATATGTGCATATTAAACATGAGACGGATTCGCGATATCTGTGAGAACGCGAGTTTATTTTTACGATCGAGAATGTCAATGAAGCGAAATGTAAATCAATCTATCCGTTCACAAGGGAAACGATCACTACTCTAGTTTATCTTGACGTTTTGAACATGTATAATAAAAAATTGCGAAATGCGCCTGACATCTTGACGCTCCGTTATTTTAAAACTTTTTCTTTCGTGTTAATTTCGAACTTGCAATAAACAGTAATCTCAAAATAAAATCAGTAAAAAGATATACAAAAAGCTGAAAACATCCTGATAGGCGGGATGACGCAGCATGGAAGTTTGACGTTGGCAACATCGAATTGATAACAATACATTGAGATTGCGATTTGTGTCGCAACTATTTTTACACACATGCGAAGAATTGCAAACTATCGGTGAAAATTTGCGGAAATTTATATCGTTGAATTACATGTTGCGAATGAAAAATATCTTTTCCGATTATTCCGATCGTTTTGATGAGTACAAATTTGAAAGTCAAAACATCTGAGAAAGAGAAATGTCGCTAAACTTTGCTTATGTATGTAAATGTATACACAAATTTGACACATACAGCAAAATGCATGAATTGGATATTATCGAATATCGAAATCTTTCCTTATCGTCTCTATATTGTTATATCAAATTATTTTTCCTAATTTCAATGGAGATGTTTTATTATTTTGCGATTTTTGCACGTCATTTATACGCAGCAAATATAAAATATAGTTCCACGAAAAGCAGACTTCTCGCGTTTCTCTAAAAAATTACGTATGCTACGAAGAAATGTATTTCAAGCTTTCGATTATTTATAGAACATGCAATATCTTTTAAGTGAGTTTTCTATTATAGTGATAGGAAAAATTGATTGGATTTTTATAATTTTTTTACACGCGCGCGCGCGCGTGTGTGTGTGTGTGTGTGAGTTATATTCTTCTTAAAAAAAAATTACATAATGGACTTTTAGAATGATAAGATGACCTTTTCAGTGAATCTAGATTTTATCTAGACGCATTAATACAGTATGCTTTGAAGATTATGAGAGCAAATTGAGATTTTAATTGTTTATCGTTCGAGTTTTTCAGATAACATATCCAAGTCAAATATGTGTACACAAATATACAATGTGTTCCCAAAGTTTCGGAACGGAAGAGAAAAAATATTTTATTTTCAAAATATTTGATCTTTGAAATTTAACCGTGTTGAAATATAATATGATAATAATATATATAGATAATAATTTAGTATTATTATTCAGTATTATTATCTATATATTATCGAGCTCACCGAGAAAATGAATATTACACATGTCGGTTTTTAGAGTCATACATTCTATTCGAAGTTAGTTTAGCAATTTTTAGCAGTAAAAAACTTGAAATACATGTTTATAACACTGCAGTTTCGGAAAATGTGAAAAGGAAAGGAATTGAATATTTTGAATCAAATTAGAGATTAGAAGCTCTCTTTCTTTTCAGAAAATTGTTTAGGATTTATATATCGGCGTTGCGTTAAACAAACTATGGATTTATACAAAACTGACGGTAGTACAAAACGGCGGTGATACAAAATTTATAATATTTATATATGTAACGTCGCACTTGCCGGTAGATTACATATCGCACACCTTCGAAGTCGATGTCCGGTAACGGTATATACCCGATCGTTACTCTAGGCGAAAGTATCGGGGAGTCTGTCGCTACCAGGAGAAACTCCGACAAATATTTTCTCTGCGACGTACGTACACCCTAGAAAGGCTCCCGGTCTTTAGTTACTTAGTTACATGTATATCCTTTCTGTATCTTCTACGCAGGAGAATACGCAATTGCTGTGTGGGAAAGTACCGTTCGTGTGTTAAATTTGTATTGATGTAAAGACTTTGAATCCTCCCGTGCCATTAGCCTTTAGTAGTCCACCCTCGAGTTTCGAATATATTTTTAGCCGCCCTGCAAGTCAGCTCGTACTTTGAAGTTGAACACTGACGTTCTTTAACAATGTTTTTTTTTGTTATCGCGGAAAGTTTATTATTGTGGTTAATATTATATAATCACCGTGTAATCGAATTGGTGTGATCGAATTTGTGATCGTTGTTCTACGTTTTCACGGAAGTCATTATTTTTCATTTTTCGAAATTATTATGAAAAATAAATATATGAAAAAGAAATGAGCATTTTGTTGGCTATGTAAAACTGGGAGAAATTAGAACAAGTTATATAAAATTGTTATTTACATCAAATTGAAATGAAATGAAAAGGCATTTTTAAACAAAGAAATTTAATCAAACATTTTTTTTTATCCTACGCTAACCGTTCGATCGGAACGAATTCGATAAACTAATTCTTTGTCACTGCAATACGATATTGTGTACACTTCTGCCACGTGGCGAGATGGATTCCATCGCGTTAGATGTTTCGAAACATTTCTTTCTGAACGTGACAAAGAGATGAATAGGTCGATCGAGATTAAACATCACCAGCTGCAGTTGGATCAGGACTGGATATCCGGAAGCTATTATTAAAGTCCAATGTTTCTCTTATAGTTTCGCGATATTAATACGGCTTTGTTGTCGGCGGCGGTTCTTTCGTCTTTTGCACGAGGCGATTTTGGCATCGTGCCCGTGGCCGATGTATGCCTCGAGGACGCTGAAACGAAAGCGGTTCTTCGACCGCCATCGTCATCGTTGCTGCCAAAATAACCAACAAAGTAGGAAGAGTGCTACGTTCTCCGCTGACGTCAACTGTACTCCAGCTACATACATCGGAGAATTTATCAGAGTACATAATTCCACCAAATTCAGTATTTTTCTCAACGATTTTCTCAACGATGTCGAAGCAGTTCCACCAATTTCAGCACGTACAACGCTCTCCACATACGGCGTGTGTCGTAAAATAATATTCCTCTGAGAGAGAAGGATATCTCCATATTTTTAAATATTTCTGTAATTAAATCTGAAGAAATTTTCCAAATTAATCCTAAACTGATCGATTAAAAGAGAAACGAATTGTTGTAAATCGTTATGTTGAGTTATGTCGTCGGTGGAAAACTGTGGGCGAGCTTAAAGCGCTTCTGTTTGTAGCTCCGAATGTATAATTGAAAATGAAACTTAATCGCCAAACGCATAACCGAGAATAAGAGCTAATCGAGTGAACACAGCCTGGCGAATGTAATAATCGCCGGCGCGATATGAACGCGTATATCTGCGATATGTTTCTTTTCTCATCGCTCATGGACGGATCTCGTTACGACACGAGGTTCTCCCGGGGACGATGGCTTTCTCGAGAATTATGACCTCGCATCGGCTTTTAAGGCTTGTACTAACCGCTTTGGATTTTCACTACCTAAGTCAACAATGCAAATCGTGACGCAAGGCCGGCTGAATCATTGCCAGCTGAATGACGTTATTCGTTGATGTATTAAGTAAATCAAAATTGATTCGTAAATAAACGCAAGATTTTATATATATATATATATATATATATATATATATATATATATATATATATATTATTTTCATATTTGGTGTCTCGGTTTGTTCTGAGACAACGATTTTTATAGATTTTTAGTGACGAATTATTTGTTTAACACAGATAGAACTATAGAATAATTAAAGAGGAGATCAGAATTCTCAATAGTTAAGTAAATTTCCATAAAATGATACGTCACACACACAGCTTTACGTATTATAGTCATGACGTATAACTGCGATTGAGAGCAATTTGTAAGTGCAACAAACATATGAATCTATCTGTCGGCTTTGTGTATTTTCTTCACTTCTCTCTATCACAATATCAATTTCAGTGTCAATGAACGCTCATTGAGCGAAAGGCTTAATCAATCATCGGTGCAGTCGGCATCGGTATCGTATATCGCTCGGGGAGTAGAGTCGCGAGAAATTTAATACTGAATATCCCACTTCCTTAATCCGCAATCAGCATTCGGCGTAATCTTTCGAGAAATCTGAGCCTTAGTATACTTAGATATACAATGATATTAAATTTATATGTATATATATATATATATATATATATATATATATATATATATATATAGACATGAAATTGTATATATTGCTTGTATACAGTACGCGATAATTGGCATCGTTCTACCTTTTGTTTAATCTCTTGGTTTAACTTACTCTGTAGCTTTCTTTTAATTCTTAAAATTAAAAAGAATAGCTTAAACTGAGATTTAATCTGCTACTGATAGAAATGATTATAAAGCATCAATTGAAACGTATGAGTTATTGATTGGCGCTTTCATAATATTAAAATATCAAATTTAAAACTTACATCTAAGAAAATAAATGCTTATGTTAACTCCTAACAAGTCATTTTATACAAATATATCTGACGATATTTCTTTTAGAATCAGAAACTCTTTCGAGACTTTCGTTAAAAATTTTTATTGAAAATTATAAATTCCATTCTGTTTTAAATAATTTAATCTTACCTGAAGTTCGCGCTCGTCATAAAAAAAAATGATATAATTTAATTGCGCGATGAGGCCGTTAAAAAAATGAGTAAAGAGTAATTATGATAAATAAGGACAATAACTCTTCGTCCCATGCAATTTTATTTCTCATTTTTATATTTAAATAAATTTAAATAAATTTAAATAAATTTATTTAAATAAATTTTGTCCTTCTATTGCAGGCACGGAAAGATGCCCTCAAAAGGGAGTCGTAAGGCAGGTGGCCTCGAAACTAGTAAGGGCGCTGTCTCAGAAAGGATTGGCCTTGCTCGTTAACCACGGCATTCCAGAGTGCAAGGTATAATGAGAAAGAGGGGGAGATACGTTTGCAAAACGATTAGCGATCGCAAGGCTTCATTTGATTGATCAGGCGCCGGTGTTGTCGGTCTTGCCGATTTCCGCTGATCGTAAATGTAGCCGCCGATATCACGCGTTGTCGCAACTTACCGTCGTGATCAAATAATTTAAAGCGTCAATTGAAACATATTGAGTTACCGATGACGCCTCTGTGAGATTAAAATGTTGAATTCAAAATTCGTGTCTAAAAAAAAAAAAAAACAATTATATTATTTCTAACAGTTTTCATTTTATACAAATATCTAAGGATAAAAAGTGTTGAGAATTTTTTTTAGAATCGGG
The DNA here is from genome assembly GCA_024349325.1 of Pogonomyrmex californicus. Taxonomy (NCBI): domain Eukaryota; kingdom Metazoa; phylum Arthropoda; class Insecta; order Hymenoptera; family Formicidae; genus Pogonomyrmex; species Pogonomyrmex californicus. Next base: position 2,711,649 of record JAECZD010000019.1, read on the forward strand.
TCTTTTTTTGAAAATCATAAATTTTATTCTGTTTTTAAGTTATATGATTTTAATTGTAATCTAGAAAGATTAGCGATAAAGGCGATTAGCAGTAAAGTTAGTTAAAATATGGTTAAAAATAATAATTAGCTCTATATACTAATAACAAAAATATTATTTATACATAATTTTATTAACATTAATTCGCTATTGTATTGTATACACGGCCAATCTGACATAAGAATTAATTAAATAATATCGATTAATAATTTGAGAAAAAGTAATGGAAAGTTAATAAAATTGTTAAATTATGAGAGGAATTTTGAGAATTTTGAGAGAAAAGAAAAAAGGAGAAAATGGAAATTATTACTTTACAAAGCCAAAAAGAGACTTGTAATAAATTTAATAAGGGAGTTGGAGAGGACGGAAGCAGGAGAGAAAGAGGCAGAAGAAGAGAGAGTTTGAAAGAAAAATTATTAAAAAGAAATTTGTAGAATTTGCAGAATCGTAGATTGTAAAAAAAAAGAAATAAATAATAAAAAATAATAGAAAAATAATGGTAGGTCCAAAGGGGAGAGAGGAGATTGTATGCGATGTTTAGTGTAACGAGGATTGAAAGAGCGAAGGAGTAAAGGTAGAAATTACATATACGATAATATTACATATAGCAAATATAAATTGGCGACCGAACGTAAAAAAAACGTCCATTATACGAGCGATATGTTATTTTTTTGTTTGTATTATTTTGTACAATTTTTATATAATTTCGCATAATTTCTCGTAAACATACATTATTAATTGTAATCCTGAGAGAGGGAGCCAATAGGCATACGTTTATACTAATATTAATCAATAATCTTTCCGTAAAAAGGAGAAACGTACAAGTGCCATACTTTATAACTATATAAATGAAAGAAACGTTTTCTCTATCGTTATCGAGAAGAAGCTTATCTTGGAATTCGATATCTTAGAGTCGCGGCCAAAGAGCAGTTGCGTTTTCAAGGGCCCACGATAAACACAATACGCGTCGCGCGATGGCCTTGCCGTCATTTGTGCTATCGGAAATTTAATTTACGCGGCGATACCACGACGGTGTATTGAAATTTCGCGCGATAATTCGCCGTACTTACTTGCAATCGCGAACGAATGTCGATGAGTAATGCGGCTACGTCGATCGCAAGAATATTATTACCGCGTGTGCACGCGCAGGGAAACATACATGTCCCGTTAAAAGAAAAATGTGGAGACGTGCCGCTAATAAGAAATACATTGCCACAGGAAGATAAGACGATTTCTCAAGGATACTTTTGTAAAGATCGTCTGAGACTCTCAGCGAGATCTTGACTCGATCCTCCGAGCGCTGATCAATGATGGTCAGAGAAGGCTTACTTAAAACGCGATTAAATCGCTTATCGCTTGAGATAATCAGATCATCTGAATGAGTCTAATTCGGATCAAGTAAAATTTAACAGATGTGTTCTTTATCTGGCACGAACTTGATTTCTCCCTTGTTCGTGTCATTCGATATAGGTTATCAGTGTAGATTATAGAATTAATGTTGGAGTAGGGCTCTGGGATCGCTCTTTCTTCTCTTTTTTCACACTTTCTCTAGATATGTAAAAGCGACTTCTGCGAGATTAATCGTTCGCTTTTATCTCGATTGAATTGATTAATGTTTGCCCGGTCAATTCAGATGATAATCGTGGCACTCCAGATTTCGACGTTTAATGAAGAAAACGTAATTGGTCACGTGTCTTCGATAATTTTTACCGGATCGCCGCAGCTGTCGCAAATCGCAAATCGCGAGGTGGCTTCACAGAAAAACAATTGGTCTTAAATCAAGAAAAAAAAATATTTCCATGTATAAGCAAGAATATTATGAAAAATTTTTATCTTGATTCGATTGAACTTTTATTGATGCAAGTATTACTTTTGCCCAGCTCAAGCTTAAAAAAATTTCATTTTCTATGTGAAGATTATAATGTTCTTGTTTAATGAGAATATACAATCTTGATTTAAGGCTAATTTTTTCCTGTATTGCGACGATAACGAGTAACGAATACGCAACAGAGTATGCTGGAACAAAGCTGCGCTCGCTGCAACCGCTGATTTTTTTTTCACCTCGTTCCGCATATTGATTTCCATTTCCAATTATCGAAATAGCTCGCGCGGACATGCGGTATATTGTACGATTGTTCCGCGGGCGGAATTAGCGATAATCCTCGGTTTTTTTCCCTTCAGCGTGGTTTTTCCTGGCATTATGTAACGAACGATAACGATGTAACGTGCGATATTGCGCCATCGATAATGCCAGAATACACATCGTGTCGTACGCGATCATCCTTCGCGGCGGTACATGTACCGGCTCAATTGTGAGAAAACCGCCGTACCGCGTCATTGCGTGAATCACGGTTCGGTCTTTCGAGACTTCTTGACATTTCCTCTTCGAATATTACCTGTACCATCACTCGGGGACACTCCGCGCTCGTGCGAGCCGTGAACGCGGCGTGTTATGAAACCTTGCGCAATTATCTGCGCGTTCCACGTGTCTTACCGCTTATATTATTTAAAACATCGCGGAAAGAAAAAAAAAGAGGAGAAAAAGCTACAGCGTGCGCGATCAAGATTGAAAGAAATCTCCGACGGGACGATCGCAATTTGAATTGTTAAGTTTGTTGAATCAGAGATGAACTCGTTTGCGCGGAAAATTGGAAAAAAAAAGAACGTATAGGTCGCTTATAAGCGTATCGTTTCTCGCTGATTCACTTGAGAGCGATTGTTTGCACAATTGCGACGAGAACCGACGTCACGGTTTGTACCGATGTTCCTCTCGCGAAAAGGTCGATTCTTCAACGTGCTTTGCTTTTCTTTTTTTCTTTTTTTTTTTTTTTTTTTTTTTTTTCTCCTTTTGTAGGAATTCATCCCCAATCGGGGATCAAAGATATGCGATTCGCCATTTGCGAAACTGCTTGTTATCAAATGTTACCGGAATGATCTGGATATCTTCGTAATGCACACCTTCACGTTTCCCGAAAGAACGTAATGCGAAATTTGAAAGACGCGATTACGGTTGTCGAGATACGCGAATCTCCATTCTCGCGGGGACAATAATTTTCATTCGAAAATAGATATCGCCTTATCGTAGATAGCCGTTTTTTTTTCTCCTTTTTGCGTTGCGTCTGCTTCACACCTGGATGGCGTGGCGTCGAAGTGAAAAGTGTTTCGCGCGTCACGATCACCTTTCGTTCAAGACTCGCTAAATCTTTACGTTTCGTATGTTCGCAGATGAAGGCAGCTTATAGAGCTCTAGATGCATTTTGCGAGCTGCCGGATGAAACGCGAGCAAAATATGAGCGCGTTTCGCCGGATAATCACGGCTACGTTAAGCCAGGCACGGAGAAGTAAGTTGGAAAGTTGCATTCCCAAATTGTTTCCGTAATTCAATTTGCCGCAATTCGATTTAATGAACATCTCGTCTATTAACTAACTGTGATTTGTGTAATTCGATGATGATGATGATAGTAATATATATATCGCTTGAATTCAGTTCATACGATAAAAATATTTCTAATAAAGTTACGTAATTATTTAGTCGTTTATTGCTTACGTAAACTATAATAACACGCATAATAATATTCTAAATAGTTACTATTTAATGTATATATTTTTTTAAACCATAATTAAAATTGCATTTCTTATACTTATATAAGTCTCGACATTTTATCTTAATAAATTTCATCTAATAAAATTTATTTTCTAGATTTTCAGAAGAAATGGAACTTCGCCACGCATTTAATATAACCGGACGCGATCGGATTCTGCCGGAGGATGAAGTTCATGGATTTAGATCAGCAGTGGATGAATTGACACGCGATTTTAAACAACTGGCCACCTTGCTTCTTACTGTAATAATCGCCGAGTTATTTAATACTCGCATGTCGTTTCCGTAAATTTAATTCCTAGATCTTGATTATTTTATCGCTTTCTGCGAGCCTCGTTTCTTTATCAATTCTGTCATGGCCGGGATTTTCTTACGAAGGGCCTTGCCAACTATTTGATTTTACAAATATAATTCTAACAATTTCATCGATCAACAAGGATAATTTAACGTTTATTCTCCTTGGAGAATCTAGCGAACGTTGGAAAATCATATCATCTATCGTAGGCTCTATCCGTGGGTTTGGAACAGTCCCACGACTTCCTGCTATCGAAGCACGCGCACATATTCGACTCTGGCAACGAATCCACCCTGCGTCTCCTTTACTATCCGCCACTCGGTGCACCGGTACAAGGACTGACCCGATGCGGCGCCCATTGCGACTATGGCACTTTCACTTTGTTGGCGCAGGTATGCAGATTGCGGCATTACATTACCGGCTTGAAACTCACTGCCCGTTATAGTCCATCCGCCGTTACACAAAAGGCTGCGAGAGCGTAAATAATCCTCTAGAAGATATCACGTTTTACGGCGTTTTTCGCGCGTAACGTGTCATAGATTCTACATATCTTTATAATTTCGTCGGAACTGACAGAGATATCTCGGCACGTTCAATCGCGCAATCTCTTTATGACAAGCGGCTTTAACCGCTATCAAATAAATATAAAAATATTTAGAGATGCAGGGGAAGTATTAAACACGCGCATAAAAGATAATGAATTATTAAACATTATAATTCAAGAGATAATTCAAGCACGTTGAGGAAGAATATCAAATCGATATAAAAGTAATATTATGTGTATGTATTATGTACAATATACATAAGTATGTACAAATCACTAATTACAAATGTCATCATATTCATGTCATCATATTCTATAATTCAAGACTATAAAATGTACAGCAACTATAAATTCAACTGTAAATTGAATTGATTTTTCAGGACTGCGAGGGTGGCCTTGAAATACAAACTCCCTGTGGGGAAAGATGGGTTAGAGTAGGTCATCTTCCAGGCGCCATATTAGTGAATACTGGCGAGTTATTGGCAGTTTGGACCAACGGGCAGCTTCCAGCTCTGAGACATCGCGTAGTTATGCCGGAACACTGCGGTCGCGGCCGTCATTCCATTGCCTTCTTTGTGCATCCAGATGACAATATTCCCATCGAGCCGTTAGACACAAAAATTACCATAGCCAATCAGGAAACAACTCCTTGCCGCCTCCAGAAGAAGAAGCGTAGCGTCCTTACGGCGTACCAGCATCTTCAACGACGATTTCGCGAGACTTATGCGTCTTAATATAATACTTGATGTGATCCCAAATATTTTATTAGGGTGATCTAGTGGACCCAAAATTGAAAACTAAATCTTCGTACGTTCGTCGAGATGGAGCAAGATAACATTTCGCAATGATTTGAAAGAGATCGATCTTATGAGCAGAGAAACTAAGATTATCGCAAGCTACCTTTTAAAATTTGATTAATATTTCTTGCTGTATATTGCTTGATAAGTATTATAAAAGAAAAAAAAGTATATGCTAAAGGAATATTACGCGAATGTTATTCATTCCATTTCATGTATGCACATAAATAGGATCGTGAACGAACTTTTAATTCTGACAAATTGTAACAGTGTAGCTTGGCTGTCTTAATTTCACGACCCGTATTCGAGAATCAGATATCTCGACTAAGCGAAATAAAACTGGATGTAAAAAGAATGTAAAAGAAGATTACGCGCTTCTCAGGCAATAATAAATAAATTTGTACTTAATTATTTGAGAATATTTCCGTCATCCCTACATCAAATAACGTAACTCGAGCGAAAAGAATATATAATTATTTTAACCTTAAAATTTTTCAAATCATTCAGAATCCAGGATCCCAATCAGTTTCTTGCGGTTTTTTATACATTTGATAACAAATTAAAACGTCTCCAGGTTTAAAAGACAATGTAGGATCTTCGAATCTCAAGCCGCATTCTACATCAGTCTTGATCGTATCTGTTTCGTTTTTCATATGCCTCATTGATACCAATTTCCCTAAAAGAATACGTAAATATTACTTTCTTTTTTTCTTTTACAATTTTCAATCAAGTTTGATTTTACCAGTATAAAGAACTTCCTGTTGGCGCATCAAACGATATAATGCATTTTTCTTCAGATTGCCTTTGACGCACCGGCAACCTGCAACTTTTACTTTCTTCTTCTTATCTGTGATCACAAATTCTTGTAGTACATTGGCTTCGCCTGCAAATGAAAAGTCAAGATAGATTTACGATTATAATGAGTGATTTATGCTTCTTTCATACCTATCACTTCTTCAGCGTCAAGCGACGGAAGTCTACTATTTATCTCCTTTTTAACATCGTCCACAAGTTTATAGATCACATTATGTGGACGGATCAATATCTTTTTTTTATTAGCTTCCTGCTGCAATTCTTTCGTTATACCAACATTGAAAGGATATATAATGGCTGTGCGTAAATTTTGCGATGTTAAAATTCATGAATGTGATATCTGATATATAAATAGTTATATTAATCAGTAGCATATATATTCTTACCATCAAACGCATCTGCCATTTCTAAATCTGTCTCTGTAACAGGTCCGACACCGTAATGAATGACGTTTAAGTGACATTTATCATCACTTCCATATGTATTAAAAACGTCCAATATAGCTTCTACAGAGCCAGCGACATCACCTTTTACGACAATATTAAGCTTGGGAATTCCATCAGGTTTCTCATTTTTAATAGGCAATGATATTTTTGTATATCTGCCAAGTGCTCTTCTCTTTGCCAAATGTTCCTTATATTCCTACCATTATTGAATAATAATACGATAAATATAAATACGCAAAATAAATAATAATACAGTAATATATTACAGTTATTATAGTTACTGTTATAGTAGTATACTTTAAGAGAAACTTACTTTCAGATATTCTTCATGTTTTTTATCTGCGGCAATTCTATGCTCTTCTGCGAGCTGTGCAGCTTTTTTTGCTTCCCTGTATCGCATTACCATGCGTACTTTTTTCTCATTCTCAACCTCCAAAATCTCATCTCCGGCAGTAGGTAAATCTTTCCATCCGATAATTTGTACTGCATCGGATAATTTGGCTTCCATGACTGGATTACCGGAATGATCGAACATAGCTCTTACTTTAGCCCATGTTAGTCCGCTTACTGTTATTCAATAAAAATTTCATTAATGTTTTAATCATATTATCAAACTACTTTAAAATATATTAAAAATAAATCAAAACAAAATAGATAAAAAAAAACTCATTCTCAATTAAACTATTGAATTGAATTATTGAAGAATTGAATTATTTTTCTAATAGAATATTTTTATCTTTTTTTTTTACTTGAGGTGAGTTTGCTCTTACCAAGAAACGCGCCCTTCCTTAGAGTGCCACGTTGAATTAAAGCTGTTGCTAATTTGCCGCGACGACGATCGGTTAAACATTCGATTACGACAGCTTCGACCAAGCCCGTTGGATCACCTTTCAGTCCCATAAGCTCAGCTTGTAAGGCTATAGATTCTATTAAAGTATCTAGATTGGTTCCATGCAAAGCTGATATATTAACGCTTTGAATCTCCCCGCCCAGTGCTTCCACTTGAATCCCTTGTTGCGCAAGCATATTTTGCGTTCTCATCTAAAATATATTATAAATTGCGTTGCTCTACTTTTTAAAATCCTATTATTCATTAAGAATATTAAGATCACGTACAATGTCAGCTTCCGGCTTATCGATTTTATTAATAGCCACAATAATGGGGACATTCGCGGCCTTTGCCATATGTATACTTTCTATGGTTTGTTCCATTACGCCGTCATCCGCTGCCACTACTAATACTATAATGTCGGTTATCTGTGCGCCTCTCGATCGCATAATATTAAAAGCAGCATGTCCAGGAGTATCCAAAAATGTAATTGTTTCTCCCGTTTTCAATGTTACTGTCAATCAGAGTAACATTAAAAATTTCTCAATGTAATTAGATATAGTGAATATTTGATAAGACCAGGACTTTACCGTTGAAAGCTCCAATATGTTGAGTGATACCACCAAATTCCATTTCCACGACTGATGTGTTACGTAATGTATCTAATAAAGTGGTTTTGCCATGATCAACATGACCCATAATTGTTACCACTGGACGTCGTTTCACCAATATCGATTTGTCTGGTGGAGGCCTAATGAATAAAATAAAAACAATGTATGAAATTGAGAAAAAGATTATTTTGTTATATTTAATTAATTCTATTATCAGTACTGTTTAACAACATCATCTTTTGTATTATTTTCCACTTTGCTATCAGGTAGAGAAACCACTCTAAACTTTGCCCCAAGTTTTCGTACAACGTCGTGTAATATATTCGGATCCTCTATGATAGTATTTTGGTTATAACGTTGAAGTGGATCAGATAGACAAAATGCATCTAGGACATCATTTATATCTCTTCCTGCAGATATTGCCAATTCTGACACTGTCATTCTATTCCATACATCCACAACTGGCAGTTTTTTCTTTGGTTTCAGTTGTTTAAAAACGTTCAGCTATTCAGATAATTTTTAAATTTGATATAAAAATGTCTAGATAATTGCATGTAGATAAAAAGCCTGAAGCATATATCGATAAAAAAAATTTTAAAGAAAAAAAAAATAATTACCTTTGGCTTTTTTGTTTTAAAATATTGCGGTGTTGTATGATAACACTGACATTGTGTGTGTACAAGAAACAAATTGTACAGGATATGGTTTCTTGCATTGCCACTTCTGACAATTTCGCAGAAAGGTTGTTTTAGTAAACTGCAAATTGTAACGTAAAATTATTATAGTAATAATATAGAATATTATAGAAAATATTTTAATCTAAATTAACAATACGTATTTATATACGATTTATTTTTATTATAATTCAATTTTGTTTTAGAGAAAATAAGAATACTGATAACATTGTAGTGTATGAGGTTATGTTTCTCTGTAAATAATTTTTAATTTCTCACAATGGTATTGTATCGAAATACCACACATACTGCATAGTAAATCTGGAAAATGTGACTTTGATCATTATGACAATGTTTTCAAAGAAAGAAATAATCACTGAAACTCTATACACGTTTTAGCTAAGGAAGCAGCCATGTTTGCATCGATTATGCAAACATATCATAGCTTACATATCATAGCCAACTTTGAAAGATTGAATTTATCTTTTCTCTCTTTTTCTCTTTAACGTACTCTTAGTTTTAAACAAAAATTAAACCGTTCAGATACTATAAAAAAATATTTGAATGTTATAGAGATTTTTTTAATAGCAGATACATATTTAATTTTGGCAAATAAATCTGCACGGCTTTTTTCATATTTATCAACTCTGGCTATTTCAATGATGGTTATATCACAGCAGAGAAAAATTTGAAAGCGGCTAGAGACTCTACTGTACCTTTCTCTTTCTATGGCAAAATAGTATATATGCAATGCACGCTGCTTTTGATTCATGCATCACAAAGAGCATTCATTTAAAGAATATTTCTCGTGAATATAGTTTTATCAGAGAAAAAAAATTGCCTTTCTCTTCTCCGTACAATCGCATGTGTGTTCCGAATACATGCAAATATATGCAAATATTGGAACACCTTGTATCTATCTCATTTTAGGTGCAGCATGGTGCAGATATAGAAAACAGCATCTCCGATTCTCTTGGATTCTCTATGATTCCAGCTCCGAGTTCCAATATTCGCAACTATTCGCTCCGTCGTCGGCAGATGTCGCGTGCAGTCCGCAGCGGTCCGCAGAACAATCGTCGCGAAAATTGCATGATAATATACATATAATACGTCCCGTGCGACTATATCTCTTTCGTCGTCAACGTCACACGCCGCGCGATTCGTGTCACGGTCGTTTAGTGCGACGTCGCCTTCCCCCCCGACGGTGTGCACGTCAGCCAGCTTGCATCGCACGACGAGTTCGCGGCGACGTTCACGTCGCTCCGATCGTCGCGCGCGAGCGCGACACGACCCGACACCCGACCCGACCGTCGGATCTCGCGCGGCGCAGCCTCGAGAAAGGAGGAGGGCTGGAGATATTGTGCGAAAGGAGCAGAGTGGAGGGGAGCGGGCTGCCTGATTTCGCACAGTCGCGAATCACGTTCCGAGTCCGCTCGACTTCTTTGGGAGGCCCACGTGGCCCGTCCGTTGTTGTGCGTGAGACAGTGGGCGTTCGACGGTGCGCGAGGATCGACGCGGGTGTGCGGAGGTGTCTTCCCCTCGCAGATTTGACTCACTTGAGTTGAGTGACGCGCGGCCAACGCGCCTCCGGAAACACACGGCTCCGGGAGACGAGCGCTCGGACGAATGATCGAATGTGTCTTTCCCGCGATACCGGCGCACTTTTCACCGAGGTGAGTGCCCGCGGATTTTCGGTCCCCGGTCGAATCTGCATGAATGCATATGTTAGCGCTTTCCTCCTAAAAGTGGAGCGAGAGAGGGGTACGAGAACGAGAGGAAGAGGGAGAGGAATGAAAGAACAGTGTTTTTGAAGAGAGTTACGCTGAAAATTGACAGTCGATTCTTTTCGCACCTTTTTTTTTTTTTCAGCTCCGTGTACTTTTTTCCAATCTTCGATTTTCTCTTTTTCTCTTTTCCTTCTGATGCTTGATCACACATCTGTTTCGCGTGTAGAAAGCGTAGACGTATAAACGTTAAAAAGGAATTTAATCTGTGTGACGTCTTATCGCGAGATAGAGATCATACTACGGATAGACGGTAAAAATATGCGACCGAAAAATGCCGTTGCGGAATCGATATTTTTCTCACGAAAGAGAAAATACCCTCAAGTTATATATATTAGGAAGCTGTCCGTTATTTGCGCAACGTAACGATGACTTCGTATATCGCTCGATGCTAATCGCACATTCGTTTCCTAGTTCGTTAATACGCGCCAGTTTACGTATAATTATTTGGCTCGCGTTATATAACCTGTGTACGTGTATGTATGTGTGCCTATATTTCCGCATCAATTGACCGCGACTTTCGTGTATACAGAGAGTTGTAGTCCGTTTATTTGAATTATCGACCTATTCGATTTGTTCTTATTTGAAGAAATCTGCGTGACATAGAAATTTCATAATTTGCTAAAAAATATTATCTGCACGTATTCTGAGTCATCAATTAGTTTTTAATCTTAAACTTTTATTACTTTATCCTCTTTTCTGATTTAGATGTAAAATATAGATCTCTGTATTAGTTTTATCATAATACATAAAAATGTAATAAACTAGTATCAGTTAAGTTTAAATTAATTTTGTGCATTAATATAGAATAGGCACATTAATATCTTCTTTCTCTAATAAAATACGAATCGTTACTGCAAACACATTAATTCTGTGATGTATTAATTTCACTGAAGAGCGAATAAACAGCAATGGCTCACGGAAATAGGCGCACTAATTATCTAATATTGATTAATATGGAATTAGTTGATTATAGAACGGACAGAGCAATGCGTTCCGTTTCTCGATAAAGTTTAATAATTTACGAATTAAGCAAGCGCATTGTATCCAATTCTCTATTAATATCCAATATCCAATATCTAGTAATCTTAATTTCGGTTTAATTATTTTGAAATTTACACAACTTAAAAAATATAGAAAATAAATTACCGAGATTAATAAAGTCAAATATTAATTAATTAATTAATTTTATGATAGCTAATAATGAAGCTTACTTAATAAAGCCAAAATTAATCTACATTTTTACTAAGAAATGTAATTTGTAAATTTTCTGAGAAATGGACGTAGTTCTGTATTGATTCCAATAGCTAAAAAGCTACGTTTTAGTAATAGACAATATCGTAGACACGTTGCGCGCGTTTATAACGCTTTATAATGCTTTATATGATATTATATTTATTACACCGTGTGTCTATCGGGGCCTTCTATCTTGACGTAAGATCGCGACTCTGTGCGGCTCGTCGACGAGCTAAAACGCTGCATAATGCCGCAGAGTAGCCTTGAAATAGAAACGTGGCCCGATCGATTATTTTATTTCGATAAAGGTCGCGGTTTCCCTTCGCGCCTTTCACTTCAATTTGACTGTCCTTTCGATCGACGTTACGGTCACCCGAAGTCGAGCGCGATTATTCCGTCTTCCCGGTTTACTTTCGCAAACTCGGCGATGTCGAAATCGTCGAGCGTTACGATCGATTTACGTAACGAGACTCCGAAGTTAAAATATTCCAGTATTTTCAGGTATAGCTCAGAAAGACCTTAGCTGAGGAGAAAATTTCGAATTCAAATTTTTTTTTTTTTTTTTTTTTTTTTGTTATTTTTTGCAAGAAACATGGAAAGATTCAAAATGGATGGAGATTTTTAAGCTAAATAGGAAATTTTCAGAAGAAAGCAAATCAATTCGGCTGAATTAATAAAACCAATTTAGATGTAAGGTAACTTCGCATACTTTCGTATTTCTTAATTATTACAAATCTTGTTTTAAAAAATATTGATAATTATATTGAAAAATTGCTCGAATTCTTTATCGTAATGTGGCTTTATTGTACTGTACATGATTGTATGTATGTATGTATGTATGTATGTATGTATGTATGTATGTATGTATGATTTTTAATTAATTGGACTTACTTAGGAAACGTTTGAATTGAACGCCCTCCCCCATCCCTCCCCCCACACACAATTTGCAATTTGATTTTTCATCAAGTTTAACGATATCAATCAGATAATTTCTGATTTAATTATCTGTTACTTGCGTATTAAATAATAGCCTATGATTATTATTATTGTTTTAACTCGTGATTTCTTATTTATGAACATTACGTAAATATCTAAGATACCTAGATTACATTTCCGCTTTCTAGATTCTTTTCCAGTTTTCTTTTTGTGTTTCTCCAGAGAGCACAATTGTGAGGAGCGTTCAGGATTCACACGCAGTCTCTTTGAATGTTTTACGCAATTCTATTCATTCCAAAAGGCGCGCCGCAAAATTACGGTACCGATTCAGCTTCCGCGTGCAAGGACGAAGTGCACGCGAAGTTAACAAACGCATGGCACGCTTAATGCATCCGTACGAATAACGGCGAGGTCACGCAATAGGCTGTCTGCGGAAAATGTGCACACACCTCAAATTCGTGCCTGGTTTATTTATTGTTGCTCAATCGTTATCTATACTTATTGATATTCATTTGTGACATTAATAATTACTTGCACGAAAATTGCATGTAGGAAAAGTTAATTAAAAGGAGATCTACTGAACTTAACGCCCAGAGAAGAAAAGATAATTTTTTTATCTGACTTATTCTATTCAGTTAAGCATTCTTTTATCTCTAAAAGTTCTTGTTCTTGTTCTTGTTCTTGTTTTATAGTACAAAATTTTTTGCGGAATTCTTGCATTATGTACATCTCTTGGTCGTGTTTAGATAAAAATTCTATGGAAAGGATGAATTCGAGATGTATATCCAAGATTCACGGGCAATGCTGAAAGTAAGGTACACTCGACAGACTAGTCTCGACAGACAACTGACCTAGGTTCAGCGTACGATAGCGCTTCGTTCAATCGATATGTCCTCGACCTCAGCTAACACCACCCCTTTCCGTTTGCCAAAGGATTTTTTATCACCTCCGGTCGTGGGGATTCGAGAGAATACACGTATATATGTATATTGTAATATACGTTTATATGTATATCATTGTATTGTTGACGTGTTATTCTAAACACGTTATTTGTGATAAATATTATCATATGCCTCGGTAGTCGAAGGGATAAGATGCCTGCCCAGTGAACAGGAGATCCAGGTTCGATTCCTGGCTGAGGTGATATTTTTTCGCAAAATAATTACGAGTTTTAATTACGACTGGTTTGGTGGTCGGGCCCCGCCGTGACATACACCCTCCCTTCTTATTTAATCCTCACGACGACGGATTTTCAGAAAAGTTTATTTATCAAAATAAAGACAGCGATGTACCATTGCTTGATATTGTTTTTTCTTATGAGTTAGATAAGATTTAGATAAGATTAGACAAAATTTTATAGACAATTGCATGTGAATAAATATTATTTCGTAAGATTCTATTCAAAAGGCTGAATTATATTAAATTATTTTAATTTTAAAATAATATAATCCAGACTTATAACTCAGACAATATCGTTATTCAAGGCCAATATTTATAGTCACTTCTTATATTTAAGAATATCTCAAATATATATTTAAGATACTCTTATAGCCAATCAAGCACATTATATTAGCATCTTAAGACATTATTTGAGACATTTTTAAAATAAAAACGGACTGAATTTAAAAGACATCCCAAAAATGTCATCGTTCAGACATCTTTAGGGCTTTACTGAAAAGTATTCTAAAAACGTTTTAATTCCTCGTTTTACCACAAATACAGTAAAATCTATAATAGAAGTAGTAAACCTTATTCTTTAAACTAAGTAATTTCTGACAAAAAGCATTTTCTATGTGTTGTGTTAAGCGCTAAACTTTTATAGCTGGGATCTGGCCAATTGTTAAAGCTTAGCTGGGATTACGACTTAAAATAGTTCGAGAAACGCTTTCTGCCAGAAATTACTTATTAGTTTAGAGCATAAGCCTTGAAACTTACTACACCTTTTGTAAACCTATTATAGACCGGCAGTAAAACTGTACTAAAAAACATCTTAAAAACTTTATCGAAACAACCTAAAGACATCCTAAAGGCTTTACTGAAAAATATCCTAAAGACAATTTTGAGATTTGATCATGAAAAAGCATTTGAAAATCATTAGATTATTTAGAACTTACCATTTGGCTCGATAAATGATATTTTGCAAGTTAAAAAATTGGCAGTTAACAATGTCTCAGTTGGATATAACATTTTCCATACAATATTTTAATCACATTTCAACAAGCTTGTAGTTATAGTTTTGATATATTTATATAACTCTTTTAACATGACAAAAATTTGTATTTATTGCAATGTACATATATATATAAAAAGATAGATTAACAAAATTAACTAAATGATTATAAGCGTATTATTAACGTCTCAAAAATAAAAAATTAAACTAAGGAGTCTTGAGCGTAAATATGTTACGTATATTCTGCATCAATGCTGAACGATTTATTTTACGAATTTTATTATATATGTATATTTTCCATTCCAAATTATAAAAATTTATATTAATATATATTATTATATAAATTTTCCATTGCAAAACGCGTGTCGCAATCTTTCGTCTCAAGATTTTAAAAATCGTATTTTTTAATATGCCGTTTTCCATTTTATGATTCCTGGAATGATAAACAAATGTGTTTCTCCAGGTGATAACTGTCGTGGCGGCAAGATAAGCTGGATGGGCAGAATGGCCCGTTACGATAACGAACAATCTTCTTCTCTGCAATCCCTGCAACCGGTGCACCCGAGTCACTCAACTCACACCACCACCGCCACTTCGGCGTCTCCCATGACGTCACCGATCCTGGCAACGTGTGCTGTCACCGCGACCGACAAGGTCATTGCCACTACCAGTTCTATCCACATGCCAGGTGCTGAATCAGCTGATAGCCCTAGTAAGTCAATAAGAAAACCCTCCATAAGAATTACATTAATTAGCAACTTAATGCTATTATTAGGGCTACGGTCTACTTGGTGTTACGAATAATTCAAAATGCTTAATGTAATCAGGACAAAGGAATTTAGGCTTCGAAACATTTGAAGTATCAAGTGGACCGCAACCTAATCACTCTATTCGAAACAATGAGAAACTATTTCTGCCGAGATGTCCATGTTTGGTAGACTTGATAACGAACTGAATATTCGATAGATATTTATTTATTTATTTCATGTCTTTTAAACTGTTTTAACATTAAAACAGTTAAACAACAGTTAAATCATTTGCAATGTACAATATTATGTGTCGAAATTATAATCACATAAATCTTAATATAAAAAATATAAAAATGTTACTTTCAATTATCAATCATCATAATTTATGTTAAACTAAAACGAAAAAATATTCACATTTTCGCTGGAACTAATAATATAATATTGTAAAAAAGCACAGGTCATAATAGAAATAATTATCTCATTATAATTTTAGTTACACAATTACAATAATAATGATTACATAAACTTTTTTTTAACCACTTCCTAATTATATTAAACCCTTGTATAAAATGTAATAATTCTTCAACTTGAGATGATTATAAATTTATTATCATTAAAGTAATAATAAATTAATGTTTATTATTATTATTATAATTATAATTATTATTATTATTATTATTATTACATAATTTCTATTATAATTATAGAATTATTTTAATTACAGCTCTGCTATTACAATATTATATTATATAATTCTAGCAGAGATTAGAATGTTTTTTTTAATCTTTATGCTTGATAAATGTTTGCAAATACAATATTGTTATAATATTTAGATTTGTAGTGGCGTTTTATTCGAATTATAGAATTATTTAAAGAAGTGATTGTTTCGAATATCATTCTGTATTGTCTACTTTTGATTAGTTTTATTTTTATTGATTATATATATATATATATATATATATATATATATATATATATATACATTATTTTCATTAATTGATTTATCATTAATTGATTTATTCATTTCTTTTTTTTAATTTTTTTTTATTATAAATTGTAACTTATATTATTCTATCTTATTTTTAAATTCTGTTTCTATTTAAAAGAATGTCTTATATATAATTTATTATGTATTTTCTCTTGAACTTTTATATATGATTAAAACGTATTAACAACAATAAATAATTTAGATATCAGAAAGAATTATATTCTGTAAAAAAAAAGATTTAATATTTACATGTGCTAAAATTGCAATTGCACTCAAAAGCTTACTACTAGAATATGATCAAGATTAATGAATAGAATTTTTTCCTAGAATTTAAAAACTTTAGACTTTCACTTAAGATTTCACGATATTAAAGTCGGCGACATCGAAAAAATAATAAAGTTGCTGTCGCGAGTATAATAAAGCACATAGAAAACGGATGAAAACTCCAAAGACCCAATGTATATAATTCCGATTTTATCATAGAGCTTCGAGCTACATTCGTCGAAAGAAAAAGGATGTTTCATAATTCGGAGGATCAAGTCGATTTTCTCAAGTTTTTAAGTAGTAAAATTCCCAGAATTGAATCCGATCTCAGAAAAACGGACGTGGCCTTCTTTATGGCCGTATTCTCGAGCGTGCGAACCGTGATTCCATCTTCCGCTACTCAATTATTAAACGGAATATATCACGAGCAGCTACCACCTCGCCGCCGTCTTCGCTGGACTCCCGTATACCGAGGCCATCGCCGTCGGCTCTGCGTCGCGCCGCGAATCTGCGCCTGCGCGGCGAACATCTACCACCACATCATCCGCGAGCCACCACCGCCGTCGCCGCCGCCGCCGCCGCCGCAGCCGCAGC
Organism: Pogonomyrmex californicus; assembly: GCA_024349325.1. Lineage (NCBI taxonomy): Eukaryota > Metazoa > Arthropoda > Insecta > Hymenoptera > Formicidae > Pogonomyrmex > Pogonomyrmex californicus. The sequence continues at coordinate 2,729,019 of JAECZD010000019.1, forward strand.
CAGCACGGCCCTGGCCAGCCACCGACACCATCCCCGTCGTCACAACCACTTCCTGCAGTCGCCGCAGCAGCATCAACATCCGGATTATCGTATCTTCCCGGTCATCACGGAGAATGGAACCGACTCGCCGCGACAACGATCCTTCGTGAGTAACCGCCGTGAGACACGCGTCTCTTCCCCGGGAAATCGCGCTGTCCTCCAAACTCCGGAGGGAATTGAACAACTACTAATCGCTACGCACTACGTGCGGACGGACTGTCCCGCGTTGAGTTCCAAGTATCGACAATCGGCACGGTTGAGGAAGGCGAATCCTGGCGGCGAATAACGACCTTTCTCGCATCGCGCGAAAAAGCGAGAAAATTAAAGGGATTGTATTAAAAATTGAACGATTCAAAAAATCGAATGCCACTGGAATGCCGCTCTGCGCGCTTTGTTTCGTAATATAGCGCGGATATTCTGTATGAAAATACTTGATATTTGCATTTTTTAATATTTTTTTCACGCGAGAGAAGCGGAATATTGAAACGCGCCTTTTAACGTCGCTCGCCTTTCTAAGATCCGCGTTCTAAGCGTCCTCGGCGAGTCTACAGAAGAAATTGATCTCTGGCTTTTGCGTGCGGCGCAATGTCAGTATCTCTCGAGATTCCTTTCGAGATCCCTTTATTCGCCCGAGACGACCTTTTCCTTTATTCGCGTTAACCGTAATAACGCGAATACTTCGCGAGACGACGTTCCGAGTTCCGTTGTTTAACGGATGATTCGCACGTTAAGCCACGGATAGTCGGCCTGCCCCTCTCGCCGTTGCGTGACCGGATAGATATACCCCGGATGAGTGTCATTATTCCGAATGTAAATCCGGTAAATATAAGAAATCGTCCAACAGGTAGGCAGCTCGTTATAAATCCACCCACGTATCGATCTCTACACATCGCCGTACATAAACCGTGCCTCTTTTTATTCTCTTAGAATTCTCTTAGAAATTTTGAAAATAATTGAAAAATGCGCTAACGGCATAATTACTATTTAATATAATATTTAATATAATATAATGTTGAATATAAATAGCGATTAAATACTATTTATATTAACTTATTTATTATTTTATAATAATCAATAATATTAATTTATATTATAAACAGTATTTAAATATTATTTATATTAAATATTAATATAAATGATTATATTAATGTAATGATTATTTTTTTAATTCGCAAAAATTTATATATGAATAATCGAAAACTGAGTTGACTTTTATTAGCTTTTTTCATCAGTTTAGGGACCTAGAAATTTTGAAGATAATTGAGAATCGCTAACGGAATAATTAGACTTTTTTTCAATTTAAGAATTTAAAAATTTTAGAACTGTAGAATTTTGGAATCAAGAAACATGTATTCATGCGAGAACAAAAATTATATTTTTTTATATATTTTCAAAAATTATATTTTTTTACATATTTTATATATTTTTTATATATTTTATATATTTCTTATATATTTTCTTCTAATTAGATTTTAGAAAACATTGATTTTTTAAAGTTTTAAAGTACCTTTACTTGTTAAAAAAACCTTTACTTGTTTAATAATTGACGATAATTGATAAAATTTAAATCTCATTCGATTTAACATAAATTTATATCAAATTAGAGATTTATATCATATTTTCCTTAAACCGCGAGTTTCTAAAGAAAATGTATGTTTCTCAACACGATATCTCTCGAAAGTTCCAAGGCTATTCCCAAACAATCGCTAATTTAGCTACACGATTATATCGTATCGCCAGAATTAATAACATGGTGCCGCCGTATATCACAAGCGTCGTTGTACATTGCCTATTTCATTCTATTCATGTCTATTTTAATGAGTCGCGCCGACGGATGTTGTTAACCGAATGATATACCGTTTCAGAGTCTCTCACTGACACCGGTGAGGCCGCGGCCAGGTCACGCGGCCTCAGGAGGAACGACGACAGCGGGAGGTAACGACGACAGCGATGCCGAGAGCGTGAAGAGTTACAGCAGCGCTTGCAGCACGGCGAGCGCCTGCGAGCATGCCTCCTTTGCGTTGAACGGCACCACCTGGTCTGGTCGATCGCGGAAATATGTCGTGCACTGCTCGAATTACGTCGGCGACAACGAACAGTACCTCACACCTACCCAGAGAGCGGCTAAACAAGTGAGAAAGCTTCAGGTAATTAAGTTTCCACAGTGACGAAGGAGCTGCGAGTCGTCTTCATCATTTATTCCGCTCTTAAACTTGCCCTTATTAGTACTTTTCTTGCGCAGCCAAGTACAATCTAGTCTATCCTTTGAATAGAAAATATCGTTTGTGAATCCTTGTCTTGAGAGATGTAATTTTCATTTTGGATAGATAACGAGCAATCTGAAATTGTATTGGCAAAAAGTTAATAAAACTCAAATAGGTAATTATTTACGCACATGTATTTATATCTATAATTTTTTTTCTTATCAATATTACTTAATTGACGTTTCTATTTCGATTATGTCCAGGCTTTGTTGAAGGAAGCGCGTAAGGAGATCGAAGAGAAGGATCGAGAGATCCTACGTTTGACGAAGGAGGTTGTAGAGTTGAGGCTGTACAAGGCCTCTCTAAACAGTCCGGATGAGCGAACAGATAGCAGTGACGCTCTCACCGTGCGCGAAAACAATCCTTTCTCACCGGAATCGCCGAGCAAAGATCTTCCCGACGAAGGCATCCCGGAGAAATCCATTGCCAGTCCGGAAACGCCGGAGAAACGTGTACATACGGATCTCCCCTCGTCGTTGGCTGACTCCGGACACTTCGAGGATGGTTCCGTCCATTCGAAAGATTCCGTGTGCCTACCTGAATCGCAGCCGGAGATTATTATCAGCACGACGACAACGTGCATTGACGCGGTATCCAATAATATTGTTTCCGATACGAATCCTGTAACGCCAACGAACGCAGAGCGCGACGAAGAGAGACGTCGATTAGTTAGTCATTACGAGAGTAGAATCGAAGATATGCATAGACGACATGTTGACGAATTGCAAGAACTCAAACAGAAGCATAACGACAAGGTAGAGTTATAATTAGCAGCCTTTTTTTTCTTTTTGAGAATAAAATTATGAATTTTTTTTTTTTATATTGACAGGTGGAAAGCTTGCTGAATCAACTGTCTGAAGTTAATACTCGTTATTGCGAAGTGCGGCCGGCTATGGATGTCGCCGAGGCTCGGGCGCGTGAATTAGAAGCGGAATTAGAGGCTGTGAAGACTGAGCTTAATGAGCAGAAAACGCTTTTGAGCGAGCAGGAAGAAAGGAATAAGCAAATGTACCTGAAAATGTATGCCAAAGGTCAAGAAGCCGCGCGTATTGAACAAGCCGATCAGGTAAATATATCGAAGATATAAAGATGACAAACATAAGTAAAATCGACGTCACTAAACAATTTTTTAAAAATTACAGATACTCGTGCAAGCGCATCAGTCACCACCTAAGGTCACCGTCGCAGAACTGCTTCAACAACTAACTGTCACGCAAGCTGAGTTAGAAAATATTAAGGTAAGATATGATTCGTTTATAATCTGGATTCAATAAGTCTTGCGTTGATGCTAATACAGCAATATAACGTCGCAAAGTGATTGAAAATTTCATCATTTATTCTATACAAGATGAGGAATTTTAAATTATTAATATATTTTATAAATAGAATTGTTAACGATTTTTAAACGATTCAAACGTTTATTAATGACACTGACAGTTTTTTCAGCGAATTTATTCATTTTGATTATCATCAACGAACTTTCATAATTTTAGACTGCGTTGCAATATTTGCACACAATGAATCTCTTATTAGTTCGACATTTGCATTCTTATTTTCCTTGCTTAGTCATTAGTGTGTTTTTCTTTCTAAATGCGTTCTATCTAAAGCATAATAAATTTCGCGCAATAACTGATTTTCTCATGATTGAGACAGAGCGAACGAGCGAGATTTGTTCGCGATTAATTCGCGATTAATTCGCGATTAATGCTAACACATTAACACGCCGAATAAGGTGAATTTCAAACGCGTATTTTACGCGTATTTTACGCGTAGTCCAACCAGCTTTTACATTTGTTTCGCAGGCATTGTTTATTCATTTCTCACATGTGTCACATTTATCACACTTATGAGGCGTGTACATCACATTTCGAGCATTCTCGTAGTTCACATTACTCCTGTACTAACGATGTGCCACTTTTTTTGGTCGCCGCTCACACTCCAGGACACAAGCTACTCGCCTGAACCTCACATTTCAGCCGAACATAGCCAAAGTTTATTAAGCGCTCAGGAGGCTGTTTCTCTCTGGGTCCTTGGCACACGTAAGGTCTGTATCTTAACTCGGCTACGACGTGATGATGCAATTCTCATCCACTTTTTATCGCCCATAAAAGTAGCAGTTGTTCGCATATACGATGCACTCGTATTCTATCGATGTGTTACTGTCTCAAGAACTGATATTTCGTCACAAACGTAAACGTGTTTCCTTTTTCTAAAATCCGAGATTAAATAACTGGATGTAATTGGAAAAGATTTTTGTAATTTATTCAAGTAATTTGTTGTTTTATTAACTTGTCAGATTATAAATATTACCTCAGAATTTATCGTTGCTTATTCGCAAATGAAAGGAATGAATTTTGAGGAATGTTATACATAAACTGTCGCAAGACGATCAGTTCTTGAACACAGGTACGGGCGTGTGGAAAGAAGCACAATTGCGTTCGCATCTTTCTTTTCTTTACATTCGCGTTAGTGAATGCTTTGCTGCAACAATTGCATGCGGACTTTGAAGCACAAACGTAGATGGTTTATACTTCTATACGTTGCTCTTAGATCGGACGATGTTATCCAGTGCACTTGGAAGAAACAGCCTCTTATATCTTCGGGCAATGTAAGTTTTGCACGTGCTTACAGGCAATGCACGCTTTCACCATTGCATTCAAAATACTTTATACTATATATTTGAATCCAGAATCAATTTATAATATTTGATATTAAAAAGTGTATTAAAAAATAATATTGTGTCTTTGTGTGAAATTGATTCTACACACAATTTTGAAACTACTATTATTTTGCAAAATCTTGAAAATGAAACACATATTAATGTATCTGGTTTCAAACGTAATAAAACATAATCATATTAAACAATTGTACACTTTCTAATTATACATTTGTCTTAATGTCACAATATTTCAACTTTATTCTTTAACGGGTATGCTATTTTGTTCCGATTAGGCAATGTATAGGCGTATTGTAGAGGCGAGAAGCAGCCAGGGTACTCTAGACCCAGAAATTACCCTGCAGTTCCTAAAGTCGGCGATCTATTATTTCCTAACTGATAAGGAGAATCATCACGGTCACTTAAATGCTATTGAAAGTATCTTGGGCTTCACGGATGCGGAAAGGCACAATATCGATAGATATTATCGATCGGCGAGAAAGTAATATTTTTTAAAAACTTCTTCAATTTTAAAACTCTTATATCATTATTGACGACTAGCATTATCCGATGTAACACTCGGATTTCGGAAGACATTTAATTCTTTGGTATCTTTAAAAATATTTTAATGTGTGTTCGAAAAATTCGTTTGAATCTTGATGGATATCTTAAATATACATTACTTATATACATTTTAAATATATATCGAAAGGCAACTAGCTTCTCTGACAAAAAGAATTGCTAGCTTATAAAAATATGTGAATAATTTGTAAATAGCTAGCAATTTTAAGAGATTGCTTTTAGTTATATATTTAAAATTCTGAATTTTAATAGCGTAAATAACATACAACTTGGACAGACACTTGTTTACGGTTGTATGTAATACCAATGCTCTGCGATGGCCATGTATTACAAATTAACATCACGCGTATCACATGACAGATTTGCTCGAAATTAGTAGATATGTACATAATAGTTATATTTAAAAAAATTTATATATATATATATATATATCTAGTTAAAATCGTGTTTCGCTCTTTCAATGGTTATTATGCATGCATTGTATCATAATAAAATATTTCAAAATTGAGCAAGAGATATGTGATATGGATGAAGTTGCTGAGAAGAGTTTCTTAAATCGAGAATTTATCTTTATGTAATTATTTGAAATGCATGTCCATCAAATATGAAGATAAAAGTTAAATATATCTTTCTCGTTATCACGTGAGAATCCCCGAATATAGATAAATAAATTTATTTATATATTCACCTGTTATAAATGAAATATATATCTATATACACGTACATATATATATATTTACATACATATATTCAGGATAAAAAATATCAGAGTTTTTTGTCCATCTTTTAAATTTTTAAGTACGTACAAGAAAATGATTTTAAAGTGGTTAATATAGAAATCATAATTGTACGTATGTATAGTAACTCTGAATCATCCTGTATATATCACTATTTATATATCAAAGTCTGGTAACATGACGTCCAGATAAGGTAACAATATGGAGACTGAAGGATATATCTTGCCTTTTTATCTGCTCGTAACTTCAAGTTAAGTAGATTGGAAAAGGATATTCAAGTGCAACTATTAGTGGACGTCAATAAGTACACTTCCTATATATTTTATCATAATTATTCATTATTATATTCATTTTTTTTACGGAACATTTTCATGTTTTTAAAACCAAAGAGTAGTCAGGCAATTTAATTATTATGAATGAATATTTGATTATAATTAAGTTCAATGCTTGGCACCACATCGATCATCGAATTAAAGTTACTTTATATATTAAAGCTTTGAACATTAGCAATAAGAATATTATAAAATCAGGTATATCTAATTACCTTCATCTTTTTACATTTTTATGTTATGATTTGGAATTAATATTAACATTACATATGATCTAAAATCAACAGGAAAATGAAAATTTTTTTTAGCACTAAAATTTTTGTAATGTTGAAATGAAATTAGCTTGAAAAGTATGCCTAAGGTGCCAATAAATGCGAATGTTTATACCACATATAGATCGCTTTTTAAAGCAACATTCTTCTAAATGTTTTATAAATCAAGAAACAAAAATATTGACAGTAACACCTACTATATCAAAACGTCCAATGTCACAGGAAAAAAATATAGTTTCATATAATATATAAATGCGAACACACATTTCTAACTCTGAGAATCTTCGTTGTAGATAATATTCATTTTATAATGAAGTTCCTTTTATGCGAGTGTTATGCTAGGCCTAAGCTCGATTGTAGTTAATAAAACTTCAATTATTCCATTAAAAGTAATACCATAGGATGCTAGAACTAAGCATTTGACATTTTTTTAAATAGAATATTGTGATTTTATCCTGATACTGAGTATTTTTGGTTGAATAATTACGTACAGTAACAATGTACTTTATTTTTATTTGTTCCTTATTTTTATATTTTAATAAGGAACATTCTTTTCTTAAAATCTTTAGCAATCATCATTACGATCATTTTGAATTGATAATTAAAGTTTTTGTTTTTGATACTATAATTCAACTATAATTCTAAATATATTCAATGATTATTATGACAAAAGAAGTTTCTAAGATATTTTACTCAATTAACTATTTTATAGCAAATATTTTAGTAACTTTATACTTATAGTACCTATAATAATTATTTTATTGGAAATATTTTTATTTTATATTGCAAGAGTTTTTATCTTTATATTGAGTTAAGAGTTTTTATCTTTATTCGCTTGTTATTAATTCAAATGATCGGCAAAAATCAGAAGCTTTAATTTATCTTCACATGTCAATGTTTTGATTGTATGCAATACGCGAAAAAAATTAAAATAAAAATTTTAAAGGTTTATATTAATAGTCTTATCATTTTAGGCTTTAAGATTTCAATTTAAGATTTTAAATAATAATTATATCTAATAATTATATCTAAATGAATGAATTTGGGTAAGCACAAGATGTTATAATACAAGGTTTAGATAAATTACTAAAAAATAAAAATAATTTTTGTTAACTTATTTACTAAGACATACAATAAAAAATACATATGTATTTTTATTTTCTTCCTGTTATAATAATACCATCGTACTTTTGTTGAAACCACTTGATAGCATCTTCTTTGGTAAGTCGATGTTGGAAGCCGACCTTACCGGTTTTTCTTCTTCTATGGGCTACGTTAAATCCTATAAATAGAACATATTTCATAATTTATGTTTATACTTATCCGTATATATAAATCATAAAGCTTTTAACTTTCACCTTTTTATTATATTTAAGAGATCTATTTTTCGTAGCTAATCTACATTTGTAAAATGAAATAAGTATAAGTTTGAAGTTTAAATAAGAAAAAGTTTTTAGTATTCCAATAAGCGATAAAGAAGAGGCCTATAGATATAAATATCTTAATGTTTAAAATGTAGTATCAATTAAGTAACACGTCCAGTAAAATGAAGTGGACATGGGTTGCAAATATGAAACATTTTTTCTAGCACATTTTAATAGACATCACTATAAAACAGGGATATCTATGATGCAAATAATGTGCGATATTATTTAAGATTTTCAATTTACAATTAAACTGTTATTATGACTAACCTGGACGTCCTAGTACAACGTAGAAATCTAAACCATAAATACCGATGCTGGGATCATATTTAATTCCCAAGTCAATATGTTCCTGAATGCCAAAACCAAAGTTTCCAGTACCAGAGAAATTTTCTTTTCTCAACTCATATTCACGTACCTGTAAACAAATAATATATTAAGATTATAGTATAAATACAAATTATATGAACAATAATTATAAAGATTCTTTAATTCACCTTTAAGCCACGTTCGAGGATCTCTTCAGCTTTAGCACCACGAACAGTACAATGCACAGCTATTTTTTCATTACGACGAATACCAAAGGATCGTACTGTATATCGTGCCTTAGAGAATACAGGTTGTTGACCAGTTAATTGTTCCAATACCTATTATAAAAAGGTATGTTAATTTCAAATATTTAATTGCCACATAAAATATTTCAATTAATAAAATAAAACAAAAATATGCTTGTAATATTTACCTTAGCTGCACGTGTCAAGCGATCACCAGATTCGCCCACACAAATATTTAAACATAATTTGCGGATTCGTACTTCCCGCATTATATTTTTCGATGCATCTTTTGGCTCTTTTTTTACCTTTTTAACGATTTTTTCAGTCTTCTTTTCAATCTTTTTCTCAATCTTCTTTTCGGACGTTTTCTTTGAGTCCTACAATTATTATTTTTAATATTAATATCAAGTATTTATATCAATTACATTAATATTTACATGAATTATAAATTTATGAGTCAACATTTTTAGTTCAATACTTTTTGTTCAGTGTTAACAAGTATAGTTTGTAAATAATATTTTTAATAAATTACTTATACATATTAAATAAATAAAAAAGTTTTCTTGGAGAAAATAAATAAAAAAAATCATTATTACACAAACTTAATAATAATGATGTATGCAAAACGAAAACCAGTTTCCTACTTAAATAGTTAACTTGTTGCTTAAACAAATACTATCAAACAAATGTTCTTAAAAAATAGCTATCACATTGCTATATGATATTTATATTTATGAGACAATAAAAATTATTTGTTGCAACAAAAATATTAAAAATAATCGTCGTAGAAAAGAAATGTTCCTATTAACAATATATATTTTTAATCTTCTTATATAGTTTTGAAGACATTTCCATTACATAAATAAAAATTAATAGGATATAAGCAATATTATTATTAATAGAATATTATTAAATTTAAACAATATTATTATAAATTTAAATTTATAAATGTATAAATAATGGCTAAACTAATTACTCCAGAAAATACTTATGTTGACATTTACTTGAGAACTAAATTGATCTAATCTATAATTATAATAAACTAAAAATCACAAAACTAGTGAATTAAAACAAAATATATCATACAGCTAATTTATCATATAATGCATTCATTTGGCAAGCAAGTTAAATAGTTTTACCGGTTTGAAACCGTCTAACGTCTAAGAATAGGCGTGCGCTCTCACCTGTCTGCCATAGCGAGTTTTATACACCAATATTTCAATAAAAAAAAAATAGATATCACCAATAGCGCATAATTTTGTTAATTATATTTTTAGATAATGATATTTAACAGAACTTAATGATGCAAAGGATATATGCAGATTAAAAAGATTCTTTGAAACAAGGAATGCATACTCACCGCCATGTTGAGAAATCAAGGACTGCAAAAACCAAAGTTTCACATAGGCCTGTTCTACAATGAGCCGTGTGTCGCTGGCGTGGATGTGGGCCGTAAGATAGGCCGACACAATCAAGTATTCTCCCCACATTCGTCTGTGATTGGTCAATTCTTGTGGCTTGCGGCTTGCGACGTCACATGCAACGCATTGTAGAACAGAGGCCACAGAGGAACTATAGACACTGCGTTCCGATATTTACTGCAAGTATTGAAAATCTATAATATACGTGACCTGAATTATATATTTTCAGTACTGGCAGTGAATATCAGAATGCAGCCATAGTGTTGTTTAGAGCCCATCCAGACAAACTTGCATAGTAGCATAATTATATGCATAAGAAAAATTATCCAATCGCATTTCTATCATAAAGAGACATGTAAAATGCGATTGGATAATTTTCCTTATGCTAGTTTGTCTGAATAGGCCCTTAGAGTGCGTTCAAAATACACTATGGGTATATTTCAAACGGTGATAGTTTGGCTTATTTCTTTTTCTACATGTTGGCTGCCATGTAACTAAACCGAGAAGTGTTCCGAACCCATCATAACTCGCAAAGATGTCGAAGATGTTTCATTTGGAAATTCAAGACCGTAGTAATTCAGGATATTTTTGTTTCTGCTTAATCAAAAACTTTTCTGTGTATGAAAGTTCTGAAAATATTAATTATGACAAAAATTTTATTACTACAATAATATTATTATAATATTTACCATTATGAGCTAAATCGTAAATATCTTTTGTTTCTACAAAATTATATATTTTATTACTACGGTCTTGAATTTCCAAATAATGCTGGATTCAGATACAGCTCTTTTTGGAAAAGCTATACGCTCATTGGATATCGCGTCATCGCGCTGGTCTGAATCCAGCATAATAATACTGGAACGTGCATGGATACTGGATACCAATACTGGAACTGCTATAATACGCCTATAAGCAGAAACGTGAACGGAATAGCATGATGACAGAGAGTCATCTCTTTCTTTCTAACCATTCTGCTTTCATGCGCATAGCAGCTAAAATTTTTACAATACATTCATACTCAAAAGTTAAATTTTTGTGTATGTGTTAAAGTTAAGTTTTTTTGCACATATTGTCTCAAAGTAAACATTACAAGAATAATTTTATCTAATGCATTTTATTTTATTTATTCTATTTTATTTGTATGGCGTGTCGGAGACTCAAATTTGAGACGTTGTAATTATAACAAATAAATTTGTCGCTCGGTCGAATTTAATAATAATATATTCTACAGACCTCACACTTTCGAAATATGGCAAAATCTGAATTTTGTTACTCCAGTCTTTAGCAGCTAGGAAATCGCCGAAATTTCAAAGTTGGGAGGGACCAGCTATTAAGCTGGACTACTCATAATAAAAAATATATATAAAAATATATAGCTGTGGAATATCCTGTATATTAATTATGTATATGAAAATGATTAAAATCATTTTTTTTATATTTCTATTCTTATTATTTAATTTTCTTTTTTTTTTTTATGTAATCCAGTTTCTTTATTTTAAATCGAAGACTAATCACGCGTACTACACAAAAAACGCGGTATTATTATATTAGCTTTAAAAATTTTATATAATTTTATAAGATTTTATTACAAATTTCATATTTTATTAATGTTAAATGGCCCTCGTGATCGACACGATTGTAGGACCGTCGTGCGCGCGTCGAACAAAGAATTTGCCGGCATAATTAGCCGGTAATTGAAGGAGTATGCTTTCTTCCTTATCTCTGGCTATATGTGGCCAGAAGTTCTGGCTACGTGACCAAATGGACGATAGAGCAACGTGGCCAGGAGCAACGAAGGATAGGTCTAACCTGACCTGAAGAATCACAAAAGATTAGTCAATATGTATATTATACACACGTCAATATAAAAACATTTTATTAGCAATAAACAATAATATAATTTATATACAGTTAAATGTAAAACATATGGGACGTTCCTTATATTTTTAATAGGAAATCTAATAACATAATCTAATAACATGGTTATTTAATGTATATTTTTAATCCTACGACTCATAATAAACTTTAATAATTATGATTAATTCGTTAATAATATATTCACTTGTGTAAGAAGACATTTCAAAAATTTTTACATTTAATTGCGTTTTTCTTATTTTTATATTAATAAATTTTAAGAAAAATATTTCAATATACATTTTTCATTGTTAGTTTAATTTGTATTAAAATCAATTTTAATAATACATATTTAAATATATAACAGCAAAAAATTAATTGTGATCTGAATTTAGTTCAAAATAATGATATGTTATATTTATATTTCCCACTACTTATTATGATGTCCTTTATACGCATCGATGTTTGTTGGCACGATCATTATTTTGTAACGAGCTGTCGAAGCAGAGAGATCGTGATTCAGAAAATATCATTTTCTATCACTTATAATGGTAAATACAACTTGAACCAATTATTATAACCATTTTAAATATCTATTAACCTACAGTTTTAATAAATTGAATCAATAAAATAATATGTATATATATATATATATATTTTTATAAATATAATCTTTTTAAAAATGTAGAAGTCTTCCAAAACAAGTAGAGTTTACATGAAATTCCTCTTTTAAAATTATTATTAACGTTAAAAGTCTTTCTTAAGATAAGAAATATCATTTCACTTCGTTATAAATGTGGCGATATAATAAATATATAATATTAGTAAACTATAATTAATATAATATTAGTTTTTATAATATTAGTAAACGATTCTATTTCTATTTTTTTCTCGATGTAGTACATAATGAAAGGAACGTTTAATCGATATCAAAAATTTGCATACTGAATTTGAGAATCGATACGTTACAAGTCCGCTAAAAATAATGGCGCGTGGTGGATTATATTACTACTGTAATTTAATTTATTATATATATAGATATTTAGAACTTAAGGTACTGCTTCTGAAGAGAGGCTGTGACCTTTTTAATTGTGTTTAATTCTTTATTGTGCTAAAAAATCCATCAATATAAAAACATATACTTATGGTTTTATAGTTTTGCAAAAGTCAAATTTATAAGATATAATTTTACTTCATATTTTTGTTTCTTGTAAAAAATACATTATTGTAAATGAAAAATTTGTTTAGATGAATATTATGGAATTAATAAAATTGTTACTATATGGAAGTTTAATATTAAGTTACGTTACGGCTCTTTATCAACATAAAGAAAATGTAGTCGACGAACTTAAAATAAGTAACAAGCAAACAGACAGATCACAAACAACGAGAACTAGGAGATCAGAAAAAACAGAAATCATATCCAACGATACACACGCTCACATAATGTCTACAACGTGTAGTGAACATGTTACAACAGTACTTGTCAATTTTCGTTTGCCTGATTTTATAATACCAAAAGAATACAAAATTGATTTAAGATTAAATACAGAAGAGGATATCTTCTCCGGAATGAGTAACATTACCATTCTGATTAATAAAACTACACAAAATATAAACCTGCATTCAGCAAATTTAGAAATAACTAGTTACACGTTAACTGGTATTATTGATGGAGAAATAAAGATGTATGCGATACGTAATCTTAACTATATACACGAACTACAAATTATCGTCTTGGATTTTATTGATACCCTATATCCAGGTGAATATAATTTGAGCATGAGCTATAAAGGTGTCATTGATAATGATGTCGGAGGATTTATCAAGATACCATATATAAATGCGACAGGACATAAAAAGTAAGTAAGAAAATACATATTATATTATGTAATAATAAAGAAAATTCCATTATTTATGTCCCTTAATTACTGAAAACTAATACTCATGCGTAATATCTAAAACCATTTATGCGAACATATTTATTATAATTGTTACAATTGTTATATAACAAAAGTTAAAAAAGTCTATTAACTATTGGAAATTAATCATTTACAATGACTTACGTTGCATGATAATGAAAGTTCGTTAAATATGTATAAAAGTAATGTCATGATATTTACAAAGTTTTAAAAGGGACTTTGGTTTTGTTACAAAATGTGTACTTAATGAATGTAAACAGTCTGCAAAAAATTATGAACGTAATGATGTTTAAAATGATATTATGCCTTCTTTAAAAATGTTTTATTAAATAAATTCTTTATAAGTATTGCCCGCGTATATAAAATAGAATTAAAATTTTTATTTTTAAATCTTTTAACATTTATTCATGATCTATAGACATAACTGCATATTAAAATAAGTATATAAATTGTAAAAAAGTAATAGAAGAAAAGGATTTGTCTTGTACTAATAAAATATAAAAAATATTATTGTTAAAATATATTTGCTCTCTTCTCATTTTTTATATTAATTTCCATTGCTATTAAAAAAATAAAGAATTATCTCATTTCATAATACACTAATAAAATTAATTAAAAATTAGATGGCTTATCGCAACAAGTAACTCAGTGATAGGAATGCGACGTCTCTTTCCATGTTGGGACGAACCGAGAATAAAAGCTAATTTTACCATTATTATAACACATCCCGAATATTACAAGGTTTTTTCAAATACACCTTCTCTTCGCTCATCGTTAACGGTGACAGACTTTGTTACAACTCCTAAAATACCTACGTACCGTATAGCAATTTTGCTACTTGATAAAAATAATTATCTTCATATTTCTCTCAAACAAGAAAAAAATAAAATTATTCTCAAATCATGGAAAAGAGAATGGATAAAAATGCAATGGGATAAAATTTTTGAATTAATGGAAAATGTCACTGTTGAATCTATGTCGCCACAAACACAAAGATTTTTATTAGAAAATCAATACGCGATCGCAGGTTTGAGAGATGATAGCGTGGACAAATTGCAGTTCATACTTTACAGGTAGTATATGCATTTAAAGAAATTAATTTCTATATTTTTATAATAAAACAATTGTAGAATAGAAACACGTTATAAATATTATTAGAATATATAATAGGCAGTGTTATTAAAAGAAAGAAGATGGTGTATTGTGAATATTTGTGACATGGATGTAACGATATCGTCGTATGTTGTTTTCAGAGAAAAAGATATTATTTACTATAAAGAGATACATCCCATTGCACGCAGAATAGAGTTATCACGTATAATAGGACGTAAAATTGTAGGCCTATTGTTTGGTACTGCGGTTAGTCCATCATGGTGGTCTTACATGTGGCTGAACGAGGGTATTGCTACGTTGTTCGGCGTGTACATAATCAATCAGGTATTTCCTCATGTCTGCGATAATACTTTTTAAAAAAACTAAATATAAGTTCTATTTGAAGACATACACGGAGAGAAAGAATATTCTTCCAATATTTTCAATGATATTTATATTAAACGTAAAGAAATTTGTCGCATTCATGTGACATCTTTTATAAAATTTATTTATAATAAGTTAATTATATTGTTATTAGTATAATGATAATAAACTGATAATTAATAATTAATTATTCCGTGACTATACTTGTAATATCTAGACTATGCCAGATACTCGGATGTTGGATTTGTTCGTAGTCCAGACTCAACAAGAGTCTCTCCGTCTAGACGATTCACAAATTATGAAACCTCTTGGTTCAGAAGTTAACAGTATCTCTGAAATTAATTCTCTTTTCTCTTTCACCTATTACATAAAAGGTATACAGTACTGAATAAATAACGTTAAAACAATTAAAATATGTAAAATTATTTAAGAAGTATATAAAAAAAAAGGTTTTTTTTCAATTCACATATTTCTTTATTTACTGAAATAAGCAGATAGAACATATTCTAAAACAAATATACCCTAAAAACATCGAAATTTTTATTTAATTATAATCTTATCATATTTCTGAGAACTTCGATAAATTTAATGTAGGTACAATTTCTTGCATGTTTAATCTTATAACGCTTATTTGTTGTAGCACCTTCTATATTGCGTATGCTACGCCATACAGTGGGTGATGAAATTTTTCAGAAAGGAATTAAAGCGTATATGAAAAGAGAGTAAGTATTTTCATGTCTTGTATCTTTCCTTTCTTTTCCTTTCTGTCAAATGAATAATTTTTCATGTTTTCATTTTTCATATAATGTAAGATTATATAATGTAAATAATGATTTGCCATATTCTTTGCCTATATTCTTCACCATTTTTACGAAGTATGACAACTATATTACTACATATAAAATTATATTCTCAAATACTTTCTTATTTCTCGAAATAAAAAAAAATTTAAATGTGTTAAAATAAGTAGGAAGTTTTCTATCCAAAATTTGTTATTCGAAATAAATGACTAATCAGCAATAAAATTTATAATGTAATTATTTTTCAAATATATTGTCATATGTATTTTTTGATTGTAGATTATAATGATAAAAATTAAAAACATTTTTATTATAAAATTTTTTTTTTTTATATAAATTTTTATTATAAAATTTTTATTATAAAATTTATCTATCTGTTATTCAATGATGCCTGATGATGAACTAAAATTCAATCAGTCTAATCGCTATTCAGATTATTGAGATATAACTTACACCGGATATTTGCGCAAATAAAATCACGGGCATCACCACAAGAACTAAACTGAGCGAATGATGCGAACTATGCGTGTCTTTTGACAGTATTATAAAAATTGTATAAATTTGTGTTTATGTTATACATAGAGAGAATTATGTTTTTTCCTCTGATAATGTCTCGATTACACAATATACATTGCGAATAGAATTAATTTTTATACATTTTTGTAAGGACGGGTAGTTTGGACGATTTTTGGACTGTAATGCAATCTGTCTATGATTCACAAACTATGGATTTGGAAAAAATTAATGTAAAAGACTTGATGAATCCTTGGATACAAGAAAAGCAATATCCTATTCTTAATGTAACGGAAACCTTTGAATGGACGCAAATTGTTATAGAAACCGCTTCCAAACCCTGGTACTGGACGGTACCATTAACAAATCAAGTGTATATAAATTTAAAACGAATTTTACCCAAATTTTGTTTAACCCGGAAACAAAAGCACTTTCTTGCAAAATATTATCCTGACTGTCTTGATAGTCAATTTATAATAATTAATCAGCAACAAACAGGTAAATAACGATCAAATACTTTAATGTGGAATATTCATTAATTCATTTATTTTGTATTATGTACACTTGTTAACTATGGAAAAGGAAAAATTTTGACTTATTTCTATAACAGAGTTCTTAAATAAAACATATTTTAAAATTGACTTTAAAATTATACATTTCAAGTAAATTAGAACAGCCTATTAGAGATCTTAATCTGGCTACAATTTTTTTTTTAAATGAATTACATTTAACGCATTTTGTTTAATAACCGTATTCATACATGTTTGATGAAATTCTTGGACTAATTAACTTTCTGACATGAAATATTTATGAACAAAGATTAACTTTCCTAAAACTTTAATTTATTTCTGTAAACAAATTGTCTGCAAAATTCAACGTAAAATTCAATATTATATCAGTTCGTAAATACCAATTTCTTATTATTTATAATACAAGCTTAATTATTACTTAATGAAAGTATTTTTAGTCGCATTTAAAAATAAAAATAACATTTAATGATATTCCATCTCTATTTAATACCAATTACATTATAATTTAATACAATTTAATGATAAATAATATTTATTTATTATATGATAGGATATTATCGTGTATTTTATAATTTGGAAAGTTGGTTAAGAATCGTAAAGTGTCTTAATTCCGAAAATTATACAAATATTAATGTCTTAAATCGTGCTCAAATCATCGACGATACGTTCCATTTATTAATATCAGGCCAATTAAATTTTTCTATATTTTGGGAAGTCACAAGTTACCTAAAGTCGGAAACGGACTATGTAGCATGGTATCCTATGTTTAAAGTTGTTGAGCACATGTCATACCTTCTACCGTTTTATGATATTGAAAGTACAAACTTTAAGGTAAAAGCGATTTCAGCAAGGAAAATTTTATTGAACATAACAACTTATGTTGTTATGTTCAAAATATTGATATTTTATTTATAATAATCTAAATCTTTCTCTAAAAGATATAATGTAACTAATTGAGAAAAATAAAATTTGTTATGTGTCTACAAGATTCAGCTTAAAATTTTTTGAATAATTAATGTTATCTTTATGTTACTTCACAATATTTAGAGGAATCTACTAATGCAACTGGGTCCGCTTCTTGAAAAGATTGGGTACGAGGAAGAACCTAACGACGACAGCCTTATTAAATGTTTAAGACAAGAAGCTCTAAGATGGGCATGTGTTCTCGGTGATAGCAAATGCAAAAAACATGCTGAATTTAAATTGCAATGGCATTTGTCAAATACAACGTAATTATTAATTCTTCTATTGTAATATTTTTACAATATTTGCAATACACGTCATACTTTAAATAAAAATATGTAAAACTATAAATTATATTAATTTTATGATAAAATGTTTCAGAGAAAATAAACTATTACCATGGTGGAGGGAATGGACGTTCTGTAATGGTTTATCTGTATCTAGTATTTCTCTTGACCAACTATTTAAAGATTGGGATGACATGTTGAAAATTAAAAATCTAAATGTGTTTAAAGTTGTCGCTTGCTATCATGATATTTCTAGTCTCGTGTCTTTGCTAAAAACGTTCAAAAATTATCACATATCTACTTATACAGAAGATAATGCAAGGGCAATCACTATTACTAAATACAATATTGATCTGTTTTATTATGTTATTCAGAGACATGCAAATGATGCTTTATTCAATCACATTTTATTAAATAAGTTGGAAGAAATCAAGCCTAAGTAATAATACGTTTTCACAAATTTTAAATTTTAAATGCAAATTTTTTATTTGAATGCAATTAAAATTTTATTACATTATTTTCTTGTATTACATTACATGCAAATTTTTTTTAGAGAGATGAGTACAACCGCA
This sequence comes from Pogonomyrmex californicus, assembly GCA_024349325.1. Taxonomy (NCBI): domain Eukaryota; kingdom Metazoa; phylum Arthropoda; class Insecta; order Hymenoptera; family Formicidae; genus Pogonomyrmex; species Pogonomyrmex californicus. Next base: position 2,748,217 of record JAECZD010000019.1, read on the forward strand.
GCATTAATTAATGTTATAAATTATACCTATTCTAGTGTATCAATCTGTAAGGTAAGTTTTATTAAGCACAATAACTCTTCTTCTTTTCTTTAAATTACGATTTTTTTGGTTACATTTTATATGTCATAATGTTACAAAAATTTTACTTTAATGTTGTTGAGAAATTGTTGTTTAGAAAATCAAATGAATAACTTATAAATGTAACGTAAGGAAAATAATACTCTATTTCTATTTATTTCATAAAAATCGGTAAAATGAATAATTTTTAATGTATATTTTTATTTCCTTTCAAACAACATAAAAATTTAAAAAATTATGTTATTTACACGAAAACAATAACGTCTGTATTTTTTAAAACTTGATATACTCTCACGTGTGATATAAAAGATCTTTTATACTTCCTGACACAAGTCTGTATGCAAGTAGCATTGTCAAAATAGGATAAAAAGTCCTGTATTTTTCGTATTTTTTTGCCAATTGCTAGTAAATCATTATTTAATAAAAATTCGTGAATAAACATATGCTTAGGAGAGAAAGCCCTCCATTATTATTAGAAACGCTGCGAGATGATTGAATACGTGCAAATAAGCGAATGGTGCATTATTTGTAGAAAAAACTCCTTTCAAACTCCAAAACATCTCATTGCATACCTACCTAACAATTGTAAATACGCGTAATATTGAACTGCCTCTCCGAATTCGCTCTTACCTTTTTATCAATCGATAACTTTTTATTAATTGCAAAATTCGCGACGCGGTACGGACTTTTTTATTTATTATCAGTAAAATCGTTTTTATCTGCATATAAGCTCTCTGTCAATAATGATTAGATAGTCTGTAAAAAAATACATAAACGAATACACGTATAATACACAAGTAATGTTATAACATTATTACATAATATCATGTTTCATATTACAATTTTTTAAATAAAATTATTAAATTTGCAAAATGTATGCATATTTAACATGACCATGCTAATTTTGCAGGTATGGGAATGGATTCATAAGAATCTTACTAATTCATTACTTCAGTCCAATTTCGAATACAAAATATATATGCGTCTCAGGAAACGATATGTTGGTACTATAGGTGAAGTATGTATGATATTATTCTGCTTTATGAATCATCTTGATATTATTACCAGTACTAAAAATGTATCCGTAATTCGTGTCAAATATTATAGATTTTCAATATTGTTAGAGAAAATCGGAATACAATTTAGGATTTATCATTTTGTGAGTTGTGATTGGTTGTTAGAATAGATACATATCGGTATTCGCATCTTTCTTGCATTATGTTGTTATGACTAGATTACTTTAAAAAATATTATTAATATTATTTTATATTATATTATAAATATTATATAATTAATATTATATTAATATTATATTATTATATTATTTTATATTATAAATTATTTTTGTACATAGTTAATTTTATAATAATCATTAATAATACTATGACATATTAAGAAGCGTAAACCACTTCTGTACGTATATTTTAAATGCATATAATAAACGTCAAATAATACTAACGATTTTACATTAGTCTTATCTTTGATTAGTCCGCTAATCTTATTTCGAAATTGAATATTGCGCTTTACGAAAAGAATTACAAGATAGTTAACGAAGAATGGCATAAATATTGATAATTAGTTCAAAATTTCAAATATTATAATTGGCACTGCAATCCCCAATATTTGAAATTTTATGAATACAATTGACAAAATGATTTAAATACTTGGGCTATCCTTAGAGAATTTTAAAGTATTAATTTAAATAATTATTTATTGTTTATCTATCGTAAAGATAAGTTGTATTTTTAAATAAATTTAACATAGGAATCAGTAGCGTCTTATTATATATTTTAATTTTAGATGCAATTCAGAAACTATTGAAGAACCGTAAAATATTTCATTAAACTTCTGCAAAAATAAACAGAAATATGTATCAACATTTATTTGCTTTGAATAACGTAAAAATGTAAGATTATATACTATAAAAATTTCTGAAATATAGAATCTTCTATTAACAATATTATTAAAAATTTTGAATTGAAGAACATTTAGACATTGTCTACAACTTTAAATTTACATCTGATATGTGTGTGTGTGTGTGTGTGTGTGTGTATATCAGGGTTGAGAAATAACGCATTACTTGTAATGTCGTTATCGTTATCGGTTTTCTTTTTTTTGTTTTGTAACAATTGCTAATGGTGCTTACTTTTTTTTAATGTAACGATTACGAGATACTTTAGAATTAGTAATGACAGTAACGATAGTAATGGTACTCAGTTATTTTTTTGACTTGGTAATGAGTAACGGTAACAAGTTATTTTAATAAAAATAATTTTTTCAACTAATATATACTATATATATATATATATATATATATATATATATATATATATATATATATAAATTATTGTAATATTTAAACAATTACTGGAATGATATAATCTTCAGGAAGAAGAAGTTGATTCGCATGTTCAAGAATCCATTTTTCCAGATCTTTGGTATGTTTGCTTTCAAACAATTTGGTTTTCCCAGGTACCGACTTTGATATGGCATGGCTTAGATCGAACAAGATCATTTGAACTCTTTTAAGCTTGTCGACATATGAATGTTCAACCTTTCCATCACAGGCAAACTCGCTATGTAAGACGACAGCTCGTCGGTTGCTCCGAGGGCATTGAAAATCATATCATCCTTTGGTTTCGTATCCCCAGCGTCTGTGATCGTTAATCCGGAGTCACCATCTCGCGAGAACACCGCTATCTTGGCAACATTTGATGTCGTCGTACTGTTGCAACGATGTCATCTCCAGTAAATCAATAGTATATATTATTTCAATGTAACATTTTATTTTCATCATCCATTACATAGCACATCGCTTCTGTTGGCAAAGTTACGTATTACATGTCTCATGATGCATTTTGAGGTTAATATTTAAACGCGTACCTGTGTCTTAAAGATATACACTGCACTTCGCTCTTGTATATGAAAGTAGACTTTTTCCACATAGATCAATTCTATTTTTTTTTGCGCGTCAATAATTTCAGTTAGCGATAATAATTATCAACGTTTTTTTGTCGATCATCAATAACGCATTGACACGAAATTAACGAGCAACAAGACAGTTCGTAGTTACTTTGATAAAGGCAAAAGAAAAGAGAAGTTCCATGCGTGATATCGCACGTAAAATCGAAGAATGTTTAACGCAGAATATAAAACGAGATAACATTTATAGAATTACGACCGTGATGATTATATTTTCGAATTTACAACTCTCAAACGTGTTTTGTAATCCTTCGGCATACATACGATAATATCGACAATATATAACATATCGATAAAAATATATGACGCTTTGGAGCTATACGGCAACCTTGTTCTTTTTAGCTGAACTTGTATCGTTCATCTTCTTTCTTCTATCTTGCTACGTAGGAGAAAAAAAAAAAAGAAAGATGTATAGAGCTTTGACTATAGCGGCGTTTACAATGCCACTTTAAGACGTAAGATTTGAAAAATTGGCCAATCATAATCGAATTATAACTGCGAAGAATAGCTGATCATGATTGGTCAATTTCTTAAGTTTGTCTTAAGACTTTATCGTAGACACTGCGTATGTAGACTTGTTCTTTTTGATTGAACTGTGTGTACCAGTTGGCAGTTTCTTCTTTCTTTATAACAATGGGAAAAAAAATATAAATTTCGAACTAGTGCAGCCAATTCAGATAAAAAGAACAGACTCTGATGGAACTAGAGAGAAGCCTGTAGTCTAATCAACAATGACAACATAAGACTATAAGGTTCTAAGGTTTGTAAGAATCTATTTAAATAAATAAATTATTCTTATTTTTTATATTTAACAACCTTACGTCACAGTATATAGCATATTAAGTTTATATTATTAATTTTAAATAACAAAATTTCAAAAATTCGAAATATAAGTTAAAATTAAAATATAAATTTAAAATTAAATTTGCAATTTGAATATAAATATAAAATTAAATTTAAAATTTAAAATGAACAATTTAAATGTAAATTTAATTATAAAATTAAATTAAAAATTTTGAATTTTAAATTTGAAAATATAAATTTTAAATTTAAAATTTCAAAATTAAAATATAAAATTAAAAATTTAAATTTAAAATATAATGTAAATTAAAATTAAATTTTAATATAATGTAAATTAAAATTAAATTTTAAACTATAAAATTTAAAATATCGGATTTAAATTAAAATTAAAATTTGTATTTAAAATTGAAATCAAAATTTAAAATTAAATTCAAATTTAAAATTTTAAAACAAATATAATTTAGATTAAAAATTAAATAAATTATGAATTTTAAATTTGAAAATTTAAATTTTAGAATATAAAATTTAAAAATTAAAATATAAAAAATTAAAAATTTAAATTTTAAATTTAACTGTAAAATTGAAATATAATTTCTAATTTTTTTTTTGTTTCGATAATGTAATGGGGTTACATGGAAAAACTAAATAGGGGCCATATGGAAAAAATTATGTGGGAAGTATATGGGAAAAACTATGCGGGAAGAAAATGAGAAAAACTATGTGAAAAAGTTGGGAAAAACTATGTGGAAACTAGATGGGAAAAACTATGTGGAAAAAAGATGGGAAAAACTATGTGGGAAAAAGATGGGAAAAACTATGTGGGAAAAACTATGTGGAAAGAAGGTGGGAAAAACTATGTGGGAAAAACTATGTGGAAAGAAGATGGGAAAAACTATGGGAAAAACTATGTGAAAAAAGATGGGAAAAACTATGTGGAAAGAAGATGGGAAAAACTATTTGAAAAAAGATGGGAAAAACTATGTGGGAAAAACTATGTGGAGAGAAGATGGGAAAAACTATGTGGGAAAAACTATGTGGAAAGAAGATGGGAAAAACTATGTGGGAAAAACTATGTGGAAAGAAGATGGGAAAAACTATGTGGGAAAAACTATGTGAAAAAACATGGGAAAAACTATGTGGGAAAAACTATGTGGAAAGAAGATGGGAAAAACTATATGGGAAAAACTATTTGAAAAAACATGGGAAAAACTATGTGGGAAAAACTATGTGGGAAAAACTATGTGGGAAAAACTATGTGGGAAAAACTATGTGGGAAAAACTATGTGGAAAGAAGATGGGAAAAACTATGTGGGAAAAACTATCTGGGAAAAATTATGTGGAAAGAAGATGGGAAAAACTATGTGGAGAGAAGATGGGAAAAACTATGTGGGAAAAACTATGTGGGAAAAATTATGTGGAAAGAAGATGGGAAAAACTATGTGGAGAGAAGATGGGTAAAACTATGTGGAGAGAAGATGGGAAAAACTATGTGGGAAAAACTATGTGGGAAAAACTATGTGGAAAGAAGATGGGAAAAACTATCTGGGAAAAATTATGTGGAAAAAAGATGGGAAAAACTATGTGGGAAAAACTATGTGGAGAGAAGATGGAAAAAACTATGTGGAGAGAAGATGGGAAAAACTATGTGGGAAAAACTATGTGGGAAAAACTATGTGGGAAAAACTATGTGGAAAGAAGATGGGAAAAACTATGTGGGAAAAACTATCTGGGAAAAATTATGTGGAAAGAAAATGGGAAAAACTATGTGGAGAGAAGATGGGAAAAACTATGTGGGAAAAACTATGTGGGAAAAACTATGTGGAAAGAAGATGGGAAAAACTATGTGAGAGAAGATGGGAAAAACTATGTGGAAGAAGATGGGAAAAACTATGTGGAGAGAAGATGGGAAAAACTATGTGGGAAAAACTATGTGGGAAAAACTATGTGGAAAGAAGATGGGAAAAACTATGTGGAAAGAAGATGGGAAAAACTATGTGGAAAGAAGATGGGAAAAACTATGTGGAAAAAAGATGGGAAAAACTATGTGGGAAAAACTATGTGGGAAAAACTATGTGGAAAGAAGATGGGAAAAACTATGTGGGAAAAATTATGTGGAAAAAAGATGGGAAAAACTATGTGGAGAGAAGATGGGAAAAACTATGTGGGAAAAACTATGTGGGAAAAACTATGTGGGAAAAATTATGTGGAAAGAAGATGGGAAAAACTATGTGGGAAAAACTATGTGGAAAGAAGATGGGAAAAACTATGTGGGAAAAATTATGTGGAAAGAAGATGGGAAAAACTATGTGGGAAAAATTATGTGGAAAGAAGATGGGAAAAACTATGTGGAGAGAAGATGGGAAAAACTATGTGGGAAAAACTATGTGGGAAAAACTATGTGGGAAAAACTATGTGGGAAAAACTATGTGGAAAGAAGATGGGAAAAACTATGTGGAAAGAAGATGGGAAAAACTATGTTGAGAGAAGATGGGAAAAACTATGTGGGAAAAACTATGTGGGAAAAACTATGTGGAAAGAAGATAAAAAAAACTATGTGGGAAAAACTATCTGGGAAAAACTATGTGGAAAGAAGATGGGAAAAACTATGTGGGAAAAACTATGTGGAAAGAAGATGGGAAAAACTATGTGGGAAAAACTATGTGGGAAAAACTATGTGGAAAGAAGATGGGAAAAACTATGTGGGAAAAACTATGTGGAAAAAAGATGGGAAAAACTATGTGGGAAAAACTATGTGGAAAGGAGATGGGAAAAACTATGTGGGAAAAACTATGTGGAAAGAAGATGGGAAAAACTATGTGGAGAGAAGATGGGAAAAACTATGTGGGAAAAACTATGTGGGAAAAACTATGTGGAAAGAAGATGGGAAAAACTATGTGGAGAGAAGATGGGAAAAACTATGTGGGAAAAACTATGTGGGAAAAACTATGTGGAAAGAAGATGGGAAAAACTATGTGGAAAGAAGATGGGAAAAACTATGTGGAAAGAAGATGGGAAAAACTATGTGGAAAGAAGATGGGAAAAACTATGTGGAAAGAAGATGGGAAAAACTATGTGGAGAGAAGATGGGAAAAACTATGTGGGAAAAACTATGTGGGAAAAACTATGTGGAAAGAAGATGGGAAAAACTATGTGGGAAAAACTATGTGGAAAAAGATGGGAAAAACTATGTGGGAAAAACTATGTGGAGAGAAGATGGAAAAAACTATGTGGGAAAAACTATGTGGGAAAAACTATGTGGGAAAAACTATGTGGGAAAAACTATGTGGGAAAAACTATGTGGAAAGAAGATGGGAAAAACTATGTGGGAAAAACTATGTGGGAAAAATTATGTGGAAAGAAGATGGGAAAAACTATGTGGAAAGAAGATGGGAAAAACTATGTGGGAAAAACTATGTGGGAAAAACTATGTGGAAAGAAGATGGGAAAAACTATGTGGAAAGAAGATGGGAAAAACTATGTGGAAAGAAGATGGGAAAAACTATGTGTAGAGAAGATGGGAAAAACTATGTGGGAAAAACTATGTGGGAAAAACTATGTGGGAAAAATTATGTGGAAAGAAGATGGGAAAAACTATGTGGAGAGAAGATGGGGAAAACTATGTGGGAAAAACTATGTGGGAAAAACTATATGGGAAAAACTATGTGGGAAAAATTATGTGGAAAGAAGATGGGAAAAACTATGTGGAAAGAAGATGGGAAAAACTATGTGGGAAAAACTATGTGGAAAGAAGATGGGAAAAACTATGTGGAAAGAAGATGGGAAAAACTATGTGGAAAGAAGATGGGAAAAACTATGTGGGAAAAACTATATGGGAAAAACTATGTGGGAAAAACTATGTGGGAAAAACTATGTGGAAAGAAGATGGGAAAAACTGTGTGGAGAGAAAATGGGGAAAACTATGTGGGAAAAACTATGTGGGAAAAACTATGTGGAAAGAAGATGGGAAAAACTATGTGGAAAGAAGATGGGGAAAACTATGTGGGAAAAACTATGTGGGAAAAACTATGTGGGAAAAACTATGTGGAAAGAAGATGGGAAAAACTATGTGGAGAGAAGATGGGAAAAACTATGTGGGAAAAACTATGTGGGAAAAACTATGTGGGAAAAACTATGTGGGAAAAACTATGTGGAAAAAACTATGTGGGAAAAATTATGTGGAAAGAAGATGGGAAAAACTATGTGGAAAGAAGATGGGAAAAACTATGTGGGAAAAACTATGTGGGAAAACTATGTGGGAAAAACTATGTGGAAAGAAGATGGGAAAAACTATGTGGGAAAAACTATGTGGAAAAAAGATGGGAAAAACTATGTGGGAAAAACTATGTGGAAAGAAGATGGGAAAAACTATGTGGAAAGAAGATGGGAAAAACTATGTGGGAAAAACTATGTGGGAAAAACTATGTGGGAAAAACTATGTGGGAAAAACTATGTGGAAAGAAGATGGGAAAAACTATGTGGGAAAAACTATGTGGGAAAAATTATGTGGAAAGAAGATGGGAAAAACTATGTGGAGAAGATGGGAAAAACTATGTGGGAAAAACTATGTGGGAAAAACTATGTGGGAAAAACTATGTGGAAAGAAGATGGGAAAAACTATGTGGAAAGAAGATGGGAAAAACTATGTGGAGAGAAGATGGGAAAAACTATGTGGGAAAAACTATGTGGGAAAAACTATGTGGGAAAAACTATGTGGGAAAAACTATGTGGAAAGAAGATGGGAAAAACTGTGTGGAGAGAAAATGGGGAAAACTATGTGGGAAAAACTATGTGGAAAGAAGATGGGAAAAACTATGTGGAGAAGATGGGAAAAACTATGTGGGAAAAACTATGTGGAAAGAAGATGGGAAAAACTATGTGGGAAAAATTATGTGGAAAAAAGATGGGAAAAACTATGTGGGAAAAACTATGTGGAAAGAAGATGGGAAAAACTATGTGGGAAAAACTATGTGGGAAAAACTATGTGGGAAAAACTATGTGGGAAAAACTATGTGGGAAAAACTATGTGGAAAGAAGATGGGAAAAACTATGTGGGAAAAACTATGTGGGAAAAACTATGTGGAAAGAAGATGGGAAAAACTATGTGGAGAGAAGATGGGAAAAACTATGTGGGAAAAACTATGTGGGAAAAACTATGTGGAAAGAAGATGGGAAAAACTATGTGAAAAGAAGATGGGAAAAACTATGTGGAGAAGATGGGAAAAACTATGTGGAAAGAAGATGGGAAAACTATGTGGGAAAAACTATGTGGGAAAAACTATGTGGGAAAAATTATGTGGAAAGAAGATGGGAAAAACTATGTGGAGAGAAGATGGGGAAAACTATGTGGGAAAAACTATGTGGGAAAAACTATGTGGGAAAAACTATGTGGGAAAAACTATGTGGAAAGAAGATGGGAAAAACTATGTGGAAAGAAGATGGGAAAAACTATGTGGGAAAAACTATGTGGAAAGAAGATGGGAAAAACTATGTGGAAAGAAGATGGGAAAAACTATGTGGAAAGAAGATGGGAAAAACTATGTGGGAAAAACTATGTGGGAAAAACTATGTGGGAAAAACTATGTGGGAAAAACTATGTGGAAAGAAGATGGGAAAAACTGTGTGGAGAGAAAATGGGGAAAACTATGTGGGAAAAACTATGTGGGAAAAACTATGTGGAAAGAAGATGGGAAAAACTATGTGGAAAGAAGATGGGGAAAACTATGTGGGAAAAACTATGTGGGAAAAACTATGTGGGAAAAACTATGTGGAAAGAAGATGGGAAAAACTATGTGGTGAGAAGATGGGAAAAACTATGTGGGAAAAACTATGTGGGAAAAACTATGTGGGAAAAACTATGTGGGAAAACTATGTGGAAAAAACTATGTGGGAAAAACTATGTGGAAAGAAGATGGGAAAAACTATGTGGAAAGAAGATGGGAAAAACTATGTGGAGAGAAGATGGGAAAAAACTATGGGAAAAACTATGTGGGAAAAACTATGTGGAAAGAAGATGGGAAAAACTATGTGGGAAAAACTATGTGGAAAAAGATGGGAAAAACTATGTGGGAAAAACTATGTGGAAAGAAGATGGGAAAAACTATGTGGAGAGAAGATGGGAAAAACTATGTGGGAAAAACTATGTGGGAAAAACTATGTGGGAAAAACTATGTGGGAAAAACTATATGGGAAAAACTATGTGGAAAGAAGATGGGAAAAACTATGTGGGAAAAACTATGTGGGAAAAACTATGTGGAAAGAAGATGGGAAAAACTATGTGGAGAGAAGATGGGAAAAACTATGTGGGAAAAACTATGTGGGAAAAACTATGTGGGAAAAACTATGTGGAAAGAAGATGGGGAAAACTATGTGGAAAGAAGATGGGAAAAACTATGTGGAGAGAAGATGGGAAAAACTATGTGGGAAAAACTATATGGGAAAAACTATGTGGGAAAAACTATGTGGGAAAAACTATGTGGGAAAAACTATGTGGAAAGAAGATGGGAAAAACTATGTGGAGAGAAGATGGGGAAAACTATGTGGGAAAAACTATGTGGAAAGAAGATGGAAAAACTATGTGGAGAGAAGATGGGGAAAACTATGTGGGAAAACTATGTGGGAAAAACTATGTGGGAAAAATTATGTGGAAAGAAGATGGGAAAAACTATGTGGAGAGAAGATGGGAAAAACTATGTGGGAAAAACTATGTGGGAAAAACTATGTGGGAAAAACTATGTGGGAAAAACTATGTGGGAAAAACTATGTGGGAAAAACTATGTGGGAAAAACTATGTGGAAAGAAGATGGGAAAAACTGTGTGGAGAGAAAATGGGGAAAACTATGTGGGAAAAACTATGTGGGAAAAACTATGTGGAAAGAAGATGGGAAAAACTATGTGGAGAGAAGATGGGAAAAACTATGTGGGAAAAACTATGTGGGAAAAACTATATGGGAAAAACTATGTGGAAAGAAGATGGGAAAAACTATGTGGAGAGAAGATGGGAAAAACTATGTGGGAAAAACTATGTGGGAAAAACTATGTGGGAAAAACTATGTGGGAAAAACTATGTGGGAAAAACTATGTGGGAAAAATTATGTGGAAAGAAGATGGGAAAAACTATGTGGAAAGAAGATGGGAAAAACTATGTGGAGAGAAGATGGGAAAAACTATGTGGGAAAAACTATGTGGGAAAAACTATGTGGAAAGAAGATGGGAAAAACTATGTGGGAAAAATATGTAAAAAGATGGGAAAAACTATGTGGGAAAAACTATGTGGAAAGAAGATGGGAAAAACTATGTGGAAGAAGATGGGAAAAACTATGTGGGAAAAACTATGTGGGAAAAACTATGTGGAAAAAAGATGGGAAAAACTATGTGGAGAGAAGATGGGAAAAACTATGTGGGAAAAACTATGTGGGAAAAACTATGTGGGAAAAACTATGTGGGAAAAACTATGTGGGAAAAACTATGTGGGAAAAACTATGGGAAAAACTATGTGGGAAAAACTATGTGGAAAAAAGATGGGAAAAACTATGTGGAGAGAAAATGGGGAAAACTATGTGGGAAAAACTATGTGGGAAAAACTATGTGGAAAGAAGATGGGAAAAACTATGTGGAGAGAAGATGGGAAAAACTATGTGGGAAAAACTATGTGGGAAAAACTATGTGGGAAAAACTATGTGGAAAGAAGATGGGAAAACTATGTGGAGAGAAGATGGGAAAAACTATGTGGGAAAAACTATGTGGGAAAAACTATGTGGGAAAAACTATGTGGGAAAAACTATGTGGGAAAAATTATGTGGAAAGAAGATGGGAAAAACTATGTGGAGAGAAGATGGGAAAAACTATGTGGAGAGAAGATGGGAAAACTATGTGGGAAAAACTATGTGGGAAAAACTATGTGGAAAGAAGATGGGAAAAACTATGTGGGAAAAACTATGTGGAAAAAAGATGGGAAAAACTATGTGGGAAAAACTATGTGGAAAGAAGATGGGAAAAACTATGTGGAGAGAAGATGGGAAAAACTATGTGGGAAAAACTATGTGGGAAAACTATGTGGGAAAAACTATGTGGAAAGAAGATGGGAAAAACTATGTGGGAAAAACTATGTGGGAAAAATTATGTGGAAAGAAGATGGGAAAAACTATGTGGAGAGAAGATGGGAAAAACTATGTGGGAAAAACTATGTGGGAAAAACTATGTGGAAAGAAGATGGGAAAAATGTGGAAAGAAGATGGGAAAAACTATGTGGAGAGAAGATGGGAAAAACTATGTGGGAAAAACTATGTGGGAAAACTATGTGGGAAAAACTATGTGGGAAAAACTATGTGGAAAGAAGATGGGAAAAACTATGTGGAGAGAAGATGGGAAAAACTATGTGGGAAAAACTATGTGGGAAAAACTATGTGGAAAAAAGATGGGAAAAACTATGTGGAGAGAAGATGGGAAAAACTATGTGGGAAAAACTATGTGGGAAAAACTATGTGGGAAAAACTATGTGGGAAAAACTATGGGAAAAACTATGTGGGAAAAACTATGTGGGAAAAAGATGGGAAAAACTATGTGGAAAGAAGATGGGAAAAACTGTGTGGAGAGAAAATGGGGAAAACTATGTGGGAAAAACTATGTGGGAAAAACTATGTGGAAAGAAGATGGGAAAAACTATGTGGAGAGAAGATGGGGAAAACTATGTGGGAAAAACTATGTGGGAAAAACTATGTGGGAAAAATTATGTGGAAAGAAGATGGGAAAAACTATGTGGAGAGAAGATGGGAAAAACTATGTGGGAAAAACTATGTGGGAAAACTATGTGGGAAAAACTATGTGGGAAAAACTATGTGGGAAAAACTATGTGGGAAAAACTATGTGGAAAGAAGATGGGAAAAACTATGTGGAGAGAAGATGGGAAAAACTATGTGGAGAGAAGATGGGAAAAACTATGTGGGAAAAACTATGTGGGAAAAACTATGTGGAAAGAAGATGGGTAAAACTATGTGGGAAAAACTATGTGGGAAAAACTATGTGGAAAGAAGATGGGAAAAACTATGTGGAGAGAAGATGGGAAAAACTATGTGGGAAAAACTATGTGGGAAAAACTATATGGGAAAAACTATGTGGAAAGAAGATGGGAAAAACTATGTGGGAAAAACTATGTGGGAAAAAATATGTGGAAAGAAGATGGGAAAAACTATGTGGAGAGAAGATGGGAAAAACTATGTGGGAAAAACTATGTGGGAAAAACTATGTGGAAAGAAGATGGGAAAAACTATGTGGAGAGAAGATGGGAAAAACTATGTGGAGAGAAGATGGGAAAACTATGTGGGAAAAACTATGTGGGAAAAACTATGTGGGAAAAACTATGTGGGAAAAACTATGTGGGAAAAACTATGTGGGAAAACTATGTGGAAAGAAGATGGGAAAAACTATGTGGGAAAAACTATGTGGAAAGAAGATGGGAAAAACTATGTGGGAAAAACTATGTGGAAAGAAGATGGGAAAAACTATGTGGAGAGAAGATGAGGAAAACTATGTGGGAAAAACTATGTGGGAAAAACTATGTGGAAAGAAGATGGGAAAAACTATGTGGGAAAAATTATGTGGAAAAAAGATGGGAAAAACTATGTGGGAAAAATTATGTGGAAAGAAGATGGGAAAAACTATGTGGAGAGAAGATGGGAAAACTATGTGGGAAAAACTATGTGGGAAAAACTATGTGGAAAGAAGATGGGAAAAACTATGTGGGAAAAACTATGTGGGAAAAACTATGTGGGAAAAACTATGTGGAAAGAAGATGGGAAAACTATGTGGGAAAAACTATGTGGAAAGAAGATGGGAAAAACTATGGAGAGAAGATGGGAAAACTATGTGGGAAAAACTATGTGGGAAAAACTATGTGGGAAAAACTATGTGGGAAAAACTATGTGGGAAAAACTATGTGGAAAGAAGATGGGAAAAACTATGTGGGAAAAACTATGTGGGAAAAACTATGTGGAAAGAAGATGGGAAAAACTATGTGGAGAGAAGATGGGAAAAACTATGTGGGAAAAACTATGTGGGAAAACTATGTGGAAAGAAGATGGGAAAAACTATGTGGAAGAAGATGGGAAAACTATGTGGAAAGAAGATGGGAAAAACTATGTGGAAGAAGATGGGAAAAACTATGTGGAAAAACTATGTGGGAAAAACTATGTGGAAAGAAGATGGGAAAAACTATGTGGGAAAAACTATGTGGAAAAAAGATGGGAAAAACTATGTGGGAAAAACTATGTGGAAAGAAGATGGGAAAAACTATGTGGGAAAACTATGTGGAAAAACTATGGGAAAAACTATGTGGGAAAAACTATGTGGAAAGAAGATGGGAAAAACTATGTGGGAAAAACTATGTGGGAAAAATTATGTGGAAAGAAGATGGGAAAAATTATGTGGAGAGAAGATGGGAAAAACTATGTGGGAAAAACTATGTGGGAAAAATTATGTGGAAAGAAGATGGGAAAAACTATGTGGAAAGAAGATGGGAAAAACTATGTGGAAAGAAGATGGGAAAAACTATGTGGGAAAAACTATGTGGGAAAAACTATGTGGGAAAACTATGTGGGAAAACTATGTGGAAAAAGATGGGAAAAACTATGTGGAAAGAAGATGGGAAAAACTATGTGAAAAACTATGTGGGAAAAACTATGTGGAAAGAAGATGGGAAAAACTATGTGGAGAGAAGATGGGAAAAACTATGTGGGAAAAACTATGTGGGAAAAACTATGTGGGAAAACTATGTGGGAAAAACTATGTGGGAAAAATTATGTGGAAAGAAGATGGGAAAAACTATGTGGAGAGAAGATGGGAAAACTATGTGGGAAAAACTATGTGGGAAAAACTATGTGGAAAGAAGATGGGAAAACTATGTGGAGAGAAGATGGGAAAACTATGTAAAAACTATGTGGGAAAAACTATGTGGGAAAAACTATGTGGAAAGAAGATGGGAAAAACTATGTGGGAAAAACTATGTGGAAAGAAGATGGGAAAAACTATGTGGGAAAAAATATGTGGAAAGAAGATGGGAAAAACTATGTGGGAAAAATTATGTGGAAAGAAGATGGGAAAAACTATGTGGAGAGAAGATGGGAAAAACTATGTGGGAAAAACTATGTGGGAAAACTATGGGAAAAACTATGTGGGAAAAACTATGTGGAAAGAAGATGGGAAAAACTATGTGGGAAAAACTATGTGGGAAAAACTATGTGGAAAGAAGATGGGAAAAACTATGTGGAAAGAAGATGGGAAAAACTATGTGGGAAAAACTATGTGGAAAAACTATGTGGAAAGAAGATGGGAAAAACTATGTGGAAAGAAGATGGGAAAAACTATGTGGAAAGAAGATGGGAAAACTATGGGAAAAACTATGTGGGAAAAACTATGTGGGAAAAACTATGTGGGAAAAACTATGTGGAAAGAAGATGGGAAAAACTATGTTGAGAGAAGATGGGAAAAACTATGTGGGAAAAACTATGTGGGAAAAACTATGTGGAAAGAAGATGGGAAAAACTATGTGGAAAGAAGATGGGGAAAACTATGTGGGAAAAACTATGTGGGAAAAACTATGTGGGAAAAACTATGTGGAAAGAAGATGGGAAAAACTATGTGAAGAGAAGATGGGAAAAACTATGTGGGAAAAACTATGTGGGAAAAACTATGTGGGAAAAACTATGTGGAAAGAAGATGGGAAAAACTATGTGGAAAGAAGATGGGAAAAACTATGTGGAGAGAAGATGGGAAAACTATGTGGGAAAAACTATGTGGGAAAAACTATGTGGAAAGAAGATGGGAAAAACTATGTGGGAAAAACTATGTGGAAAGAAGATGGGAAAAACTATGTGGGAAAAACTATGTGGAAAGAAGATGGGAAAAACTATGTGGAGAGAAGATGGGAAAACTATGGGAAAAACTATGTGGGAAAAACTATGTGGAAAAAAGATGGGAAAAACTATGTGGAAAGAAGATGGGAAAAACTATGTGGGAAAAACTATATGGGAAAAACTATGTGGGAAAAACTATGTGGGAAAAACTATGTGGGAAAAACTATGTGGGAAAAACTATGGGAAAAACTATGTGGGAAAAACTATGTGGAAAGAAGATGGGAAAAACTATGTGGAGAGAAAATGGGAAAAACTATGGGAAAGAAGATGGGAAAAACTATGTGGAAAGAAGATGGGAAAAACTATGTGGAGAGAAGATGGGAAAAACTATGTGGAAAAACTATGTGGGAAAAACTATGTGGGAAAAACTATGTGGAAAGAAGATGGGAAAAACTATGTGGAAAGAAGATGGGAAAAACTATGTGGGAAAAACTATGTGGGAAAACTATGTGGGAAAAACTATGTGGGAAAAACTATGTGGGAAAAACTATGTGGAAAGAAGATGGGAAAAACTATGTGGAAAGAAGATGGGAAAAACTATGTGGAGAAGATGGGAAAAACTATGGGAAAAACTATGTGGGAAAAACTATGTGGAAAGAAGATGGGAAAAACTATGTGGGAAAAACTATGTGGAAAAAAGATGGGAAAAACTATGTGGGAAAAACTATGTGGAAAGAAGATGGGAAAACTATGTGGAAAAAGATGGGAAAACTATGTGGGAAAAACTATGTGGGAAAACTATGTGGGAAAAACTATGTGGAAAGAAGATGGGAAAACTATGTGGGAAAACTATGTGGGAAAAACTATGTGGAAAAAGAAGATGGGAAAAACTATGTGGAGAGAAGATGGGAAAAACTATGTGGGAAAAACTATGTGGGAAAAACTATGTGGAAAGAAGATGGGAAAAACTATGTGGAGAGAAGATGGGAAAAACTATGTGGAGAGAAGATGGGAAAAACTATGTGGGAAAAACTATGGGAAAAACTATGTGGGAAAAACTATATGGGAAAAACTATGTGGAAAGAAGATGGGAAAAACTATGTGGAGAGAAGATGGGAAAAACTATGTGGGAAAAACTATGTGGGAAAAACTATGTGGAAAAAAGATGGGAAAAACTATGTGGAAAGAAGATGGGAAAAACTATGTGGGAAAAACTATGTGGGAAAAACTATGTGGGAAAACTATGTGGGAAAAACTATGTGGGAAAAACTATGTGGGAAAAACTATATGGGAAAAACTATGTGGGAAAAACTATGTGGAAAGAAGATGGGAAAAACTATGTGGAGAGAAGATGGGGAAAACTATGTGGGAAAAACTATGTGGGAAAAACTATGGAAAGAAGATGGGAAAAACTATGTGGAAAGAAGATGGGGAAAACTATGTGAAAAACTATGTGGAAAACTATGTGGGAAAAATGTGGAAAGAAGATGGGAAAAACTATGTGGAAAGAAGATGGGAAAAACTATGTGGAAAAAACTATGTGGGAAAAACTATGTGGGAAAAACTATGTGGGAAAAACTATGTGGGAAAAACTATGTGGAAAAACTATGTGGAAAGAAGATGGGAAAAACTATGTGGAAAGAAGATGGGAAAAACTATGTGGAAAAAGATGGGAAAACTATGTGGGAAAACTATGTGGGAAAAACTATGTGGAAAGAAGATGGGAAAAACTATGTGGGAAAAACTATGTGGAAAGAAGATGGGAAAACTATGTGGGAAAAACTATGTGGAAAGAAGATGGGAAAAACTATGTGGAAAGAAGATGGGAAAACTATGGGAAAAACTATGGGAAAAACTATGTGGGAAAAACTATGTGGAAAGAAGATGTGGGAAAACTATGTGGGAAAAACTATGTGGGAAAACTATGTGGAAAGAAGATGGGAAAAACTATGTGGAGAGAAGATGGGAAAAACTATGTGGGAAAAACTATGTGGGAAAAACTATGTGGAAAGAAGATGGGAAAAACTATGTGGAAAGAAGATGGGAAAAACTATGTGGAAAGAAGATGGGAAAAACTATGGGAAACTATGTGGGAAAAACTATGTGGGAAAAACTATGTGGGAAAAACTATGTGGGAAAAACTATGTGGGAAAAACTATGTGGAAAGAAGATGGGAAAAACTATGTGGGAAAAACTATGTGGAAAGAAGATGGGAAAAACTATGTGGGAAAAACTATGTGGAAAGAAGATGGGAAAAACTATGTGGAGAGAAGATGGGAAAAACTATGTGGGAAAAACTATATGGGAAAAACTATGTGGAAAGAAGATGGGAAAAACTATGTGGGAAAAACTATGTGGAAAAAAGATGGGAAAAACTATGTGGGAAAAACTATGTGGAAAGAAGATGGGAAAAACTATGTGGAGAGAAGATGGGAAAACTATGGGAAAAACTATGTGGGAAAAACTATGTGGAAAGAAGATGGGAAAAACTATGTGGGAAAAACTATGTGGGAAAAACTATGTGGGAAAAACTATGTGGAAAGAAGATGGGAAAAACTATGTGGGAAAAACTATGTGGAAAGAAGATGGGAAAAACTATGTGGAGAGAAGATGGGAAAAACTATGTGGGAAAAACTATGTGGGAAAAACTATGTGGGAAAACTATGTGGGAAAAACTATGTGGAAAAACTATGTGGAAAGAAGATGGGAAAAACTATGTGGGAAAAACTATGTGGGAAAAAACTATGTGGAAAGAAGATGGGAAAAACTATGTGGAAAGAAGATGGGAAAAACTATGGGAAAAACTATGTGGGAAAACTATGTGGAAAGAAGATGGGAAAACTATGTGGAAAGAAGATGGGAAAACTATGTGGAAAGAAGATGGGAAAAACTATGTGGAGAGAAGATGGGAAAAACTATGTGGGAAAACTATGTGGGAAAAACTATGTGGAAAGAAGATGGGAAAAACTATGTGGGAAAAACTATGTGGAAAAAAGATGGGAAAAACTATGTGGGAAAAACTATGTGGAAAGAAGATGGGAAAAACTATGTGGGAAAAACTATGTGGGAAAAACTATGTGGGAAAACTATGTGGGAAAAACTATGTGGAAAGAAGATGGGAAAACTATGTGGGAAAAACTATGTGGGAAAAATTATGTGGAAAGAAGATGGGAAAAACTATGTGGAGAGAAGATGGGAAAACTATGTGGGAAAAACTATGTGGGAAAAACTATGTGGAAAGAAGATGGGAAAAACTATGTGGAAAGAAGATGGGAAAAACTATGTGGAAAGAAGATGGGAAAAACTATGTGGGAAAAACTATGTGGGAAAAACTATGTGGGAAAACTATGTGGGAAAAACTATGTGGAAAAAGATGGGAAAAACTATGTGAGAGAAGATGGGAAAAACTATGTGGGAAAACTATGTGGGAAAAACTATGTGGAAAGAAGATGGGAAAAACTATGTGGAAAGAAGATGGGAAAAACTATGTGGGAAAAACTATGTGGGAAAAACTATGTGGAAAACTATGGGAAAAACTATGTGGAAAAACTATGTGGAAAGAAGATGGGAAAAACTATGAGAAAAGATGGGAAAACTATGTGGGAAAAACTATGTGGGAAAAACTATGTGGAAAGAAGATGGGAAAAACTATGTGGAAAGAAGATGGGGAAAACTATGTGGGAAAAACTATGTGGGAAAAACTATGTGGGAAAAACTATGTGGAAAGAAGATGGGAAAACCTATATGGGAAAAACTATGTGGAAAGAAGATGGGAAAAACTATGTGGGAAAAACTATGTGGAAAGAAGATGGGAAAAACTATGTGGGAAAAACTATGTGGAAAGAAGATGGGAAAAACTATGTGGAGAGAAGATGGGAAAA
>JAECZD010000019.1:2767815-2780972 GCA_024349325.1 Pogonomyrmex californicus
AAAAACTATGTGGGAAAAACTATGTGGGAAAAACTATGTGGGAAAAACTGTGGGAAAACTATGTGGGAAAAACTATGGGAAAAACTATGTGGAAAGAAGATGGGAAAACTTATGGAAAGAAGATGGGAAAAACTATGGGAAAAAAGATGGGAAAAACTATGTGGAAGAAGATGGGAAAACTATGTGGAAAGAAGATGGGAAAACTATGTGGAAAGAAGATGGGAAAAACTATGTGGGAAAAACTATGTGGGAAAAACTATGTGGGAAAAACTATGTGGAAAGAAGATGGGAAAAACTATGTGGAAAGAAGATGGGAAAAACTATGTGGGAAAAACTATGTGGGAAAAACTATGTGGGAAAAACTATGTGGGAAAAACTATGTGGGAAAAACTATGTGGGAAAAACTATGTGGGAAAAACTATGTGGAAAGAAGATGGGAAAAACTATGTGGAAAGAAGATGGGAAAAACTATGTGGAAAGAAGATGGGAAAAACTATGGGAGAAAAACTATGGGAAAAACTATGGAAAGAAGATGGGAAAAACTATGTGGAAAGAAGATGGGAAAAACTATGTGGGAAGAAGATGGGAAAAACTATGTGGGAAAACTATGTGGGAAAAACTATGTGGGAAAAACTATGTGGGAAAAACTATGTGGAAAGAAGATGGGAAAACTATGGGAAAAACTATGTGGAAAGAAGATGGGAAAAACTATGTGGGAAAAACTATTGGAAAAGATGGGAAAAACTATGTGGGAAAAACTATGTGGAAAGAAGATGGGAAAAACTATGTGGGAAAACTATGTGAAAAGAAGATGGGAAAAACTATGTGGGAAAAACTATGTGAAAAGAAGATGGGAAAAACTATGTGGAAAGAAGATGGGAAAAACTATGTGGGAAAAACTATTGGAAAAAAGATGGGAAAAACTATGTGGGAAAAACTATGTGGAAAGAAGATGGGAAAAACTATGTGGGAAAAACTATTGGAAAAAGATGGGAAAAACTATGGGAAAAACTATGTGGAAAGAAGATGGGAAAAACTATGTGGGAAAAACTATGTGGAAAAAACATGGGAAAAACTATGTGGGAAAAACTATGTGGAAAGAAGATGGGAAAAACTATGTGAAAAGAAGATGGGAAAAACTATGTGGAAAGAAGATGGGAAAAACTATGTGGGAAAAACTATGTGAAAAGAAGATGGGAAAAACTATGTGGGAAAAAGATGGGAAAAACTATGGGAAAAACTATGTGAAAAGAAGATGGGAAAAACTATGTGGAAAGAAGATGGGAAAAACTATGTGGGAAAAACTATGTGGAAAGAAGATGGGAAAAACTATGTGGGAAAAACTATGGAAAGAAGATGGGAAAAACTATGTGGGAAGAAGATGGGAAAAACTATGTGGGAAGAAGATGGGAAAAACTATGTGGGAAAAACTATGTGGAAAAAAGATGGGAAAAACTATGTGGGAAAAACTATGTGAAAAGAAGATGGGAAAAACTATGTGGGAAGAAGATGGGAAAAACTATGTGAAAGAAGATGGGAAAAACTATGTGGGAAAAACTATGTGGAAAGAAGATGGGAAAAACTATGTGGGAAAAACTATGTGGAAAGAAGATGGGAAAAACTATGTGGGAAAAACTATGTGGAAAGAAGATGGGAAAAACTATGTGAAAAGAAGATGGGAAAAACTATGTGGGAAAAACTATGTGAAAAGAAGATGGGAAAAACTATGTGGGAAGAAGATGGGAAAAACTATGTGGGAAGAAGATGGGAAAAACTATGTGGGAAAAACTATGTGGAAAGAAGATGGGAAAAACTATATGGGAAAAACTATGTGGAAAGAAGATGGGAAAAACTATGTGGGAAGAAGATGGGAAAAACTATGTGGGAAAAACTATGTGGAAAGAAGATGGGAAAAACTATGTGAAAAGAAGATGGGAAAAACTATGTGGAAAGAAGATGGGAAAACTATGTGGAAAGAAGATGGGAAAAACTATGTGGAAAGAAGATGGGAAAACTATGTGGGAAAAACTATGTGGAAAGAAGATGGGAAAAACTATGTGGGAAAAACTATGTGGAAAGAAGATGGGAAAAACTATGTGGGAAAAACTATGTGGAAAGAAGATGGGAAAAACTATGTGGGAAAAACTATTGGAAAAAAGATGGGAAAAACTATGTGGGAAAAACTATGTGGAAAGAAGATGGGAAAAACTATGTGGGAAAAACTATTGGAAAAAACATGGGAAAAACTATGTGGGAAAAACTATGTGGAAAGAAGATGGGAAAAACTATGTGGGAAAAACTATGTGGAAAGAAGATGGGAAAAACTATGTGGGAAGAAGATGGGAAAAACTATGTGGAAAGAAGATGGGAAAAACTATGTGGAAAGAAGATGGGAAAAACTATGTGGGAAAAACTATGTGGGAAAAACTATGGGAAAAACTATGTGGGAAAAACTATGTGAAAAGAAGATGGGAAAAACTATGTGGGAAGAAGATGGGAAAAACTATGTGAAAGAAGATGGGAAAAACTATGTGGGAAAAACTATGTGGAAAGAAGATGGGAAAAACTATGTGGGAAAAACTATGTGGAAAGAAGATGGGAAAAACTATGGGAAAAACTATGTGGAAAGAAGATGGGAAAAACTATGTGAAAAGAAGATGGGAAAAACTATGTGGGAAAAACTATGTGGGAAAAACTATGTGGGAAAAAATGGGAAAAACTATGTGGGAAAAACTATGTGGGAAAAACTATGTGGAAAGAAGATGGGAAAAACTATGTGGAAAGAAGATGGGAAAAACTATGTGGAGAGAAGATGGGAAAAACTATGTGGGAAAAACTATGTGGGAAAAACTATGTGGGAAAAACTATGTGGGAAAAACTATGTGGAAAGAAGATGGGAAAAACTATATGGGAAAAACTATGTGGAAAGAAGATGGGAAAAACTATGTGGGAAAAACTATGTGGAAAGAAGATGGGAAAAACTATGTGGGAAAAACTATGTGGAAAGAAGATGGGAAAAACTATGTGGGAAGAAGATGGGAAAAACTATGTGGGAAAAACTATGTGGGAAAAACTATGTGGAAAGAAGATGGGAAAAACTATGTGGAAAGAAGATGGGAAAAACTATGTGGAAAGAAGATGGGAAAAACTATGTGGGAAAAACTATGTGGGAAAAACTATGTGGGAAAAACTATGTGGGAAAAACTATGTGGGAAAAACTATGTGGGAAAAACTATGTGGAAAGAAGATGGGAAAAACTATGTGGAGAGAAGATGGGGAAAACTATGTGGGAAAAACTATGTGGGAAAAACTATGTGGGAAAACTATGTGGAAAGAAGATGGGAAAAACTATGTGGAAAGAAGATGGGAAAACTATGTGGGAAAAACTATGTGGGAAAAACTATGTGGGAAAACTGTGGGAAAACTATGTGGGAAAAACTATGTGGGAAAAACTATGTGGAAAGAAGATGGGAAAAACTATGTGGAAAGAAGATGGGAAAAACTATGTGGAGAGAAGATGGGAAAAACTATGTGGGAAAAACTATGTGGGAAAAACTATGTGGGAAAAACTATGTGGGAAAAACTATGTGGGAAAACTATGTGGAAAGAAGATGGGAAAAACTATGTGGAGAGAAGATGGGAAAAACTATATGGGAAAAACTATGTGGGAAAAACTATGTGGGAAAAACTATGTGGAAAGAAGATGGGAAAAACTATGTGGGAAAAACTATGTGGAAAGAAGATGGGAAAAACTATGTGGGAAAAACTATGTGGAAAGAAGATGGGAAAAACTATGTGGAGAGAAGATGGGAAAACTATGTGGGAAAAACTATGTGGGAAAAACTATGTGGGAAAAACTATGTGGAAAGAAGATGGGAAAAACTATGTGGAAAGAAGATGGGAAAAACTATGTGGGAAGAAGATGGGAAAAACTATGTGGGAAAAACTATGTGGGAAAAACTATGTGGAAAGAAGATGGGAAAAACTATGTGGAGAGAAGATGGGAAAAACTATGTGGAGAGAAGATGGGAAAAACTATGTGGGAAAAACTATGTGGAAAGAAGATGGGAAAAACTATGTGGAAAGAAGATGGGAAAAACTATGTTGGAAGAAGATGGGAAAAACTATGTGGGAAAAACTATGTGGAAAGAAGATGGGAAAAACTATGTGGGAAAAACTATGTGGAAAGAAGATGGGAAAAACTATGTGGGAAAAACTATGTGGAAAGAAGATGGGAAAAACTATGTGGGAAAAACTATGTGGAAAGAAGATGGGAAAAACTATGTGGAGAGAAGATGGGAAAACTATGTGGGAAAAACTATGTGGGAAAAACTATGTGGGAAAAACTATGTGGGAAAAACTATGTGGGAAAAACTATGTGGAAAGAAGATGGGAAAAACTATGTGGAAAGAAGATGGGAAAAACTATGTGGAGAGAAGATGGGAAAAACTATGTGGGAAAAACTATGTGGGAAAAACTATGTGGAAAGAAGATGGGAAAAACTATGTGGGAAAAACTATGTGGAAAGAAGATGGGAAAAACTATGTGGGAAAAACTATGTGGAAAGAAGATGGGAAAAACTATGTGGGAAAAACTATGTGGAAAGAAGATGAGAAAAACTATGTGGAAAGAAGATGGGAAACTATGTGGGAAAAACTATGTGGGAAAAACTATGTTGGAAAAACTATGTGGAAAGAAGATGGGAAAAACTATGTGGGAAAAACTATGTGGAAAGAAGATGGGAAAAACTATGTGGAAAGAAGATGGGAAAAACTATGTGGGAAAAACTATGTGGGAAAAACTATGTGGGAAAAACTATGTGGAAAGAAGATGGGAAAACCTATATGGGAAAAACTATGTGGAAAGAAGATGGGAAAAACTATGTGGGAAAAACTATGTGGGAAAAAATATGTGGGAAAAACTATGTGGAAAGAAGATGGGAAAAACTATGTGGAAGAAGATGGGGAAAACTATGTGGGAAAAACTATGTGGGAAAAACTATATGGGAAAAACTATGTGGAAAGAAGATGGGAAAAACTATGTGGGAAAAACTATGTGGAAAGAAGATGGGAAAAACTATGTGGGAAAAACTATGTGGGAAAAACTATGGGAAAAACTATGTGGAAAGAAGATGGGAAAAACTATGTGGAAGAAGATGGGGAAAACTATGTGGGAAAAACTATGGGAAAAACTATGTGGGAAAAACTATGTGGAAAGAAGATGGGAAAAACTATGTGGAAAGAAGATGGGAAAAACTATGTGGGAAAAACTATGTGGGAAAAACTATGTGGGAAAAACTATGTGGGAAAACTATGTGGGAAAAACTATGTGGAAAGAAGATGGGAAAAACTATGTGGAAAGAAGATGGGAAAAACTATGTGGAGAGAAGATGGGAAAAACTATGTGGGAAAAACTATGTTGGAAAAACTATGTGGGAAAAACTATGTGGGAAAAACTATGTGGAAAGAAGATGGGAAAAACTATGTGGAAAGAAGATGGGAAAAACTATGTGGAAAAACTATGGGGAAAACTATGGGAAAAACTATGTGGGAAAAACTATATGGGAAAAACTATGTGGAAAGAAGATGGGAAAAACTATGTGGGAAAAACTATGTGGAAAGAAGATGGGAAAAACTATGTGGGAAAAATTATGTGGAAAGAAGATGGGAAAAACTATGTGGAAGAAGATGGGAAAAACTATGTGGGAAAAACTATGTGGGAAAACTATGTGGAAAAACTATGTGGGAAAAACTATGTGGAAAGAAGATGGGAAAAACTATGTGGAAAGAAGATGGGAAAAACTATGTGAAAGAAGATGGGAAAACTATGTGGGAAAACTATGTGGGAAAAACTATGTGGAAAGAAGATGGGAAAAACTATGTGGGGAAAACTATGTGGAAAGAAGATGGGAAAAACTATGTGGGAAAAACTATGTGGAAAGAAGATGGGAAAAACTATGTGGGAAAAACTATGTGGAAAGAAGATGGGAAAACTATGTGGGAAAAACTATGTGGAAAGAAGATGGGAAAAACTATGTGGGAAAAACTATGTGGAAAAAAGATGGGAAAAACTATATGGGAAAAACTATGTGGAAAGAAGATGGGAAAAACTATGTGGGAAAAACTATGTGAAAAGAAGATGGGAAAAACTATGGGAAAAACTATGTAAAAAGAAGATGGGAAAAACTATGTGGAAAGAAGATGGGAAAAACTATGTGGGAAAAACTATGTGGAAAAAAGATGGGAAAAACTATGTGGGAAAAACTATGTGGAAAGAAGATGGGAAAAACTATGTGGGAAAAACTATGTGGAAAAAAGATGGGAAAAACTATGTGGGAAAAACTATGTGGAAAGAAGATGGGAAAAACTATGTGGGAAAAACTATGTGGAAAAAGATGGGAAAAACTATGTGGGAAAAACTATGTGGAAAGAAGATGGGAAAAACTATGTGAAAAGAAGATGGGAAAAACTATGTGGAAAGAAGATGGGAAAAACTATGTGGGAAAAACTATGTGAAAAGAAGATGGGAAAAACTATGTGGGAAAAAGATGGGAAAAACTATGTGGGAAAAACTATGTGGAAAGAAGATGGGAAAAACTATGTGGGAAGAAGATGGGAAAAACTATGTGGGAAAAACTATGTGGAAAGAAGATGGGAAAAACTATATGGGAAAAACTATGTGGAAAGAAGATGGGAAAAACTATGTGGGAAGAAGATGGGAAAAACTATGTGGGAAGAAGATGGGAAAAACTATGTGGGAAAAACTATGTGGAAAAAAGATGGGAAAAACTATGTGGGAAAAACTATGTGGAAAGAAGATGGGAAAAACTATGTGGGAAGAAGATGGGAAAAACTATGTGAAAGAAGATGGGAAAAACTATGTGGGAAAAACTATGTGGAAAGAAGATGGGAAAAACTATGTGGGAAAAACTATGTGGAAAGAAGATGGGAAAAACTATGTGGGAAAAACTATGTGGAAAGAAGATGGGAAAAACTATGTGGAAAGAAGATGGGAAAACTATGTGGGAAAAACTATGTGAAGAAGATGGGAAAAACTATGTGGGAAGAAGATGGGAAAAACTATGTGGAAGAAGATGGGAAAAACTATGTGGGAAAAACTATGTGGAAAGAAGATGGGAAAAACTATGTGGGAAAAACTATGTGGAAAGAAGATGGGAAAAACTATGTGGGAAGAAGATGGGAAAAACTATGTGGGAAAAACTATGTGGGAAAAACTATGTGGAAAGAAGATGGGAAAAACTATGTGGAAAGAAGATGGGAAAAACTATGTGGAAAGAAGATGGGAAAAACTATGTGGAAAGAAGATGGGAAAAACTATGTGGAAAGAAGATGGGAAAAACTATGTGGGAAAAACTATGTGGAAAGAAGATGGGAAAAACTATGTGGGAAAAACTATGTGGAAAGAAGATGGGAAAAACTATGTGGGAAAAACTATGTGGAAAGAAGATGGGAAAAACTATGTGGGAAAAACTATGTGGAAAAAGATGGGAAAAACTATGGGAAAAACTATGTGGAAAGAAGATGGGAAAAACTATGTGGGAAAAACTATGTGGAAAAAAGATGGGAAAAACTATGTGGGAAAAACTATGTGGAAAGAAGATGGGAAAAACTATGTGGGAAAAACTATGTGAAAAGAAGATGGGAAAAACTATGTGGGAAGAAGATGGGAAAAACTATGTGGAAAGAAGATGGGAAAAACTATGTGGAAAGAAGATGGGAAAAACTATGTGGGAAAAACTATGTGGGAAAAACTATGTGGGAAAAACTATGTGGGAAAAACTATGTGAAAAGAAGATGGGAATAACTATGTGGGAAGAAGATGGGAAAAACTGTGTGAATAGAAGATGGGAAAAACTATGTGGGAAAAACTATGTAAAAAGAAGATGGGAAAAACTATGTGGGAAAAACTATGTGGAAAGAAGATGGGAAAAACTATGTGGGAAAAACTATGTGGAAAGAAGATGGGAAAAACTATGTGGAAAGAAGATGGGAAAAACTATGTGGGAAAAACTATGTGGGAAAACTATGTGGGAAAAACTATGTGGGAAAAACTATGTGGGAAAAACTATGTGGAAAGAAGATGGGAAAAACTATGTGGAAAGAAGATGGGAAAAACTATGTGGAGAGAAGATGGGAAAAACTATGTGGGAAAAACTATGTGGGAAAACTATGTGGGAAAAACTATGTGGGAAAAACTATGTGGAAAGAAGATGGGAAAAACTATGTGGGAAAAACTATGTGGAAAGAAGATGGGAAAAACTATGTGGGAAAAACTATGTGGAAAGAAGATGGGAAAAACTATGTGGGAAAAACTATGTGGAAAGAAGATGGGAAAAACTATGTGGAAAGAAGATGGGAAAAACTATGTGGGAAAAACTATGTGGGAAAAACTATGTGGAAAGAAGATGGGAAAAACTATGTGGAAAGAAGATGGGAAAAACTATGTGGAGAGAAGATGGGAAAAACTATGTGGGAAAAACTATGTGGGAAAAACTATGTGGGAAAAACTATGTGGGAAAAACTATGTGGGAAAAACTATGTGGGAAAAACTATGTGGAAAGAAGATGGGAAAAACTATGTGGAGAGAAGATGGGAAAAACTATGTGGGAAAAACTATGTGGGAAAAACTATGTGGGAAAAATTGTGGAAAGAAGATGGGAAAAACTATGTGGAAAGAAGATGGGAAAAACTATGTGGGAAAACTATGTGGGAAAAACTATGTGGGAAAAACTGTGGGAAAACTATGGGAAAAACTATGTGGGAAAAACTATGTGGAAAGAAGATGGGAAAAACTATGTGGAAAGAAGATGGGAAAAACTATGTGGAGAGAAGATGGGAAAAACTATGTGGGAAAAACTATGTGGGAAAAACTATGTGGGAAAAACTATGTGGGAAAAACTATGTGGAAAGAAGATGGGAAAAACTATGTGGAAAGAAGATGGGGAAAACTATGTGGGAAAAACTATGTGGGAAAAACTATGTGGGAAAAACTATGTGGAAAGAAGATGGGAAAAACTATGTGGGAAAAACTATGTGGAAAGAAGATGGGAAAAACTATGTGGGAAAAACTATGTGGAAAGAAGATGGGAAAAACTATGTGGAGAGAAGATGGGAAAAACTATGTGGGAAAAACTATGTGGGAAAAACTATGTGGGAAAAACTATGTGGAAAGAAGATGGGAAAAACTATGTGGAAAGAAGATGGGAAAAACTATGTGGAGAGAAGATGGGAAAACTATGTGGGAAAAACTATGTGGGAAAAACTATGTGGAAAGAAGATGGGAAAAACTATGTGGAAAGAAGATGGGAAAAACTATGGAAGAAGTGGGAAAAACTATGTGGGAAAAACTATGTGGGAAAAACTATGTGGGAAAAACTATATGGGAAAAACTATGTGGGAAAAACTATGTGGAAAGAAGATGGGAAAAACTATGTGGAGAGAAGATGGGGAAAACTATGTGGGAAAAACTATGTGGGAAAAACTATGTGGGAAAAACTATGTGGAAAGAAGATGGGAAAAACTATGTGGAAAGAAGATGGGAAAAACTATGTGGGAAAAACTATGTGGGAAAAACTATGTGGGAAAAACTATGTGGGAAAAACTGGAAAAACTATGTGGGAAAAACTATGTGGGAAAAACTATGTGGAAAGAAGATGGGAAAAACTATGTGGAAAGAAGATGGGAAAAACTATGTGGAAAGAAGATGGGAAAAACTATGTGGGAAGAAGATGGGAAAAACTATGTGGGAAAAACTATGTGGGAAAAACTATGTGGAAAGAAGATGGGAAAAACTATGTGGAGAGAAGATGGGGAAAACTATGTGGGAAAAACTATGTGGGAAAAACTATGTGGAAAGAAGATGGGAAAAACTATGTGGGAAAAACTATGTGGAAAAAAGATGGGAAAAACTATGTGGGAAAAACTATGTGGAAAGAAGATGGGAAAAACTATGTGGGAAAAACTATGTGGAAAAAAGATGGGAAAAACTATGTGGGAAAAACTATGTGGAAAGAAGATGGGAAAAACTATGTGGGAAAAACTATGTGAAAAGAAGATGGGAATAACTATGTGGGAAGAAGATGGGAAAAACTATGTGGAAAGAAGATGGGAAAAACTATGTGGAAAGAAGATGGGAAAAACTATGTGGGAAAAACTATGTGGGAAAAACTATGTGGGAAAAACTATGTGGGAAAAACTATGTGAAAAGATGGGAAAAACTATGTGGGAAGAAGATGGGAAAAACTATGTGAAAGAAGATGGGAAAAACTATGTGGGAAAAACTATGTGGAAAGAAGATGGGAAAAACTATGTGGGAAAAACTATGTGGAAAGAAGATGGGAAAAACTATGTGGGAAAAACTATGTGGAAAGAAGATGGGAAAAACTATGTGAAAAGAAGATGGGAAAACTATGTGGGAAAAACTATGTGGGAAAAACTATGTGGGAAAAACTGTGGGAAAAACTATGTGGGAAAAATTATGTGGAAAGAAGATGGGAAAAACTATGTGGAAAGAAGATGGGAAAAACTATGTGGAGAGAAGATGGGAAAAACTATGTGGGAAAAACTATGTGGGAAAAACTATGTGGAAAAACTATGTGGGAAAAACTATGTGGAAAGAAGATGGGAAAAACTATGTGGGAAAAACTATGTGGAAAGAAGATGGGAAAAACTATGTGGGAAAAACTATGTGGAAAGAAGATGGGAAAAACTATGTGGGAAAAACTATGTGGAAAGAAGATGGGAAAAACTATGTGGAGAGAAGATGGGAAAAACTATGTGGGAAAAACTATGTGGGAAAAACTATGTGGAAAGAAGATGGGAAAAACTATGTGGAGAGAAGATGGGAAAAACTATGTGGGAAAAACTATGTGGGAGAAACTATGTGGGAAAAACTATGGGAAAAACTATGGGAAAAACTATGTGGGAAAAACTATGTGGGAAAAACTATGTGGAAAGAAGATGGGAAAAACTATGTGGAAAGAAGATGGGAAAAACTATGTGGGAAAAACTATGTGGGAAAAACTATGTGGGAAAAATTATGTGGAAAGAAGATGGGAAAAACTATGTGGAAAGAAGATGGGAAAAACTATGTGGGAAAAACTATGTGGGAAAAACTATGTGGGAAAAACTGTGGGAAAAACTATGTGGGAAAAACTATGTGGGAAAAATTATGTGGAAAGAAGATGGGAAAAACTATGTGGAAAGAAGATGGGAAAAACTATGTGGAAAGAAGATGGGAAAAACTATGTGGAAAGAAGATGGGAAAAACTATGTGGGAAAAACTATGTGGGAAAAACTATGTGGGAAAAACTATGTGGGAAAAACTATGTGGGAAAAACTATGTGGAAAGAAGATGGGAAAAACTATGTGGAAAGAAGATGGGGAAAACTATGGGAAAAACTATGTGGAAAAAAGATGGGAAAAACTATTTTGGAAAATCTATGTGAAAAGAAGATGGGAAAAACTATGTGGGAAAAACTATTTGGAAGAACATGGGAAAAACTATGTGGGAAAAACTATGTGGGAAAAACTATGTGGGAAAAACTATGTGGAAAGAAGATGGGAAAAACTATGTGGGAAGAAGATGGGAAAAACTATGTGGAAAGAAGATGGGAAAAACTATGTGGAAAGAAGATGGGAAAAACTATGTGGGAAAAACTATGTGGGAAAAACTATGTGGGAAAACCTATGTGGGAAAAACTATGTGGGAAAAACTATGTGGGAAAAACTATATGGGAAAAATTATGTGGAAAGAAGATGGGAAAAACTATGTGGAAAGAAGATGGGAAAAACTATGTGGAAAGAAGATGGGAAAAACTATGTGGAAAGAAGATGGGAAAAACTATGGGAAAAACTATGGGAAAACTATGTGGGAAAAACTATGTGGGAAAAACTATGTGGAAAGAAGATGGGAAAAACTATGTGGAGAGAAGATGGGAAAAACTATGTGGGAAAAAGATGGGAAAAACTATGTGGGAAAAATTATGTGGGAAGAAGATGGGAAAAACTATGTGGGAAAACTATGTGGAAAAAAGATGGGAAATACTATGTGGGAAAAACTATGTGGAAAGAAGATGGGAAAAACTATGTGGGAAAAACTATGTGGAAAAAACATGGGAAAAACTATGTGGGAAAAACTATGAGGAAAGAAGATGGGAAAAACTATGTGAAAAGAAGATGGGAAAAACTATATGGAAAGAAGATGGGAAAAACTATGTGGGAAGAAGATGGGAAAAACTATGTGGGAAAAACTATGTGGAAAAAAGATGGGAAAAACTATGTGGGAAAAAGATGGGAAAAACTATGTGGGAAAAATTATGTGGGAAGAAGATGGGAAAAACTATGTGGGTAGGAGATGGGAAAAACTATGTGGGAAAAACTATGTGGAAAGAAGATGGGAAAAACTATGTGGGAAAAACTATGTGGAAAGAAGATGGGAAAAACTATGTGGGAAGAAGATGGGAAAAACTATGTGGAAGAAGATGGGAAAAACTATGTGGGAAAAACTTTGTGGAAAGGAGATGGGAAAATTATATGGGAAAAACTATGTGGAAATGAGATGGGAAAAACTATGTTGGAAGAAGATGGGAAAAACTATGTGGGAAAAACTATGTGAAAAGAAAATGGGAAAAACCATGTGGGAAAAACTATGTGGGAAGGAGATGGAAAAAACTATGTGGGAAAGAGATGAGAAAACTATGTGGAAAGAAGATGGGAAAAACTATGTGGGAAAAACTATGTGGAAAGAAGATGGGAAAAACTATGTGGAAAGAAGATGGGAAAAACTATGTGGAAAGAAGATGGGAAAAACTATGTGGAAAGAAGATGGGAAAAACTATGTGGAAAGAAGATGGGAAAAACTATGTGGGAAAAACTATGTGGAAAGAAGATGGGAAAAACTATGTGGGAAAAACTATGTGGAAAGAAGATGGGAAAAACTATGTGGGAAAAACTATGTGGAAAGAA
Source organism: Pogonomyrmex californicus (assembly GCA_024349325.1). NCBI lineage: Eukaryota > Metazoa > Arthropoda > Insecta > Hymenoptera > Formicidae > Pogonomyrmex > Pogonomyrmex californicus. Next base: position 2,780,802 of record JAECZD010000019.1, read on the forward strand.
GATGGGAAAAACTATGTGGGAAAAACTATGTGGAAAAAAGATGGGAAAAACTATGTGGGAAAAATTATGTGGGAAGAAGATGGGAAAAACTATGTGGGAAAAACTATGTGGAAAAAGATGGGAAAAACTATGTGGGAAAAACTATGTGGAAAGAAGATGGGAAAAACTATG
>JAECZD010000019.1:2785972-2826180 GCA_024349325.1 Pogonomyrmex californicus
TTAATATAGAATAGGCACATTAATATCTTCTTTCTCTAATAAAATACGAATCGTTACTGCAAACACATTAATTCTGTGATGTATTAATTTCACTGAAGAGCGAATAAACAGCAATGGCTCACGGAAATAGGCGCACTAATTATCTAATATTGATTAATATGGAATTAGTTGATTATAGAACGGACAGAGCAATGCGTTCCGTTTCTCGATAAAGTTTAATAATTTACGAATTAAGCAAGCGCATTGTATCCAATTCTCTATTAATATCCAATATCCAATATCTAGTAATCTTAATTTCGGTTTAATTATTTTGAAATTTACACAACTTAAAAAATATAGAAAATAAATTACCGAGATTAATAAAGTCAAATATTAATTAATTAATTAATTTTATGATAGCTAATAATGAAGCTTACTTAATAAAGCCAAAATTAATCTACATTTTTACTAAGAAATGTAATTTGTAAATTTTCTGAGAAATGGACGTAGTTCTGTATTGATTCCAATAGCTAAAAAGCTACGTTTTAGTAATAGACAATATCGTAGACACGTTGCGCGCGTTTATAACGCTTTATAATGCTTTATATGATATTATATTTGCTACACCGTGTGTCTATCGGGGCCTTCTATCTTGATAAGATCGCGACTCTGTGCGGCTCGTCGACGAGCTAAAACGCTGCATAATGCCGCATAGTAGCAAATAGAAACGTGGCCCGATCGATTATTTTTGTTTCGATAAAGGTCGCGGTTTCCTTCGCGCCTTTCACTTCAATTTGACTGTCCTTTCGATCGACGTTACGGTCACCCGAAGTCGAGCGCGATTATTCCGTCTTCCCGGTTTACTTTCGCAAACTCGGCGATGTCGAAATCGTCGAGCGTTACGATCGATTTACGTAACGAGACTCCGAAGTTAAAATATTCCAGTATTTTCAGGTATAGCTCAGAAAGACCTTAGCTGAGGAGAAAATTTCGAATTCAAATTTTTTTTTTTTTTTTTTTTTTTTTTTTTTATTATTTTTTGCAAGAAACATGGAAAGATTCAAAATGGATGGAGATTTTTAAGCTAAATAGGAAATTTTCAGAAGAAAGCAAATCAATTCGGCTGAATTAATAAAACCAATTTAGATGTAAGGTAACTTCGCATACTTTCGTATTTCTTAATTATTACAAATCTTGTTTTAAAAAATATTGATAATTATATTGAAAAATTGCTCGAATTCTTTATCGTAATGTGGCTTTATTGTACTGTACATGATTGTATGTATGTATGTATGTATGTATGTATGTATGTATGTATGTATGTATGATTTTTAATTAATTGGACTTACTTAGGAAACGTTTGAATTGAACGCCCTCCCCCATCCCTCCCCCCACACACAATTTGCAATTTGATTTTTCATCAAGTTTAACGATATCAATCAGATAATTTCTGATTTAATTATCTGTTACTTGCGTATTAAATAATAGCCTATGATTATTATTATTGTTTTAACTCGTGATTTCTTATTTATGAACATTACGTAAATATCTAAGATACCTAGATTACATTTCCGCTTTCTAGATTCTTTTCCAGTTTTCTTTTTGTGTTTCTCCAGAGAGCACAATTGTGAGGAGCGTTCAGGATTCACACGCAGTCTCTTTGAATGTTTTACGCAATTCTATTCATTCCAAAAGGCGCGCCGCAAAATTACGGTACCGATTCAGCTTCCGCGTGCAAGGACGAAGTGCACGCGAAGTTAACAAACGCATGGCACGCTTAATGCATCCGTACGAATAACGGCGAGGTCACGCAATAGGCTGTCTGCGGAAAATGTGCACACACCTCAAATTCGTGCCTGGTTTATTTATTGTTGCTCAATCGTTATCTATACTTATTGATATTCATTTGTGACATTAATAATTACTTGCACGAAAATTGCATGTAGGAAAAGTTAATTAAAAGGAGATCTACTGAACTTAACGCCCAGAGAAGAAAAGATAATTTTTTTATCTGACTTATTCTATTCAGTTAAGCATTCTTTTATCTCTAAAAGTTCTTGTTCTTGTTCTTGTTCTTGTTTTATAGTACAAAATTTTTTGCGGAATTCTTGCATTATGTACATCTCTTGGTCGTGTTTAGATAAAAATTCTATGGAAAGGATGAATTCGAGATGTATATCCAAGATTCACGGGCAATGCTGAAAGTAAGGTACACTCGACAGACTAGTCTCGACAGACAACTGACCTAGGTTCAGCGTACGATAGCGCTTCGTTCAATCGATATGTCCTCGACCTCAGCTAACACCACCCCTTTCCGTTTGCCAAAGGATTTTTTATCACCTCCGGTCGTGGGGATTCGAGAGAATACACGTATATATGTATATTGTAATATACGTTTATATGTATATCATTGTATTGTTGACGTGTTATTCTAAACACGTTATTTGTGATAAATATTATCATATGCCTCGGTAGTCGAAGGGATAAGATGCCTGCCCAGTGAACAGGAGATCCAGGTTCGATTCCTGGCTGAGGTGATATTTTTTCGCAAAATAATTACGAGTTTTAATTACGACTGGTTTGGTGGTCGGGCCCCGCCGTGACATACACCCTCCCTTCTTATTTAATCCTCACGACGACGGATTTTCAGAAAAGTTTATTTATCAAAATAAAGACAGCGATGTACCATTGCTTGATATTGTTTTTTCTTATGAGTTAGATAAGATTTAGATAAGATTAGACAAAATTTTATAGACAATTGCATGTGAATAAATATTATTTCGTAAGATTCTATTCAAAAGGCTGAATTATATTAAATTATTTTAATTTTAAAATAATATAATCCAGACTTATAACTCAGACAATATCGTTATTCAAGGCCAATATTTATAGTCACTTCTTATATTTAAGAATATCTCAAATATATATTTAAGATACTCTTATAGCCAATCAAGCACATTATATTAGCATCTTAAGACATTATTTGAGACATTTTTAAAATAAAAACGGACTGAATTTAAAAGACATCCCAAAAATGTCATCGTTCAGACATCTTTAGGGCTTTACTGAAAAGTATTCTAAAAACGTTTTAATTCCTCGTTTTACCACAAATACAGTAAAATCTATAATAGAAGTAGTAAACCTTATTCTTTAAACTAAGTAATTTCTGACAAAAAGCATTTTCTATGTGTTGTGTTAAGCGCTAAACTTTTATAGCTGGGATCTGGCCAATTGTTAAAGCTTAGCTGGGATTACGACTTAAAATAGTTCGAGAAACGCTTTCTGCCAGAAATTACTTATTAGTTTAGAGCATAAGCCTTGAAACTTACTACACCTTTTGTAAACCTATTATAGACCGGCAGTAAAACTGTACTAAAAAACATCTTAAAAACTTTATCGAAACAACCTAAAGACATCCTAAAGGCTTTACTGAAAAATATCCTAAAGACAATTTTGAGATTTGATCATGAAAAAGCATTTGAAAATCATTAGATTATTTAGAACTTACCATTTGGCTCGATAAATGATATTTTGCAAGTTAAAAAATTGGCAGTTAACAATGTCTCAGTTGGATATAACATTTTCCATACAATATTTTAATCACATTTCAACAAGCTTGTAGTTATAGTTTTGATATATTTATATAACTCTTTTAACATGACAAAAATTTGTATTTATTGCAATGTACATATATATATAAAAAGATAGATTAACAAAATTAACTAAATGATTATAAGCGTATTATTAACGTCTCAAAAATAAAAAATTAAACTAAGGAGTCTTGAGCGTAAATATGTTACGTATATTCTGCATCAATGCTGAACGATTTATTTTACGAATTTTATTATATATGTATATTTTCCATTCCAAATTATAAAAATTTATATTAATATATATTATTATATAAATTTTCCATTGCAAAACGCGTGTCGCAATCTTTCGTCTCAAGATTTTAAAAATCGTATTTTTTAATATGCCGTTTTCCATTTTATGATTCCTGGAATGATAAACAAATGTGTTTCTCCAGGTGATAACTGTCGTGGCGGCAAGATAAGCTGGATGGGCAGAATGGCCCGTTACGATAACGAACAATCTTCTTCTCTGCAATCCCTGCAACCGGTGCACCCGAGTCACTCAACTCACACCACCACCGCCACTTCGGCGTCTCCCATGACGTCACCGATCCTGGCAACGTGTGCTGTCACCGCGACCGACAAGGTCATTGCCACTACCAGTTCTATCCACATGCCAGGTGCTGAATCAGCTGATAGCCCTAGTAAGTCAATAAGAAAACCCTCCATAAGAATTACATTAATTAGCAACTTAATGCTATTATTAGGGCTACGGTCTACTTGGTGTTACGAATAATTCAAAATGCTTAATGTAATCAGGACAAAGGAATTTAGGCTTCGAAACATTTGAAGTATCAAGTGGACCGCAACCTAATCACTCTATTCGAAACAATGAGAAACTATTTCTGCCGAGATGTCCATGTTTGGTAGACTTGATAACGAACTGAATATTCGATAGATATTTATTTATTTATTTCATGTCTTTTAAACTGTTTTAACATTAAAACAGTTAAACAACAGTTAAATCATTTGCAATGTACAATATTATGTGTCGAAATTATAATCACATAAATCTTAATATAAAAAATATAAAAATGTTACTTTCAATTATCAATCATCATAATTTATGTTAAACTAAAACGAAAAAATATTCACATTTTCGCTGGAACTAATAATATAATATTGTAAAAAAGCACAGGTCATAATAGAAATAATTATCTCATTATAATTTTAGTTACACAATTACAATAATAATGATTACATAAACTTTTTTTAACCACTTCTAATTATATTAAACCCTTGTATAAAATGTAATAATTCTTCAACTTGAGATGATTATAAATTTATTATCATTAAAGTAATAATAAATTAATGTTTATTATTATTATTATAATTATAATTATTATTATTATTATTATTATTACATAATTTCTATTATAATTATAGAATTATTTTAATTACAGCTCTGCTATTACAATATTATATTATATAATTCTAGCAGAGATTAGAATGTTTTTTTTAATCTTTATGCTTGATAAATGTTTGCAAATACAATATTGTTATAATATTTAGATTTGTAGTGGCGTTTTATTCGAATTATAGAATTATTTAAAGAAGTGATTGTTTCGAATATCATTCTGTATTGTCTACTTTTGATTAGTTTTATTTTTATTTTATTGATTATATATATATATATATATATATATATATACATTATTTATCATTAATTGATTTATCATTAATTGATTTATTCATTTCTTTTTTTTTAATTTTTTTTATTATAAATTGTAACTTATATTATTCTATCTTATTTTTAAATTCTGTTTCTATTTAAAAGAATGTCTTATATATAATTTATTATGTATTTTCTCTTGAACTTTTATATATGATTAAAACGTATTAACAACAATAAATAATTTAGATATCAGAAAGAATTATATTCTGTAAAAAAAAAGATTTAATATTTACATGTGCTAAAATTGCAATTGCACTCAAAAGCTTACTACTAGAATATGATCAAGATTAATGAATAGAATTTTTTCCTAGAATTTAAAAACTTTAGACTTTCACTTAAGATTTCACGATATTAAAGTCGGCGACATCGAAAAAATAATAAAGTTGCTGTCGCGAGTATAATAAAGCACATAGAAAACGGATGAAAACTCCAAAGACCCAATGTATATAATTCCGATTTTATCATAGAGCTTCGAGCTACATTCGTCGAAAGAAAAAGGATGTTTCATAATTCGGAGGATCAAGTCGATTTTCTCAAGTTTTTAAGTAGTAAAATTCCCAGAATTGAATCCGATCTCAGAAAAACGGACGTGGCCTTCTTTATGGCCGTATTCTCGAGCGTGCGAACCGTGATTCCATCTTCCGCTACTCAATTATTAAACGGAATATATCACGAGCAGCTACCACCTCGCCGCCGTCTTCGCTGGACTCCCGTATACCGAGGCCATCGCCGTCGGCTCTGCGTCGCGCCGCGAATCTGCGCCTGCGCGGCGAACATCTACCACCACATCATCCGCGAGCCACCACCGCCGTCGCCGCCGCCGCCGCCGCCGCCCGCAGCCGCAGCCGCCAGCCGCAGTCGTCACACCAGCCCTGGCCAGCCACCGACACCATCCCCGGTCATCACAACCACTACCTTCGTGCGCCGTTGAGCATCAACATCCGGATTATCGATCTTCCGTCATCGACGGCGAATGGAACCGACTCGCATCGCGAAAACGAGAAAATTCGTTGTAGTAACCACTGGAATGCCGCTCTGCGCGCTTTGTTTCGTAATATAGCGCGGATATTCTGTATGAAAATACTTGATATTTGCATTTTTTAATATTTTTTTCACGCGAGAGAAGCGGAATATTGAAACGCGCCTTTTAACGTCGCTCGCCTTTCTAAGATCCGCGTTCTAAGCGTCCTCGGCGAGTCTACAGAAGAAATTGATCTCTGGCTTTTGCGTGCGGCGCAATGTCAGTATCTCTCGAGATTCCTTTCGAGATCCCTTTATTCGCCCGAGACGACCTTTTCCTTTATTCGCGTTAACCGTAATAACGCGAATACTTCGCGAGACGACGTTCCGAGTTCCGTTGTTTAACGGATGATTCGCACGTTAAGCCACGGATAGTCGGCCTGCCCCTCTCGCCGTTGCGTGACCGGATAGATATACCCCGGATGAGTGTCATTATTCCGAATGTAAATCCGGTAAATATAAGAAATCGTCCAACAGGTAGGCAGCTCGTTATAAATCCACCCACGTATCGATCTCTACACATCGCCGTACATAAACCGTGCCTCTTTTTATTCTCTTAGAATTCTCTTAGAAATTTTGAAAATAATTGAAAAATGCGCTAACGGCATAATTACTATTTAATATAATATTTAATATAATATAATGTTGAATATAAATAGCGATTAAATACTATTTATATTAACTTATTTATTATTTTATAATAATCAATAATATTAATTTATATTATAAACAGTATTTAAATATTATTTATATTAAATATTAATATAAATGATTATATTAATGTAATGATTATTTTTTTAATTCGCAAAAATTTATATATGAATAATCGAAAACTGAGTTGACTTTTATTAGCTTTTTTCATCAGTTTAGGGACCTAGAAATTTTGAAGATAATTGAGAATCGCTAACGGAATAATTAGACTTTTTTTCAATTTAAGAATTTAAAAATTTTAGAACTGTAGAATTTTGGAATCAAGAAACATGTATTCATGCGAGAACAAAAATTATATTTTTTTATATATTTTCAAAAATTATATTTTTTTACATATTTTATATATTTTTTATATATTTTATATATTTCTTATATATTTTCTTCTAATTAGATTTTAGAAAACATTGATTTTTTAAAGTTTTAAAGTACCTTTACTTGTTAAAAAAACCTTTACTTGTTTAATAATTGACGATAATTGATAAAATTTAAATCTCATTCGATTTAACATAAATTTATATCAAATTAGAGATTTATATCATATTTTCCTTAAACCGCGAGTTTCTAAAGAAAATGTATGTTTCTCAACACGATATCTCTCGAAAGTTCCAAGGCTATTCCCAAACAATCGCTAATTTAGCTACACGATTATATCGTATCGCCAGAATTAATAACATGGTGCCGCCGTATATCACAAGCGTCGTTGTACATTGCCTATTTCATTCTATTCATGTCTATTTTAATGAGTCGCGCCGACGGATGTTGTTAACCGAATGATATACCGTTTCAGAGTCTCTCACTGACACCGGTGAGGCCGCGGCCAGGTCACGCGGCCTCAGGAGGAACGACGACAGCGGGAGGTAACGACGACAGCGATGCCGAGAGCGTGAAGAGTTACAGCAGCGCTTGCAGCACGGCGAGCGCCTGCGAGCATGCCTCCTTTGCGTTGAACGGCACCACCTGGTCTGGTCGATCGCGGAAATATGTCGTGCACTGCTCGAATTACGTCGGCGACAACGAACAGTACCTCACACCTACCCAGAGAGCGGCTAAACAAGTGAGAAAGCTTCAGGTAATTAAGTTTCCACAGTGACGAAGGAGCTGCGAGTCGTCTTCATCATTTATTCCGCTCTTAAACTTGCCCTTATTAGTACTTTTCTTGCGCAGCCAAGTACAATCTAGTCTATCCTTTGAATAGAAAATATCGTTTGTGAATCCTTGTCTTGAGAGATGTAATTTTCATTTTGGATAGATAACGAGCAATCTGAAATTGTATTGGCAAAAAGTTAATAAAACTCAAATAGGTAATTATTTACGCACATGTATTTATATCTATAATTTTTTTTCTTATCAATATTACTTAATTGACGTTTCTATTTCGATTATGTCCAGGCTTTGTTGAAGGAAGCGCGTAAGGAGATCGAAGAGAAGGATCGAGAGATCCTACGTTTGACGAAGGAGGTTGTAGAGTTGAGGCTGTACAAGGCCTCTCTAAACAGTCCGGATGAGCGAACAGATAGCAGTGACGCTCTCACCGTGCGCGAAAACAATCCTTTCTCACCGGAATCGCCGAGCAAAGATCTTCCCGACGAAGGCATCCCGGAGAAATCCATTGCCAGTCCGGAAACGCCGGAGAAACGTGTACATACGGATCTCCCCTCGTCGTTGGCTGACTCCGGACACTTCGAGGATGGTTCCGTCCATTCGAAAGATTCCGTGTGCCTACCTGAATCGCAGCCGGAGATTATTATCAGCACGACGACAACGTGCATTGACGCGGTATCCAATAATATTGTTTCCGATACGAATCCTGTAACGCCAACGAACGCAGAGCGCGACGAAGAGAGACGTCGATTAGTTAGTCATTACGAGAGTAGAATCGAAGATATGCATAGACGACATGTTGACGAATTGCAAGAACTCAAACAGAAGCATAACGACAAGGTAGAGTTATAATTAGCAGCCTTTTTTTTTTCTTTTTGAGAATAAAATTATGAATTTTTTTTTTTTTTATATTGACAGGTGGAAAGCTTGCTGAATCAACTGTCTGAAGTTAATACTCGTTATTGCGAAGTGCGGCCGGCTATGGATGTCGCCGAGGCTCGGGCGCGTGAATTAGAAGCGGAATTAGAGGCTGTGAAGACTGAGCTTAATGAGCAGAAAACGCTTTTGAGCGAGCAGGAAGAAAGGAATAAGCAAATGTACCTGAAAATGTATGCCAAAGGTCAAGAAGCCGCGCGTATTGAACAAGCCGATCAGGTAAATATATCGAAGATATAAAGATGACAAACATAAGTAAAATCGACGTCACTAAACAATTTTTTAAAAATTACAGATACTCGTGCAAGCGCATCAGTCACCACCTAAGGTCACCGTCGCAGAACTGCTTCAACAACTAACTGTCACGCAAGCTGAGTTAGAAAATATTAAGGTAAGATATGATTCGTTTATAATCTGGATTCAATAAGTCTTGCGTTGATGCTAATACAGCAATATAACGTCGCAAAGTGATTGAAAATTTCATCATTTATTCTATACAAGATGAGGAATTTTAAATTATTAATATATTTTATAAATAGAATTGTTAACGATTTTTAAACGATTCAAACGTTTATTAATGACACTGACAGTTTTTTCAGCGAATTTATTCATTTTGATTATCATCAACGAACTTTCATAATTTTAGACTGCGTTGCAATATTTGCACACAATGAATCTCTTATTAGTTCGACATTTGCATTCTTATTTTCCTTGCTTAGTCATTAGTGTGTTTTTCTTTCTAAATGCGTTCTATCTAAAGCATAATAAATTTCGCGCAATAACTGATTTTCTCATGATTGAGACAGAGCGAACGAGCGAGATTTGTTCGCGATTAATTCGCGATTAATTCGCGATTAATGCTAACACATTAACACGCCGAATAAGGTGAATTTCAAACGCGTATTTTACGCGTATTTTACGCGTAGTCCAACCAGCTTTTACATTTGTTTCGCAGGCATTGTTTATTCATTTCTCACATGTGTCACATTTATCACACTTATGAGGCGTGTACATCACATTTCGAGCATTCTCGTAGTTCACATTACTCCTGTACTAACGATGTGCCACTTTTTTTGGTCGCCGCTCACACTCCAGGACACAAGCTACTCGCCTGAACCTCACATTTCAGCCGAACATAGCCAAAGTTTATTAAGCGCTCAGGAGGCTGTTTCTCTCTGGGTCCTTGGCACACGTAAGGTCTGTATCTTAACTCGGCTACGACGTGATGATGCAATTCTCATCCACTTTTTATCGCCCATAAAAGTAGCAGTTGTTCGCATATACGATGCACTCGTATTCTATCGATGTGTTACTGTCTCAAGAACTGATATTTCGTCACAAACGTAAACGTGTTTCCTTTTTCTAAAATCCGAGATTAAATAACTGGATGTAATTGGAAAAGATTTTTGTAATTTATTCAAGTAATTTGTTGTTTTATTAACTTGTCAGATTATAAATATTACCTCAGAATTTATCGTTGCTTATTCGCAAATGAAAGGAATGAATTTTGAGGAATGTTATACATAAACTGTCGCAAGACGATCAGTTCTTGAACACAGGTACGGGCGTGTGGAAAGAAGCACAATTGCGTTCGCATCTTTCTTTTCTTTACATTCGCGTTAGTGAATGCTTTGCTGCAACAATTGCATGCGGACTTTGAAGCACAAACGTAGATGGTTTATACTTCTATACGTTGCTCTTAGATCGGACGATGTTATCCAGTGCACTTGGAAGAAACAGCCTCTTATATCTTCGGGCAATGTAAGTTTTGCACGTGCTTACAGGCAATGCACGCTTTCACCATTGCATTCAAAATACTTTATACTATATATTTGAATCCAGAATCAATTTATAATATTTGATATTAAAAAGTGTATTAAAAAATAATATTGTGTCTTTGTGTGAAATTGATTCTACACACAATTTTGAAACTACTATTATTTTGCAAAATCTTGAAAATGAAACACATATTAATGTATCTGGTTTCAAACGTAATAAAACATAATCATATTAAACAATTGTACACTTTCTAATTATACATTTGTCTTAATGTCACAATATTTCAACTTTATTCTTTAACGGGTATGCTATTTTGTTCCGATTAGGCAATGTATAGGCGTATTGTAGAGGCGAGAAGCAGCCAGGTACTCTAGCCCAGAAATTACCCTGCAGTTCCTAAAGTCGGCGATCTATTATTTCCTAACTGATAAGGAGAATCATCACGGTCACTTAAATGCTATTGAAAGTATCTTGGAAACTGGATGCGGAAAGGCACAATATCGATAGATATTATCGATCGGCGAGAAAGTAATATTTTTTAAAAACTTCTTCAATTTTAAAACTCTTATATCATTATTGACGACTAGCATTATCCGATGTAACACTCGGATTTCGGAAGACATTTAATTCTTTGGTATCTTTAAAAATATTTTAATGTGTGTTCGAAAAATTCGTTTGAATCTTGATGGATATCTTAAATATACATTACTTATATACATTTTAAATATATATCGAAAGGCAACTAGCTTCTCTGACAAAAAGAATTGCTAGCTTATAAAAATATGTGAATAATTTGTAAATAGCTAGCAATTTTAAGAGATTGCTTTTAGTTATATATTTAAAATTCTGAATTTTAATAGCGTAAATAACATACAACTTGGACAGACACTTGTTTACGGTTGTATGTAATACCAATGCTCTGCGATGGCCATGTATTACAAATTAACATCACGCGTATCACATGACAGATTTGCTCGAAATTAGTAGATATGTACATAATAGTTATATTTAAAAAAATTTATATATATATATATATATATCTAGTTAAAATCGTGTTTCGCTCTTTCAATGGTTATTATGCATGCATTGTATCATAATAAAATATTTCAAAATTGAGCAAGAGATATGTGATATGGATGAAGTTGCTGAGAAGAGTTTCTTAAATCAGGAATTTATCTTTATGTAATTATTTGAAATGCATGTCCATCAAATATGAAGATAAAAGTTAAATATATCTTTCTCGTTATCACGTGAGAATCCCCGAATATAGATAAATAAATTTATTTATATATTCACCTGTTATAAATGAAATATATATCTATATACACGTACATATATATATATTTACATACATATATTCAGGATAAGAGTTTTTGTCCATCTTTTAAATTTTTAAGTACGTACAAGAAAATGATTTTAAAGTGGTTAATATAGAAATCATAATTGTACGTATGTACATCTGAATCATCCTGTATATATCACTATTTATATATCAAAGTCTGGTAACATGACGTCCAGATAAGGTAACAATATGGAGACTGAAGGATATATCTTGCCTTTTTATCTGCTCGTAACTTCAAGTTAAGTAGATTGAGATATTCAAGTGCAACTATTAGTGGACGTCAATAAGTACACTTCCTATATATTTTATCATAATTATTCATTATTATATTCATTTTTTTTACGGAACATTTTCATGTTTTTAAAACCAAAGAGTAGTCAGGCAATTTAATTATTATGAATGAATATTTGATTATAATTAAGTTCAATGCTTGGCACCACATCGATCATCGAATTAAAGTTACTTTATATATTAAAGCTTTGAACATTAGCAATAAGAATATTATAAAATCAGGTATATCTAATTACCTTCATCTTTTTACATTTTTATGTTATGATTTGGAATTAATATTAACATTACATATGATCTAAAATCAACAGGAAAATGAAAATTTTTTAACACTAAAATTTTTGTAATGTTGAAATGAAATTAGCTTGAAAAGTATGCCTAAGGTGCCAATAAATGCGAATGTTTATACCACATATAGATCGCTTTTTAAAGCAACATTCTTCTAAATGTTTTATAAATCAAGAAACAAAAATATTGACAGTAACACCTACTATATCAAAACGTCCAATGTCACAGGAAAAAAATATAGTTTCATATAATATATAAATGCGAACACACATTTCTAACTCTGAGAATCTTCGTTGTAGATAATATTCATTTTATAATGAAGTTCCTTTTATGCGAGTGTTATGCTAGGCCTAAGCTCGATTGTAGTTAACTTCAATTATTCCATTAAAAGTAATACCATAGGATGCTAGAACTAAGCATTTGACATTTTTTTAAATAGAATATTGTGATTTTATCCTGATACTGAGTATTTTTGGTTGAATAATTACGTACAGTAACAATGTACTTTATTTTTATTTGTTCCTTATTTTTATATTTTAATAAGGAACATTCTTTTCTTAAAATCTTTAGCAATCATCATTACGATCATTTTGAATTGATAATTAAAGTTTTTGTTTTTGATACTATAATTCAACTATAATTCTAAATATATTCAATGATTATTATGACAAAAGAAGTTTCTAAGATATTTTACTCAATTAACTATTTTATAGCAAATATTTTAGTAACTTTATACTTATAGTACCTATAATAATTATTTTATTGGAAATATTTTTATTTTATATTGCAAGAGTTTTTATCTTTATATTGAGTTAAGAGTTTTTATCTTTATTCGCTTGTTATTAATTCAAATGATCGGCAAAAATCAGAAGCTTTAATTTATCTTCACATGTCAATGTTTTGATTGTATGCAATACGCGAAAAAAATTAAAATAAAAATTTTAAAGGTTTATATTAATAGTCTTATCATTTTAGGCTTTAAGATTTCAATTTAAGATTTTAAATAATAATTATATCTAATAATTATATCTAAATGAATGAATTTGGGTAAGCACAAGATGTTATAATACAAGGTTTAGATAAATTACTAAAAAATAAAAATAATTTTTGTTAACTTATTTACTAAGACATACAATAAAAAATACATATGTATTTTTATTTTCTTCCTGTTATAATAATACCATCGTACTTTTGTTGAAACCACTTGATAGCATCTTCTTTGGTAAGTCGATGTTGGAAGCCGACCTTACCGGTTTTTCTTCTTCTATGGGCTACGTTAAATCCTATAAATAGAACATATTTCATAATTTATGTTTATACTTATCCGTATATATAAATCATAAAGCTTTTAACTTTCACCTTTTTATTATATTTAAGAGATCTATTTTTCGTAGCTAATCTACATTTGTAAAATGAAATAAGTATAAGTTTGAAGTTTAAATAAGAAAAAGTTTTTAGTATTCCAATAAGCGATAAAGAAGAGGCCTATAGATATAAATATCTTAATGTTTAAAATGTAGTATCAATTAAGTAACACGTCCAGTAAAATGAAGTGGACATGGGTTGCAAATATGAAACATTTTTTCTAGCACATTTTAATAGACATCACTATAAAACAGGGATATCTATGATGCAAATAATGTGCGATATTATTTAAAATTCAATTTACAATTAAACTGTTATTATGACTAACCTGGACGTCCTAGTACAACGTAGAAATCTAAACCATAAATACCGATGCTGGGATCATATTTAATTCCCAAGTCAATATGTTCCTGAATGCCAAAACAAAGTTTTCAGTACCAGAGAAATTTTCTTTTCTCAACTCATATTCACGTACCTGTAAACAAATAATATATTAAGATTATAGTATAAATACAAATTATATGAACAATAATTATAAAGATTCTTTAATTCACCTTTAAGCCACGTTCGAGGATCTCTTCAGCTTTAGCACCACGAACAGTACAATGCACAGCTATTTTTTCATTACGACGAATACCAAAGGATCGTACTGTATATCGTGCCTTAGAGAATACAGGTTGTTGACCAGTTAATTGTTCCAATACCTATTATAAAAAGGTATGTTAATTTCAAATATTTAATTGCCACATAAAATATTTCAATTAATAAAATAAAACAAAAATATGCTTGTAATATTTACCTTAGCTGCCGTGTCAGCGTCACCAGATTCGCCCACACAAATATTTAAACATAATTTGCGGATTATTATTCGCATTATATTTTTCGATGCATCTTTTGGCTCTTTTTTTACCTTTTTAACGATTTTTTCAGTCTTCTTTTCAATCTTTTTCTCAATCTTCTTTTCGGACGTTTTCTTTGAGTCCTACAATTATTATTTTTAATATTAATATCAAGTATTTATATCAATTACATTAATATTTACATGAATTATAAATTTATGAGTCAACATTTTTAGTTCAATACTTTTTGTTCAGTGTTAACAAGTATAGTTTGTAAATAATATTTTTAATAAATTACTTATACATATTTAAATAAATAAAGTTTTCTTGGAGAAAATAAATAAAAAAAATCATTATTACACAAACTTAATAATAATGATGTATACAAACAAACCAGTTCCTCTTAAATAGTTAACTTGTTGCTTAAACAAATACTATCAAACAAATGTTCTTAAAAAATAGCTATCACATTGCTATATGATATTTATATTTATGAGACAATAAAAATTATTTGTTGCAACAAAAATATTAAAAATAATCGTCGTAGAAAAGAAATGTTCCTATTAACAATATATATTTTTAATCTTCTTATATAGTTTTGAAGACATTTCCATTACATAAATAAAAATTAATAGGATATAAGCAATATTATTATTAATAGAATATTATTAAATTTAAACAATATTATTATAAATTTAAATTTATAAATGTATAAATAATGGCTAAACTAATTACTCCAGAAAATACTTATGTTGACATTTACTTGAGAACTAAATTGATCTAATCTATAATTATAATAAACTAAAAATCACAAAACTAGTGAATTAAAACAAAATATATCATACAGCTAATTTATCATATAATGCATTCATTTGGCAAGCAAGTTAAATAGTTTTACCGGTTTGAAACCGTCTAACGTCTAAGAATAGGCGTGCGCTCTCACCTGTCTGCCATAGCGAGTTTTATACACCAATATTTCAATAAAAAAAAAATAGATATCACCAATAGCGCATAATTTTGTTAATTATATTTTTAGATAATGATTTTAACAGCAATGATGCAAAGGATATATGCAGATTAAAAGATTCTTTGAAACAAGGAATGCATACTCACCGCCATGTTGAGAAATCAAGGACTGCAAAAACCAAAGTTTCACATAGGCCTGTTCTACAATGAGCCGTGTGTCGCTGGCGTGGATGTGGGCCGTAAGATAGGCCGACACAATCATTTCTCCCACATTCGTCTGTGATTGGTCAATTCTTGTGGCTTGCGGCTTGCGACGTCACATGCAACGCATTGTAGAACAGAGGCCACAGAGGAACTATAGACACTGCGTTCCGATATTTACTGCAAGTATTGAAAATCTATAATATACGTGACCTGAATTATATATTTTCAGTACTGGCAGTGAATATCAGAATGCAGCCTGTGTGATGTTTAGAGCCCATCCAGACAAACTTGCATAGTAACATAATTATATGCATAAGAAAAATTATCCAATCGCATTTCTATCATAAAGAGACATGTAAAATGCGATTGGATAATTTTCCTTATGCTAGTTTGTCTGAATAGGCCCTTAGAGTGCGTTCAAAATACACTATGGGTATATTTCAAACGGTGATAGTTTGGCTTATTTCTTTTTCTACATGTTGGCTGCCATGTAACTAAACCGAGAAGTGTTCCGAACCCATCATAACTCGCAAAGATGTCGAAGATGTTTCATTTGGAAATTCAAGACCGTAGTAATTCAGGATATTTTTGTTTCTGCTTAATCAAAAACTTTTCTGTGTATGAAAGTTCTGAAAATATTAATTATGACAAAAATTTTATTACTACAATAATATTATTATAATATTTACCATTATGAGCTAAATCGTAAATATCTTTTGTTTCTACAAAATTATATATTTTATTACTACGGTCTTGAATTTCCAAATAATGCTGGATTCAGATACAGCTCTTTTTGGAAAAGCTATACGCTCATTGGATATCGCGTCATCGCGCTGGTCTGAATCATAATAATAGGAACGTGCATGGATACTGGATACCAATACTGGAACTGCTATAATACGCCTATAAGCAGAAACGTGAACGGAATAGCATGATGACAGAGAGTCATCTCTTTCTTTCTAACCATTCTGCTTTCATGCGCATAGCAGCTAAAATTTTTACAATACATTCATACTCAAAAGTTAAATTTTTGTGTATGTGTTAAATTTGCACATATTGTCTCAAAGTAAACATTACAAGACAATTTATCAATGCATTTTATTTTTATTTATTCTATTTTATTTGTATGGCGTGTCGGAGACTCAAATTTGAGACGTTATATAACAAATAAATTTGTCGCTCGGTCGAATTTAATAATAATATATTCTACAGACCTCACACTTTCGAAATATGGCAAAATCTGAATTTTGTTACTCCAGTCTTTAGCAGCTAGGAAATCGCCGAAATTTCAAAGTTGGGAGGGACCAGCTATTAAGCTGGACTACTCATAATAAAAAATATATATAAAAATATATAGCTGTGGAATATCCTGTATATTAATTATGTATATGAAAATGATTAAAATCATTTTTTTTATATTTCTATTCTTATTATTTAATTTTCTTTTTTTTTTTTATGTAATCCAGTTTCTTTATTTTAAATCGAAGACTAATCGCGTACTACACAAACGCGGTATTATTATATTAACTTTAAAAATTTTATATAATTTTATAAGATTTTATTACAAATTTCATATTTTATTAATGTTAAATGGCCCTCGTGATCGACACGATTGTAGGACCGTCGTGCGCGCGTCGAACAAAGAATTTGCCGGCATAATTAGCCGGTAATTGAAGGAGTATGCTTTCTTCCTTATCTCTGGCTATATGTGGCCAGAAGTTCTGGCTACGTGACCAAATGGACGATAGAGCAACGTGGCCAGGAGCAACGAAGGATAGGTCTAACCTGACCTGAAGAATCACAAAAGATTAGTCAATATGTATATTATACACACGTCAATATAAAAACATTTTATTAGCAATAAACAATAATATAATTTATATACAGTTAAATGTAAAACATATGGGACGTTCCTTATATTTTTAATAGGAAATCTAATAACATAATCTAATAACATGGTTATTTAATGTATATTTTTAATCCTACGACTCATAATAAACTTTAATAATTATGATTAATTCGTTAATAATATATTCACTTGTGTAAGAAGACATTTCAAAAATTTTTACATTTAATTGCGTTTTTCTTATTTTTATATTAATAAATTTTAAGAAAAATATTTCAATATACATTTTTCATTGTTAGTTTAATTTGTATTAAAATCAATTTTAATAATACATATTTAAATATATAACAGCAAAAAATTAATTGTGATCTGAATTTAGTTCAAAATAATGATATGTTATATTTATATTTCCCACTACTTATTATGATGTCCTTTATACGCATCGATGTTTGTTGGCACGATCATTATTTTGTAACGAGCTGTCGAAGCAGAGAGATCGTGATTCAGAAAATATCATTTTCTATCACTTATAATGGTAAATACAACTTGAACCAATTATTATAACCATTTTAAATATCTATTAACCTACAGTTTTAATAAATTGAATCAATAAAATAATATGTATATATATATATATATATTTTTATAAATATAATCTTTTTAAAAATGTAGAAGTCTTCCAAAACAAGTAGAGTTTACATGAAATTCCTCTTTTAAAATTATTATTAACGTTAAAAGTCTTTCTTAAGATAAGAAATATCATTTCACTTCGTTATAAATGTGGCGATATAATAAATATATAATATTAGTAAACTATAATTAATATAATATTAGTTTTTATAATATTAGTAAACGATTCTATTTCTATTTTTTTCTCGATGTAGTACATAATGAAAGGAACGTTTAATCGATATCAAAAATTTGCATACTGAATTTGAGAATCGATACGTTACAAGTCCGCTAAAAATAATGGCGCGTGGTGGATTATATTACTACTGTAATTTAATTTATTATATATATAGATATTTAGAACTTAAGGTACTGCTTCTGAAGAGAGGCTGTGACCTTTTTAATTGTGTTTAATTCTTTATTGTGCTAAAAAATCCATCAATATAAAAACATATACTTATGGTTTTATAGTTTTGCAAAAGTCAAATTTATAAGATATAATTTTACTTCATATTTTTGTTTCTTGTAAAAAATACATTATTGTAAATGAAAAATTTGTTTAGATGAATATTATGGAATTAATAAAATTGTTACTATATGGAAGTTTAATATTAAGTTACGTTACGGCTCTTTATCAACATAAAGAAAATGTAGTCGACGAACTTAAAATAAGTAACAAGCAAACAGACAGATCACAAACAACGAGAACTAGGAGATCAGAAAAAACAGAAATCATATCCAACGATACACACGCTCACATAATGTCTACAACGTGTAGTGAACATGTTACAACAGTACTTGTCAATTTTCGTTTGCCTGATTTTATAATACCAAAAGAATACAAAATTGATTTAAGATTAAATACAGAAGAGGATATCTTCTCCGGAATGAGTAACATTACCATTCTGATTAATAAAACTACACAAAATATAAACCTGCATTCAGCAAATTTAGAAATAACTAGTTACACGTTAACTGGTATTATTGATGGAGAAATAAAGATGTATGCGATACGTAATCTTAACTATATACACGAACTACAAATTATCGTCTTGGATTTTATTGATACCCTATATCCAGGTGAATATAATTTGAGCATGAGCTATAAAGGTGTCATTGATAATGATGTCGGAGGATTTATCAAGATACCATATATAAATGCGACAGGACATAAAAAGTAAGTAAGAAAATACATATTATATTATGTAATAATAAAGAAAATTCCATTATTTATGTCCCTTAATTACTGAAAACTAATACTCATGCGTAATATCTAAAACCATTTATGCGAACATATTTATTATAATTGTTACAATTGTTATATAACAAAAGTTAAAAAAGTCTATTAACTATTGGAAATTAATCATTTACAATGACTTACGTTGCATGATAATGAAAGTTCGTTAAATATGTATAAAAGTAATGTCATGATATTTACAAAGTTTTAAAAGGGACTTTGGTTTTGTTACAAAATGTGTACTTAATGAATGTAAACAGTCTGCAAAAAATTATGAACGTAATGATGTTTAAAATGATATTATGCCTTCTTTAAAAATGTTTTATTAAATAAATTCTTTATAAGTATTGCCCGCGTATATAAAATAGAATTAAAATTTTTATTTTTAAATCTTTTAACATTTATTCATGATCTATAGACATAACTGCATATTAAAATAAGTATATAAATTGTAAAAAAGTAATAGAAGAAAAGGATTTGTCTTGTACTAATAAAATATAAAAAATATTATTGTTAAAATATATTTGCTCTCTTCTCATTTTTTATATTAATTTCCATTGCTATTAAAAAAATAAAGAATTATCTCATTTCATAATACACTAATAAAATTAATTAAAAATTAGATGGCTTATCGCAACAAGTAACTCAGTGATAGGAATGCGACGTCTCTTTCCATGTTGGGACGAACCGAGAATAAAAGCTAATTTTACCATTATTATAACACATCCCGAATATTACAAGGTTTTTTCAAATACACCTTCTCTTCGCTCATCGTTAACGGTGACAGACTTTGTTACAACTCCTAAAATACCTACGTACCGTATAGCAATTTTGCTACTTGATAAAAATAATTATCTTCATATTTCTCTCAAACAAGAAAAAAATAAAATTATTCTCAAATCATGGAAAAGAGAATGGATAAAAATGCAATGGGATAAAATTTTTGAATTAATGGAAAATGTCACTGTTGAATCTATGTCGCCACAAACACAAAGATTTTTATTAGAAAATCAATACGCGATCGCAGGTTTGAGAGATGATAGCGTGGACAAATTGCAGTTCATACTTTACAGGTAGTATATGCATTTAAAGAAATTAATTTCTATATTTTTATAATAAAACAATTGTAGAATAGAAACACGTTATAAATATTATTAGAATATATAATAGGCAGTGTTATTAAAAGAAAGAAGATGGTGTATTGTGAATATTTGTGACATGGATGTAACGATATCGTCGTATGTTGTTTTCAGAGAAAAAGATATTATTTACTATAAAGAGATACATCCCATTGCACGCAGAATAGAGTTATCACGTATAATAGGACGTAAAATTGTAGGCCTATTGTTTGGTACTGCGGTTAGTCCATCATGGTGGTCTTACATGTGGCTGAACGAGGGTATTGCTACGTTGTTCGGCGTGTACATAATCAATCAGGTATTTCCTCATGTCTGCGATAATACTTTTTAAAAAAACTAAATATAAGTTCTATTTGAAGACATACACGGAGAGAAAGAATATTCTTCCAATATTTTCAATGATATTTATATTAAACGTAAAGAAATTTGTCGCATTCATGTGACATCTTTTATAAAATTTATTTATAATAAGTTAATTATATTGTTATTAGTATAATGATAATAAACTGATAATTAATAATTAATTATTCCGTGACTATACTTGTAATATCTAGACTATGCCAGATACTCGGATGTTGGATTTGTTCGTAGTCCAGACTCAACAAGAGTCTCTCCGTCTAGACGATTCACAAATTATGAAACCTCTTGGTTCAGAAGTTAACAGTATCTCTGAAATTAATTCTCTTTTCTCTTTCACCTATTACATAAAAGGTATACAGTACTGAATAAATAACGTTAAAACAATTAAAATATGTAAAATTATTTAAGAAGTATATAAAAAAAAAAAGGTTTTTTTTTCAATTCACATATTTCTTTATTTACTGAAATAAGCAGATAGAACATATTCTAAAACAAATATACCCTAAAAACATCGAAATTTTTATTTAATTATAATCTTATCATATTTCTGAGAACTTCGATAAATTTAATGTAGGTACAATTTCTTGCATGTTTAATCTTATAACGCTTATTTGTTGTAGCACCTTCTATATTGCGTATGCTACGCCATACAGTGGGTGATGAAATTTTTCAGAAAGGAATTAAAGCGTATATGAAAAGAGAGTAAGTATTTTCATGTCTTGTATCTTTCCTTTCTTTTCCTTTCTGTCAAATGAATAATTTTTCATGTTTTCATTTTTCATATAATGTAAGATTATATAATGTAAATAATGATTTGCCATATTCTTTGCCTATATTCTTCACCATTTTTACGAAGTATGACAACTATATTACTACATATAAAATTATATTCTCAAATACTTTCTTATTTCTCGAAATAAAAAAAAATTTAAATGTGTTAAAATAAGTAGGAAGTTTTCTATCCAAAATTTGTTATTCGAAATAAATGACTAATCAGCAATAAAATTTATAATGTAATTATTTTTCAAATATATTGTCATATGTATTTTTTGATTGTAGATTATAATGATAAAAATTAAAAACATTTTTATTATAAAATTTTTTTTTTTTATATAAATTTTTATTATAAAATTTTTATTATAAAATTTATCTATCTGTTATTCAATGATGCCTGATGATGAACTAAAATTCAATCAGTCTAATCGCTATTCAGATTATTGAGATATAACTTACACCGGATATTTGCGCAAATAAAATCACGGGCATCACCACAAGAACTAAACTGAGCGAATGATGCGAACTATGCGTGTCTTTTGACAGTATTATAAAAATTGTATAAATTTGTGTTTATGTTATACATAGAGAGAATTATGTTTTTTCCTCTGATAATGTCTCGATTACACAATATACATTGCGAATAGAATTAATTTTTATACATTTTTGTAAGGACGGGTAGTTTGGACGATTTTTGGACTGTAATGCAATCTGTCTATGATTCACAAACTATGGATTTGGAAAAAATTAATGTAAAAGACTTGATGAATCCTTGGATACAAGAAAAGCAATATCCTATTCTTAATGTAACGGAAACCTTTGAATGGACGCAAATTGTTATAGAAACCGCTTCCAAACCCTGGTACTGGACGGTACCATTAACAAATCAAGTGTATATAAATTTAAAACGAATTTTACCCAAATTTTGTTTAACCCGGAAACAAAAGCACTTTCTTGCAAAATATTATCCTGACTGTCTTGATAGTCAATTTATAATAATTAATCAGCAACAAACAGGTAAATAACGATCAAATACTTTAATGTGGAATATTCATTAATTCATTTATTTTGTATTATGTACACTTGTTAACTATGGAAAAGGAAAAATTTTGACTTATTTCTATAACAGAGTTCTTAAATAAAACATATTTTAAAATTGACTTTAAAATTATACATTTCAAGTAAATTAGAACAGCCTATTAGAGATCTTAATCTGGCTACAATTTTTTTTTTAAATGAATTACATTTAACGCATTTTGTTTAATAACCGTATTCATACATGTTTGATGAAATTCTTGGACTAATTAACTTTCTGACATGAAATATTTATGAACAAAGATTAACTTTCCTAAAACTTTAATTTATTTCTGTAAACAAATTGTCTGCAAAATTCAACGTAAAATTCAATATTATATCAGTTCGTAAATACCAATTTCTTATTATTTATAATACAAGCTTAATTATTACTTAATGAAAGTATTTTTAGTCGCATTTAAAAATAAAAATAACATTTAATGATATTCCATCTCTATTTAATACCAATTACATTATAATTTAATACAATTTAATGATAAATAATATTTATTTATTATATGATAGGATATTATCGTGTATTTTATAATTTGGAAAGTTGGTTAAGAATCGTAAAGTGTCTTAATTCCGAAAATTATACAAATATTAATGTCTTAAATCGTGCTCAAATCATCGACGATACGTTCCATTTATTAATATCAGGCCAATTAAATTTTTCTATATTTTGGGAAGTCACAAGTTACCTAAAGTCGGAAACGGACTATGTAGCATGGTATCCTATGTTTAAAGTTGTTGAGCACATGTCATACCTTCTACCGTTTTATGATATTGAAAGTACAAACTTTAAGGTAAAAGCGATTTCAGCAAGGAAAATTTTATTGAACATAACAACTTATGTTGTTATGTTCAAAATATTGATATTTTATTTATAATAATCTAAATCTTTCTCTAAAAGATATAATGTAACTAATTGAGAAAAATAAAATTTGTTATGTGTCTACAAGATTCAGCTTAAAATTTTTTGAATAATTAATGTTATCTTTATGTTACTTCACAATATTTAGAGGAATCTACTAATGCAACTGGGTCCGCTTCTTGAAAAGATTGGGTACGAGGAAGAACCTAACGACGACAGCCTTATTAAATGTTTAAGACAAGAAGCTCTAAGATGGGCATGTGTTCTCGGTGATAGCAAATGCAAAAAACATGCTGAATTTAAATTGCAATGGCATTTGTCAAATACAACGTAATTATTAATTCTTCTATTGTAATATTTTTACAATATTTGCAATACACGTCATACTTTAAATAAAAATATGTAAAACTATAAATTATATTAATTTTATGATAAAATGTTTCAGAGAAAATAAACTATTACCATGGTGGAGGGAATGGACGTTCTGTAATGGTTTATCTGTATCTAGTATTTCTCTTGACCAACTATTTAAAGATTGGGATGACATGTTGAAAATTAAAAATCTAAATGTGTTTAAAGTTGTCGCTTGCTATCATGATATTTCTAGTCTCGTGTCTTTGCTAAAAACGTTCAAAAATTATCACATATCTACTTATACAGAAGATAATGCAAGGGCAATCACTATTACTAAATACAATATTGATCTGTTTTATTATGTTATTCAGAGACATGCAAATGATGCTTTATTCAATCACATTTTATTAAATAAGTTGGAAGAAATCAAGCCTAAGTAATAATACGTTTTCACAAATTTTAAATTTTAAATGCAAATTTTTTATTTGAATGCAATTAAAATTTTATTACATTATTTTCTTGTATTACATTACATGCAAATTTTTTTTAGAGATTAGTACAACCGCAGCATTAATTAATGTTATAAATTATACCTATTCTAGTGTATCAATCTGTAAGGTAAGTTTTATTAAGCACAATAACTCTTCTTCTTTTCTTTAAATTACGATTTTTTTGGTTACATTTTATATGTCATAATGTTACAAAAATTTTACTTTAATGTTGTTGAGAAATTGTTGTTTAGAAAATCAAATGAATAACTTATAAATGTAACGTAAGGAAAATAATACTCTATTTCTATTTATTTCATAAAAATCGGTAAAATGAATAATTTTTAATGTATATTTTTATTTCCTTTCAAACAACATAAAAATTTAAAAAATTATGTTATTTACACGAAAACAATAACGTCTGTATTTTTTAAAACTTGATATACTCTCACGTGTGATATAAAAGATCTTTTATACTTCCTGACACAAGTCTGTATGCAAGTAGCATTGTCAAAATAGGATAAAAAGTCCTGTATTTTTCGTATTTTTTTGCCAATTGCTAGTAAATCATTATTTAATAAAAATTCGTGAATAAACATATGCTTAGGAGAGAAAGCCCTCCATTATTATTAGAAACGCTGCGAGATGATTGAATACGTGCAAATAAGCGAATGGTGCATTATTTGTAGAAAAAACTCCTTTCAAACTCCAAAACATCTCATTGCATACCTACCTAACAATTGTAAATACGCGTAATATTGAACTGCCTCTCCGAATTCGCTCTTACCTTTTTATCAATCGATAACTTTTTATTAATTGCAAAATTCGCGACGCGGTACGGACTTTTTTATTTATTATCAGTAAAATCGTTTTTATCTGCATATAAGCTCTCTGTCAATAATGATTAGATAGTCTGTAAAAAAATACATAAACGAATACACGTATAATACACAAGTAATGTTATAACATTATTACATAATATCATGTTTCATATTACAATTTTTTAAATAAAATTATTAAATTTGCAAAATGTATGCATATTTAACATGACCATGCTAATTTTGCAGGTATGGGAATGGATTCATAAGAATCTTACTAATTCATTACTTCAGTCCAATTTCGAATACAAAATATATATGCGTCTCAGGAAACGATATGTTGGTACTATAGGTGAAGTATGTATGATGATCCATCCACTTTAGCTTGGATGGATTATATAAGATATAATGGATTATATAAGAGAAGGTTGCATTAAATTTATTCTGCTTTATGAATCATCTTGATATTATTACCAGTACTAAAAATGTATCCGTAATTCGTGTCAAATATTATAGATTTTCAATATTGTTAGAGAAAATCGGAATACAATTTAGGATTTATCATTTTGTGAGTTGTGATTGGTTGTTAGAATAGATACATATCGGTATTCGCATCTTTCTTGCATTATGTTGTTATGACTAGATTACTTTAAAAAATATTATTAATATTATTTTATATTATATTATAAATATTATATAATTAATATTATATTAATATTATATTATTATATTATTTTATATTATAAATTATTTTTGTACATAGTTAATTTTATAATAATCATTAATAATACTATGACATATTAAGAAGCGTAAACCACTTCTGTACGTATATTTTAAATGCATATAATAAACGTCAAATAATACTAACGATTTTACATTAGTCTTATCTTTGATTAGTCCGCTAATCTTATTTCGAAATTGAATATTGCGCTTTACGAAAAGAATTACAAGATAGTTAACGAAGAATGGCATAAATATTGATAATTAGTTCAAAATTTCAAATATTATAATTGGCACTGCAATCCCCAATATTTGAAATTTTATGAATACAATTGACAAAATGATTTAAATACTTGGGCTATCCTTAGAGAATTTTAAAGTATTAATTTAAATAATTATTTATTGTTTATCTATCGTAAAGATAAGTTGTATTTTTAAATAAATTTAACATAGGAATCAGTAGCGTCTTATTATATATTTTAATTTTAGATGCAATTCAGAAACTATTCGAAGAACCGTAAAAAATATTTCATTAAACTTCTGCAAAAATAAACAGAAATATGTATCAACATTTATTTGCTTTGAATAACGTAAAAATGTAAGATTATATACTATAAAAATTTCTGAAATATAGAATCTTCTATTAACAATATTATTAAAAATTTTGAATTGAAGAACATTTAGACATTGTCTACAACTTTAAATTTACATCTGATATGTGTGTGTGTGTGTGTGTGTGTGTATATCAGGGTTGAGAAATAACGCATTACTTGTAATGTCGTTATCGTTATCGGTTTTCTTTTTTTTTGTTTTGTAACGAATTGCTAATGGTGCTTACTTTTTTTTTTAATGTAACGATTACGAGATACTTTAGAATTAGTAATGACAGTAACGATAGTAATGGTACTCAGTTATTTTTTTTTTTTGACTTGGTAATGAGTAACGGTAACAAGTTATTTTAATAAAAATAATTTTTTCAACCCTAATATATACATATATATATATATATATATATATATATATATATATATAAAATTATTGTAATATTTAAACAATTACTGGAATGATATAATCTTCAGGAAGAAGAAGTTGATTCGCATGTTCAAGAATCCATTTTTCCAGATCTTTGGTATGTTTGCTTTCAAACAATTTGGTTTTCCCAGGTACCGACTTTGATATGGCATGGCTTAGATCGAACAAGATCATTTGAACTCTTTTAAGCTTGTCGACATATGAATGTTCAACCTTTCCATCACAGGCAAACTCGCTATGTAAGACGACAGCTCGTCGGTTGCTCCGAGGGCATTGAAAATCATATCATCCTTTGGTTTCGTATCCCCAGCGTCTGTGATCGTTAATCCGGAGTCACCATCTCGCGAGAACACCGCTATCTTGGCAACATTTGATGTCGTCGTACTGTTGCAACGATGTCATCTCCAGTAAATCAATAGTATATATTATTTCAATGTAACATTTTATTTTCATCATCCATTACATAGCACATCGCTTCTGTTGGCAAAGTTACGTATTACATGTCTCATGATGCATTTTGAGGTTAATATTTAAACGCGTACCTGTGTCTTAAAGATATACACTGCACTTCGCTCTTGTATATGAAAGTAGACTTTTTCCACATACTTCTGATCAATTCTATTTTTTTTTGCGCGTCAATAATTTCAGTTAGCGATAATAATTATCAACGTTTTTTTGTCGATCATCAATAACGCATTGACACGAAATTAACGAGCAACAAGACAGTTCGTAGTTACTTTGATAAAGGCAAAAGAAAAGAGAAGTTCCATGCGTGATATCGCACGTAAAATCGAAGAATGTTTAACGCAGAATATAAAACGAGATAACATTTATAGAATTACGACCGTGATGATTATATTTTCGAATTTACAACTCTCAAACGTGTTTTGTAATCCTTCGGCATACATACGATAATATCGACAATATATAACATATCGATAAAAATATATGACGCTTTGGAGCTATACGGCAACCTTGTTCTTTTTAGCTGAACTTGTATCGTTCATCTTCTTTCTTCTATCTTGCTACGTAGGAGAAAAAAAAAAAAGAAAGATGTATAGAGCTTTGACTATAGCGGCGTTTACAATGCCACTTTAAGACGTAAGATTTGAAAAATTGGCCAATCATAATCGAATTATAACTGCGAAGAATAGCTGATCATGATTGGTCAATTTCTTAAGTTTGTCTTAAGACTTTATCGTAGACACTGCGTATGTAGACTTGTTCTTTTTGATTGAACTGTGTGTACCAGTTGGCAGTTTCTTCTTTCTTTATAATGGGAAAAAAATATAAATTTCGAACTAGTGCAGCCAATTCAGATAAAAAGAACAGACTCTGATGGAACTAGAGAGAAGCCTGTAGTCTAATCAACAATGACAACATAAGACTATAAGGTTCTAAGGTTTGTAAGAATCTATTTAAATAAATAAATTATTCTTATTTTTTATATTTAACAACCTTACGTCACAGTATATAGCATATTAAGTTTATATTATTAATTTTAAATAACAAAATTTCAAAAATTCGAAATATAAGTTAAAATTAAAATATAAATTTAAAATTAAATTTGCAATTTGAATATAAATATAAAATTAAATTTAAAATTTAAAATGAACAATTTAAATGTAAATTTAATTATAAAATTAAATTAAAAATTTTGAATTTTAAATTTGAAAATATAAATTTTAAATTTAAAATTTCAAAATTAAAATATAAAATTAAAAATTTAAATTTAAAATATAATGTAAATTAAAATTAAATTTTAATATAATGTAAATTAAAATTAAATTTTAAACTATAAAATTTAAAATATCGGATTTAAATTAAAATTAAAATTTGTATTTAAAATTGAAATCAAAATTTAAAATTAAATTCAAATTTAAAATTTTAAAACAAATATAATTTAGATTAAAAATTAAATAAATTATGAATTTTAAATTTGAAAATTTAAATTTTAGAATATAAAATTTAAAAATTAAAATATAAAAAATTAAAAATTTAAATTTTAAATTTAACTGTAAAATTGAAATATAATTTCTAATTTTTTTTTTTTTTTTTGTTTCGATAATGTAATGGGGTTACATGGGAAAAACTAAATAGGGGCCATATGGAAAAAATGATGTGGGAAGTATATGGGAAAAACTATGCGGGAAGAAAATGAGAAAAACCATGTGAAAAAAAGTTGGGAAAAACTATGTGGAAACTAGATGGGAAAAACTATGTGGGAACTACATGGGAAAAACTATGTGGGAAAAAGATGGGAAAAACTATGTGGGAAAAACTATGTAGAAAGAAGGTGAGAAAAACTATGTGGGAAAAACTATGTGGAAAGAAGATGGGAAAAACTATATGGGAAAAACTATTTGAAAAAACATGGGAAAAACTATGTGGAAAGAAGATGGGAAAAACTATTTGAAAAAACATGGGAAAAACTATGTGGGAAAAACTATGTGGAGAGAAGATGGGAAAAACTATGTGGGAAAAACTATGTGGAAAGAAGATGGGAAAAACTATGTGGGAAAAACTATGTGGAAAAAAGATGGGAAAAACTATGTGGGAAAAACTATTTGAAAAAACATGGGAAAAACTATGTGGGAAAAACTATGTGGAAAGAAGATGGGAAAAACTATATGGGAAAAACTATTTGAAAAAACATGGGAAAAACTATGTGGGAAAAACTATGTGGGAAAAACTATGTGGGAAAAACTATGTGGGAAAAACTATGTGGGAAAAACTATGTGGAAAAAAGATGGGAAAAACTATGTGGGAAAAACTATCTGGGAAAAATTATGTGGAAAGAAGATGGGAAAAACTATGTGGAGAGAAGATGGGAAAAACTATGTGGGAAAAACTATGTGGGAAAAATTATGTGGAAAGAAGATGGGAAAAACTATGTGGAGAGAAGATGGGAAAAACTATGTGGAGAGAAGATGGGAAAAACTATGTGGGAAAAACTATGTGGGAAAAACTATGTGGAAAGAAGATGGGAAAAACTATCTGGGAAAAATTATGTGGAAAAAAGATGGGAAAAACTATGTGGGAAAAACTATGTGGAGAGAAGATGGAAAAAACTATGTGGAGAGAAGATGGGAAAAACTATGTGGGAAAAACTATGTGGGAAAAACTATGTGGGAAAAACTATGTGGAAAGAAGATGGGAAAAACTATGTGGGAAAAACTATCTGGGAAAAATTATGTGGAAAGAAAATGGGAAAAACTATGTGGAGAGAAGATGGGAAAAACTATGTGGGAAAAACTATGTGGGAAAAACTATGTGGAAAGAAGATGGGAAAAACTATGTGGAGAGATGGGAAAAACTATGTGGAGAGAAGATGGGAAAAACTATGTGGAGAGAAGATGGGAAAAACTATGTGGGAAAAACTATGTGGGAAAAACTATGTGGAAAGAAGATGGGAAAAACTATGTGGGAAAAACTATGTGGAAAAAAGATGGGAAAAACTATGTGGAGAGAAGATGGGAAAAACTATGTGGGAAAAACTATGTGGGAAAAACTATGTGGGAAAAATTATGTGGAAAGAAGATGGGAAAAACTATGTGGGAAAAACTATGTGGAAAGAAGATGGGAAAAACTATGTGGGAAAAATTATGTGGAAAGAAGATGGAAAAAACTATGTGGGAAAAATTATGTGGAAAGAAGATGGGAAAAACTATGTGGAGAGAAGATGGGAAAAACTATGTGGGAAAAATTATGTGGGAAAAACTATGTGGGAAAAACTATGTGGGAAAAATTATGTGGAAAGAAGATGGGAAAAATTATGTGGAAAGAAGATGGGAAAAACTATGTGAAGAGAAGATGGGAAAAACTATGTGGGAAAAACTATGTAGGAAAAACTATGTGGAAAGAAGATAAAAAAAACTATGTGGGAAAAACTATCTGGGAAAAATTATGTGGAAAGAAGATGGGAAAAACTATGTGGGAAAAACTATGTTGAAAGAAGATGGGAAAAACTATGTGGGAAAAACTATGTGGGAAAAATTATGTGGAAAGAAGATGGGAAAAACTATGTGGGAAATACTATGTGGAAAGAAGATGGAAAAAACTATTTGGGAAAAATTATGTGGAAAAAAGATGGGAAAAACTATGTGGAGAGAAGATGGGAAAAACTATGTGGGAAAAATTATGTGGAAAGAAGATGGGAAAAACTATGTGGAGAGAAGATGGGAAAAACTATGTGGGAAAAACTATGTGGGAAAAACTATGTGGGAAAAACTATGTGGGAAAAACTATGTGGGAAAAACTATGTGGAAAGAAGATGGGAAAAACTATGTGGAGAGAAGATGGGAAAAACTATGTGGAGAGAAGATGGGAAAAACTATGTGGGAAAAACTATGTGGGAAAAACTATGTGGAAAGAAGATGGGAAAAACTATATGGGAAAAATTATGTGGAAAAAAGATGGGAAAAACTATGTGGGAAAAACTATGTGGAAAGAAGATGGGAAAAACTATGTGGAGAGAAGATGGGAAAAACTATGTGGGAAAAACTATGTGGGAAAAACTATGTGGGAAAAACTATGTGGGAAAAACTATGTGGAAAAACTATGTGGAAAGAAGATGGGAAAAACTATGTGGGAAAAACTATGTGGGAAAAATTATGTGGAAAGAAGATGGGAAAAACTATGTGGAGAAAAGATGGGAAAAACTATGTGGGAAAAACTATGTGGGAAAAACTATGTGGAAAGAAGATGGGAAAAACTATGTGGAGAGAAGATGGGAAAAACTATGTGGAGAGAAGATGGGAAAAACTATGTGGAGAGAAGATGGGAAAAACTATGTGGGAAAAACTATGTGGGAAAAACTATGTGGAAAGAAGATGGGAAAAACTATGTGGAAAGAAGATGGGAAAAACTATGTGGAGAGAAGATGGGAAAAACTATGTGGGAAAAACTATGTGGGAAAAACTATGTGGGAAAAACTATGTGGGAAAAACTATGTGGGAAAAACTATGTGGGAAAAACTATGTGGGAAAAACTATGTGGGAAAAACTATGTGGAAAGAAGATGGGAAAAACTATGTGGGAAAAATTATGTGGAAAGAAGATGGGAAAAACTATGTGGGAAAAACTATGTGGAAAGAAGATGGGAAAAACTATGTGGAGAAAAGATGGGAAAAACTATGTGGGAAAAACTATGTGGAAAGAAGATGGGAAAAACTATGTGGGAAAAATATGTGGAAAAAAGATGGGAAAAACTATGTGGGAAAAACTATGTGGAGAAGATGGGAAAAACTATGTGGAGAGAAGATGGGAAAAACTATGTGGGAAAAACTATGTGGGAAAAATTATGTGGAAAGAAGATGGGAAAAACTATGTGGAGAGAAGATGGGAAAAACTATGTGGGAAAAACTATGTGGGAAAAACTATGTGGAAAGAAGATGGGAAAAACTATGTGGGAAAAACTATGTGGAAAAAAGATGGGAAAAACTATGTGGGAAAAACTATGTGGAAAGAAGATGGGAAAAACTATGTGGAGAGAAGATGGGAAAAACTATGTGGGAAAAACTATGTGGGAAAAACTATGTGGGAAAAACTATGTGGGAAAAACTATGTGGAAAGAAGATGGGAAAAACTATGTGGGAAAAACTATGTGGGAAAAATTATGTGGAAAGAAAATGGGAAAAACTATGTGGAGAGAAGATGGGAAAAACTATGTGGGAAAAACTATGTGGGAAAAACTATGTGGAAAGAAGATGGGAAAAACTATGTGGAGAAAAGATGGGAAAAACTATGTGGAGAGAAGATGGGAAAAACTATGTGGGAAAAACTATGTGGGAAAAACTATGTGGGAAAAACTATGTGGGAAAAACTATGTGGGAAAAACTATGTGGGAAAAACTATGTGGAAAGAAGATGGGAAAAACTATGTGGGAAAAATTATGTGGAAAGAAGATGGGAAAAACTATGTGGGAAAAATTATGTGGAAAGAAGATGGGAAAAACTATGTGGAGAGAAGATGGGAAAAACTATGTGGGAAAAACTATGTGGGAAAAACTATGTGGGAAAAACTATGTGGGAAAAATTATGTGGAAAGAAGATGGGAAAAACTATGTGGGAAAAACTATGTGGGAAAAACTATGTGGGAAAAACTATGTGGGAAAAACTATGTGGAAAGAAGATGGGAAAAACTATGTGGGAAAAACTATGTGGGAAAAATTATGTGGAAAGAAGATGGGAAAAACTATGTGGAGAGAAGATGGGAAAAACTATGTGGGAAAAACTATGTGGGAAAAACTATGTGGAAAGAAGATGGGAAAAACTATGTGGAGAGAAGATGGGAAAAACTATGTGGAGAGAAGATGGGAAAAACTATGTGGGAAAAACTATGTGGGAAAAACTATGTGGAAAGAAGATGGGAAAAACTATCTGGGAAAAATTATGTGGAAAAAAGATGGGAAAAACTATGTGGGAAAAACTATGTGGAAAGAAGATGGGAAAAACTATGTGGGAAAAACTATGTGGAAAGAAGATGGGAAAAACTATGTGGAGAGAAGATGGGAAAAACTATGTGGAGAGAAGATGGGAAAAACTATGTGGGAAAAACTATGTGGGAAAAACTATGTGGGAAAAACTATGTGGGAAAAATTATGTGGAAAGAAGATGGGAAAAACTGTGTGGAGAGAAAATGGGGAAAACTATGTGGGAAAAACTATGTGGGAAAAACTATGTGGAAAGAAGATGGGAAAAACTATGTGGAGAGAAGATGGGGAAAACTATGTGGGAAAAACTATGTGGGAAAAACTATGTGGGAAAAATTATGTGGAAAGAAGATGGGAAAAACTATGTGGAGAGAAGATGGGAAAAACTATGTGGGAAAAACTATGTGGGAAAAACTATGTGGGAAAAACTATGTGGAAAAAACTATGTGGGAAAAATTATGTGGAAAGAAGATGGGAAAAACTATGTGGAGAGAAGATGGGAAAAACTATGTGGAGAGAAGATGGGAAAAACTATGTGGGAAAAACTATGTGGGAAAAACTATGTGGAAAGAAGATGGGAAAAACTATGTGGGAAAAACTATGTGGAAAAAGATGGGAAAAACTATGTGGGAAAAACTATGTGGAAAGAAGATG
Organism: Pogonomyrmex californicus; assembly: GCA_024349325.1. Lineage (NCBI taxonomy): Eukaryota > Metazoa > Arthropoda > Insecta > Hymenoptera > Formicidae > Pogonomyrmex > Pogonomyrmex californicus. Next base: position 2,820,569 of record JAECZD010000019.1, read on the forward strand.
GGAAAAACTATGTGGAGAGAAGATGGGAAAAACTATGTGGGAAAAACTATGTGGGAAAAACTATGTGGGAAAAACTATGTGGGAAAAACTATGTGGAAAGAAGATGGGAAAAACTATGTGGGAAAAACTATGTGGGAAAAATTATGTGGAAAGAAGATGGGAAAAACTATGTGGAGAGAAGATGGGAAAAACTATGTGGGAAAAACTATGTGGGAAAAACTATGTGGGAAAAACTATGTGGAAAGAAGATGGGAAAAACTATGTGGAGAGAAGATGGGAAAAACTATGTGGAGAGAAGATGGGAAAAACTATGTGGGAAAAACTATGTGGGAAAAACTATGTGGGAAAAACTATGTGGGAAAAATTATGTGGAAAGAAGATGGGAAAAACTGTGTGGAGAGAAAATGGGGAAAACTATGTGGGAAAAACTATGTGGAAAGAAGATGGGAAAAACTATGTGGAGAGAAGATGGGGAAAACTATGTGGGAAAAACTATGTGGGAAAAACTATGTGGGAAAAATTATGTGGAAAGAAGATGGGAAAAACTATGTGGAGAGAAGATGGGAAAAACTATGTGGGAAAAACTATGTGGGAAAAACTATGTGGGAAAAACTATGTGGGAAAAACTATGTGGGAAAAACTATGTGGGAAAAACTATGTGGGAAAAATTATGTGGAAAGAAGATGGGAAAAACTGTGTGGAGAGAAAATGGGGAAAACTATGTGGGAAAAACTATGTGGGAAAAACTATGTGGAAAGAAGATGGGAAAAACTATGTGGAGAGAAGATGGGAAAAACTATGTGGGAAAAACTATGTGGGAAAAACTATGTGGGAAAAATTATGTGGAAAGAAGATGGGAAAAACTATGTGGAGAGAAGATGGGAAAAACTATGTGGGAAAAACTATGTGGGAAAAACTATGTGGGAAAAACTATGTGGGAAAAACTATGTGGGAAAAACTATGTGGGAAAAATTATGTGGAAAGAAGATGGGAAAAACTATGTGGAGAGAAGATGGGAAAAACTATGTGGAGAGAAGATGGGAAAAACTATGTGGGAAAAACTATGTGGGAAAAACTATGTGGAAAGAAGATGGGAAAAACTATATGGGAAAAATTATGTGGAAAAAAGATGGGAAAAACTATGTGGGAAAAACTATGTGGAAAGAAGATGGGAAAAACTATGTGGAGAGAAGATGGGAAAAACTATGTGGGAAAAACTATGTGGGAAAAACTATGTGGGAAAAACTATGTGGAAAGAAGATGGGAAAAACTATGTGGAAAAAACTATGTGGGAAAAATTATGTGGAAAGAAGATGGGAAAAACTATGTGGAGAGAAGATGGGAAAAACTATGTGGGAAAAACTATGTGGGAAAAACTATGTGGAAAGAAGATGGGAAAAACTATGTGGAGAGAAGATGGGAAAAACTATGTGGAGAGAAGATGGGGAAAACTATGTGGGAAAAACTATGTGGGAAAAACTATGTGGGAAAAACTATGTGGGAAAAACTATGTGGGAAAAACTATGTGGGAAAAACTATGTGGAAAGAAGATGGGAAAAACTATGTGGGAAAAACTATGTGGAGAGAAGATGGGAAAAACTATGTGGGAAAAATTATGTGGAAAGAAGATGGGAAAAACTATGTGGAGAGAAGATGGGAAAAACTATGTGGGAAAAACTATGTGGGAAAAACTATGTGGAAAGAAGATGGGAAAAACTATGTGGGAAAAACTATGTGGAAAAAAGATGGGAAAAACTATGTGGGAAAAACTATGTGGAAAGAAGATGGGAAAAACTATGTGGAGAGAAGATGGGAAAAACTATGTGGGAAAAACTATGTGGGAAAAACTATGTGGAAAGAAGATGGGAAAAACTATGTGGGAAAAACTATGTGGAAAAACTATGTGGGAAAAACTATGTGGAAAGAAGATGGGAAAAACTATGTGGGAAAAACTATGTGGAAAGAAGATGGGAAAAACTATGTGGAGAGAAGATGGGAAAAACTATGTGGGAAAAACTATGTGGGAAAAACTATGTGGGAAAAACTATGTGGGAAAAACTATGTGGAAAGAAGATGGGAAAAACTATGTGGGAAAAACTATGTGGGAAAAATTATGTGGAAAGAAGATGGGAAAAACTATGTGGAGAAAAGATGGGAAAAACTATGTGGGAAAAACTATGTGGGAAAAACTATGTGGAAAGAAGATGGGAAAAACTATGTGGAGAAAAGATGGGAAAAACTATGTGGAGAGAAGATGGGAAAAACTATGTGGAGAGAAGATGGGAAAAACTATGTGGGAAAAACTATGTGGGAAAAACTATGTGGAAAGAAGATGGGAAAAACTATGTGGGAAAAACTATGTGGAAAAAAGATGGGAAAAACTATGTGGGAAAAACTATGTGGAAAGAAGATGGGAAAAACTATGTGGGAAAAACTATGTGGGAAAAACTATGTGGAAAGAAGATGGGAAAAACTATGTGGGAAAAACTATGTGGGAAAAATTATGTGGAAAGAAGATGGGAAAAACTATGTGGAGAGAAGATGGGAAAAACTATGTGGGAAAAACTATGTGGGAAAAACTATGTGGAAAGAAGATGGGAAAAACTATGTGGAGAGAAGATGGGAAAAACTATGTGGAGAGAAGATGGGAAAAACTATGTGGGAAAAACTATGTGGGAAAAACTATGTGGGAAAAACTATGGGAAAAACTATGTGGAAAGATGGGAAAAACTATGTGGAAAGAAGATGGGAAAAACTATGTGGAGAAGATGGGAAAACTATGTGGGAAAAACTATGTGGGAAAAACTATGTGGGAAAAACTATGTGGAAAGAAGATGGGAAAAACTATGTGGAGAGAAGATGGGAAAAACTATGTGGGAAAAACTATGTGGGAAAAACTATGTGGGAAAAACTATGTGGGAAAAATTATGTGGAAAGAAGATGGGAAAAACTATGTGGAAAGAAGATGGGAAAAACTATGTGGAGAGAAGATGGGAAAAACTATGTGGAAAAAACTATGTGGGAAAAACTATGTGGAAAGAAGATGGGAAAAACTATGTGGAAGAAGATGGGAAAACTATGGGAAAAACTATGTGGGAAAAACTATGTGGGAAAAACTATGTGGAAAGAAGATGGGAAAACTATGTGGGAAAAACTATGTGGAAAGAAGATGGGAAAAACTATGTGGGAAAAACTATGTGGAAAGAAGATGGGAAAAACTATGTGGGAAAAACTATGTGGAAAGAAGATGGGAAAAACTATGTGGAGAGAAGATGGGAAAAACTATGTGGGAAAAACTATGTGGGAAAACTATGTGGGAAAAACTATGTGGAAAGAAGATGGGAAAAACTATGTGGGAAAAACTATGTGGGAAAAACTATGTGGAAAGAAGATGGGAAAAACTATGGGGAGAGAAGATGGGAAAAACTATGTGGGAAAAACTATGTGGGAAAAACTATGTGGAAAGAAGATGGGAAAAACTATGTGGAAGAAGATGGGAAAACTATGTGGAGAGAAGATGGGAAAAACTATGTGGGAAAACTATGTGGGAAAAACTATGTGGGAAAAACTATGTGGGAAAAACTATGTGGGAAAAACTATGTGGGAAAAATTATGTGGAAAGAAGATGGGAAAAACTGTGTGGAGAGAAAATGGGGAAAACTATGTGGGAAAAACTATGTGGGAAAAACTATGTGGAAAGAAGATGGGAAAAACTATGTGGAGAGAAGATGGGAAAAACTATGTGGGAAAAACTATGTGGGAAAACTATGTGGGAAAAACTATGTGGAAAGAAGATGGGAAAAACTATGTGGAGAGAAGATGGGAAAAACTATGTGGGAAAAACTATGGGAAAAACTATGTGGGAAAAACTATGTGGGAAAAACTATGTGGAAAAAAGATGGGAAAAACTATATGGGAAAAACTATGTGGAAAAAAGATGGGAAAAACTATGTGGGAAAAACTATGTGGAAAGAAGATGGGAAAAACTATGTGGGAAAAACTATGTGGAAAAAAGATGGGAAAAACTATGTGGGAAAAACTATGTGGAAAGAAGATGGGAAAAACTATGTGGAAAAACTATGGGAAAGAAGATGGGAAAACTATGTGGAAAAACTATGTGGAAAAAAGATGGGAAAAACTATGTGGGAAAACTATGTGGAAAAAACATGGGAAAAACTATGTGGGAAAACTATGTGGAAAGAAGATGGGAAAAACTATGTGGGAAAACTATGTGGGAAAAACTATGGGAAAACTATGGAAAAACTATGTGGGAAAACTATGGGAAAAACTATGGGAAAAACTATGTGGAAAGAAGATGGGAAAACTATGTGGAAAAACTATGTGGGAAAACTATGTGGGAAAAATTATGTGGAAAGAAGATGGGAAAAACTATGTGGAAAGAAGATGGGAAAAACTATGTGGGAAAAACTATGTGGGAAAAACTATGTGGAAAGAAGATGGGAAAAACTATGTGGGAAAACTATGTGGGAAAAACTATGTGAAAGAAGATGGGAAAAACTATGTGGAGAGAAGATGGGAAAAACTATGTGGAAAAACTATGTGGGAAAAACTATGTGGAAAAAATGTGGAAAGAAGATGGGAAAAACTATGTGGGAAAAACTATGTGGAAAGAAGATGGGAAAAACTATGTGGGAAAAATTATGGGAGAAGATGAAAAACTATGTGGGAAAATTATGTGGAAAGAAGATGGGAAAAACTATGTGGAGAGAAGATGGGAAAAACTATGTGGGAAAAACTATGTGGGAAAACCTATGTGGGAAAAACTATGTGGAAAAACTATGTGGAAAGAAGATGGGAAAAACTATGTGGAAAGAAGATGGGAAAAACTATGTGAAGAGAAGATGGGAAAAACTATGTGGGAAAAACTATGTGGGAAAAACTATGTGGAAAGAAGATAAAAAACTATGTGGGAAAAACTATGTGGGAAAAACTATGTGGAAAGAAGATGGGAAAAACTATGTGAAAAACTATGTGGAAAGAAGATAAAAAACTATGTGGGAAAAACTATGTGGAAAGAAGATGGGAAAAACTATGTGGGAAAAACTATGTGGAAAGAAGATGGAAAAACTATGTGGGAAAAACTATGTGGAAAGAAGATGGGAAAAACTATGTGGAGAGAAGATGGAAAAAACTATGTGGGAAAAACTATGTGGAAAGAAGATGGGAAAAACTATGTGGAGAGAAGATGGGAAAAACTATGTGGGAAAAACTATGTGGAAAAACTATGTGGGAAAAACTATGTGGAAAGAAGATGGGAAAAACTATGTGGAGAGAAGATGGGGAAAACTATGTGGGAAAAACTATGTGGGAAAAACTATGTGGGAAAAATTATGTGGAAAGAAGATGGGAAAAACTATGTGGAGAAAATATGGAAAAACTATGTGGGAAAAACTATGTGGGAAAACTATGTGGAAAAAACTATGTGGAAAAACTATGTGGGAAAAACTATGTGGAAAGAAGATGGGAAAAACTATGTGGAGAGAAGATGGGAAAAACTATGAGGAGAGAAGATGGGAAAAACTATGTGGGAAAACTATGTGGGAAAAACTATGTGGAAAGAAGATGGGAAAAACTATGTGGGAAAAATTATG
>JAECZD010000019.1:2831180-2923680 GCA_024349325.1 Pogonomyrmex californicus
AGTATCGAATACAATACGCGATATCTTCGATAGACGTCAACTCGTCGATTGCGAGCTGTTAGCTTTTTAGTGTGTAAAAAAAATGTGAATAAAAAAAGTTTCACGTTTAAATGAAAAATATGTTCAATTTGTTTAAAAAATAAAGATATATAATATGCAAAAAATATGTATTTATTCCTTTTCTCTCGCCAAAATAATTATCCGAAAAAAAATAATCATAAGATTCGTAATAAGAGAAAGCCGCAACGTTCTGATAATAGAAACTCTTAATGTCTCTTAGCCCGTAACGTTGGCAATTAATACATTGAGGAATTTCCCGTCTACGATTTGATGGTCCAAAAGTGACTTTGCATTTTAAAAGGGTTTTAATTTCGTAAATTTGTTTGTTGCTCTAATCAGATTTAAGTTCAACAAAGAACATAGAAAGGGGTTTTTTAGTATTTCTTTGCCTAATATTCCAGATATTGGTAACCACGTGTCCTTTGCTACAAATTTTATCTTTGAGCTCATCGATGTCAATAGAGAAGTGCATATTTTCCAAAATTACCTTAAAATATTTTTCTTGTTTTGGCTTGTACGTATGGAATTCGGTGTTCATAGCTTGTAACTTGTTTACTATTGTCGTGTAGTGCAGAGAAGTTCTAGGTTGGTAACTTAACTTGCTCGTTGTTCAATATTTTGATCTCATTTCAATATTTTGATCTCAGTTATTAAATGAGCAGGTAAACAAGGAGGACTCCTACATCCTAAAGAAGGGGATCGTGGGATCCTCCTGCCGATCGGTGAGTTGGAATCCCCTCTAGTGATCGGTGGATTGGGATCCTCCTGGCGGTCGATGTAACAAGTACAAATCGTCGTACGACTCGTCTCGACTATCGACGTATGACGTGAACAATCTCTATGGCTGGACGATGTGCAAGTCTTTACCGTACGAATTTCAGTGGATCGAAGACATTGAGAAGCTCGACGTTATGTCGATGCCGCCTGACTCAGTTACATCCTGGAGGTGGATCTCGAGTATCTGCGGTATCTTCACGACGGTCATGCAGATCTTCCGTTCTGTGCGACGCGCGAAAAACCTCTGAAAAAGCGGAACAATAAGCTCGTCACGTTCTACAAGTCGCATTACGTGATACACTATCGCAATCTTTAGCAATGCGTATGGCATGGTTTACGCTTGACGAGGATCTATCACGCTTTGCAATTCGCGCAATCTCCTTGGTTACGCGCGTATATTGAATTTAATACGAAACGAAGAACTCATACAAACAACGAATTCGAGAAGAATCTGAACAAGTTGATAAACAACACGATTTTCGATAAAATTATAGAGAATGTACGCGATCACGTAGACGTGAGATTCGTGACGCGATGGGACGGGAGATACGACAAAGAGGATGATCGCGAAACCGAACTTTCACAGTAGGAGCGTCTTCGACGAGAATCTTATGGTCGTCGAGTTGTACAGACTCGAGTTAAGTTCAACAAACCAATCTACATCAATATATAAATTCTAGAAATAGATACGGACACCGATAGCTTGATATATCTTCTGAAGTGCGAGAACGTTTACGAAAACATGAAACGGGATATCGCGAGATTTGACACGAGCGATTACTTCGACGGCGTACGATATACTACGCGTGAACAAGAAGATTTGATGAAAGACGAGAAGAACAGAGCGATCATGAAATTCAAAGTACTCAGAGCGAAGAGATGTACCCTCTGAGGATTCTAGGAAAGAGCGATAAAAGGCATCAAGAGGAATACCGTCGCGAGAACGACAATGTTCGAGGACTTCATGCAATGTTTGAACGAATCGTCGCAGCGATCGACGTTAGGCGTGCGTATATTCGATGCTGTACAAAGTCTACCGTGTCCGAACTGAAAGTAGCCTTGAGTCTGTACGACGATAAACGATATGTGATACCCGATTCCATTAATACTTTACTGTGGGGTCATTATGAGATATCGCTGTAATATATATATATATATATATGTGTGTGTGTGTGTGTGTGTGTGTGTGTGTGTGTGTGTGTGTGTGTGTGTGTGTGTGTGTGTGTGTGCGCGTGCGCGTGCGCGTGCGCGTGCGTGTGCGTGTGCGTGTGCGTGTGCGTGTGCGTGTGTGTGTGTGTGTGTGTGTGTGTGTGTGTGTGTGTGTGTGTGTGTGTGTGTGTGTGTGTGTGGTATCATGTATTCTAATATTACATTCAATCAAACGAACACATTAACGGGCGGTACAAACGAACTACTATACTACTGTCTTATCGGCTTCGGCGACCGGTCGACGACTCACTGTCTGAACCGTATTTCGGCAGTTGCCCGACAAAACGCACGCGGTCGAGGCATGTCACCTGTACGTCTATCCCGTGATAGCGCGCTCTTGATGTTTCCAGAATCTAAACTTCACAATCGGCCATCCTGGTTAAGCATCCGTCTTCGGATGCACTCGTTGCATTTTCTTCGTCGGAAAACTCGTCATCATAGGGAATCCAAAGCTTCATATGCTCGGCTACCGTCTGTCTTACGGTCTGTCTAGATCCCTCATGTTCGCCGACCTTTTCGACGATATATCGATCATTACGTAGGACCTTCGTGATCTGATATGGTCCAAGATATTTCCTCGAAAATTTCAATCCCGGCTTCTGTTGCGTCCTCTTGATCGCAACTAGTTCGTCTCGATCATAACACTTCGCATCCTTCCCGTTTTTATTGAAGCTTTTTCTATTGTCCTGCTGAGCTTTCATAATATTTACTTTGGCCTATCTTCTAATTTCGTCGCGTTCTTCCTGGAACATCATTATATATATATATATATATATATATATATATATATATATATATATATATATATATATATACATAAAGCTACTACTGCAATATAAGTAATATTTTCACGTAAGATACCTTTGCAACATACATAATTTGTATTTTTTATTTGTTATTTTTATATTACAGCTGTTTTATGTATTCAAGAGTTATGTGTATTATCCATTCTTAATCACTTGACATAAACCTTATCGTTCTTTCTACGCACCTTTTCCACGCGATAGATAGCGGAATTGGAAACTCCCAGTAACTCGTGTTCGTAGAATCTTTCAGCTACTGACTCTCTGCGATAGTCCTTCAGCAGATACGTCAGGGAATGAGTGCGTTATATTTTATCGATTCGGAAAATCTCGGTCGTTTAGTTAGGCGTGTAACCCTTCTCGAATATCGTTTTGAATTTGCTGACGTGTACTGGATCGTTCACCTTGAACCCCCCCTTTGCCGGGGTTGCGATTTTTAGCTGTATACCGTGGAAAGGAGTCTCTCCTTTTCATGGTATATGTCCAGTCACATTTCAATCATTTGATGCGTGCGATTGTTATACTCCGAGATTAAACGCGGTAAAACGTAGAGCCATCTATACGATCCGTTGAGCGTAAAGAGTCTCCACATGTCGTTCTTGAGCGTGTGATTGAATCATTCCACGACCGCTTTCATCACCGATGTTAAATATATATCGTACTTCTTCGTAACTGCTTTTACAGCGGCGTTATAGAACTCCTTGCCCTTATCCATTTGTAGGTTTCGTGGATATCAAGCATTGTCGCGAAACGTGGACAACGCCGCGGCTACCTCGCTTTCTTTTTTACTTTTCAGCAGTATCACCCACACGTACACGTCAATAACCATCAACATGTTGTAACCCTTGTTGTGTTACGCGTACGGACGCATTTCGACTACATTAACCTGCCACAGGTTGTCGTAACCTGTGCACCATGACGCGACGACGCGGAAGTTCCCTCGCGCGGGCGTATGAGGCTTTCTGACGAGTTTCCTCTTCTCAATGTTCATCTCAATGTTCACGCATTCGCCCGCGATCGATTTACGCGGAGATGCGATTCGCGCTAGTTTTATTCGTATTCGTCGTATTGCGTATACGCTCTTATTCCTTGTTCCAAACATTAATTGCATGTTTCAGGATATCATGTCTTGCGTCTTGAGCGCGATTAGTACTAACTTGTTTATCCTTTTCTTAGTCATCATTTTATCTACGTTCAACGAGGCTATCGTTCTGTCCAACGTGTCTCTCGTTATCGCTTTGTCCGTCAATTCTCTTGCGATCCTCGATCGATCATGTTATGCGCGAGATTCTCCATGTCTCTCGAGATCCTCTCGCAGCTCGTCGATGACGCGTTAAGGTCGTTCCGCAAGGATTCCTCTAGGTTCCACGTTTCTCCTGAACGTCACCAATCATCTGACGACCTTTCTGATCTCGCTCAAATCTTTCGCTCGCAGTTCGTCGCATCTCTCGAGCGCTCATTCTATCGCGTCTTTCATCTCCTGTATCCGTTTGTCGATCAATGAGCAAAACCTCTTTCTTTTTTTCGACTTGTTGCAGAACATCTACTTCCGTTGTTACATCGTAATACTATAAAAAAATATTCCGAATCCGTTTGTTCATATCTTCCAGTTATTTTGTAGTTCATTCATTAATGATTTTAACTCTTCTCTCCTTCCATCGTCGACGTAACCTTTGGTTATCGCGTCGGCGTCCAGGTGTCATATTTTACGCCTATTGACGTCATAATCGTTCGGGTTCAAGCAGAACGCGTTGCGGCATTACGTTTGAAGCGACTCGTTCGTCAGACGATCGTCGATGCTGCGCTACTTTTCCAAAGACTTTCCGAACTTGTTCACGAACATCGCGCTCGATCAAACCATTCTGAGTAACGAATCTACTATGCGCGATAATCTATTTATTTCGTTTGTAATCTCGGTAACTTCGTACTGTAAAAACAATCTGGCTACACATGCCATAGATTCCTCTAATTCGCCGATCGACTTAGCTATTCTTTCGTTCGTCTCCGATAGCAACGTTCGGTATCACCGAGAGTTCGTCCGCGTAACTCTTCATCTCGGAGATCCTCGTCGATGTTGATGTCTCCGCGTTTCGAAACATATCTACGTAATTCTTCCTCGCGGCGTCGGTGTCGGTCCTCAATGCGGTTAGATGCCGTATCATTCTTTCCCTCGCCTTGTAGTGATCGTCGCTCAGACAGAGCGTGTTGTTACCCACGTAATGACGCATGGACTCGATCAACGATCGCGAGTGTACTCTATCGTCTCCGCTGAATGACTCTAACGGTCTTCTGAATTTATTCATCAACATAATGTTCAAACGAGCACGAAAACGGGAATATCGATTGCGTCAAGCGCGCGAAGCTTTTCGATTATCGACGGAATCTCGTTGTCCTGAGTTTGCCCGCTCAATGAGAGATGTCGAGCAATCGAACGGTCGACTAGCTCATTGGGATCGTCCCAGTGAACGTATTCGATTCCGTTGTTGCCCGCGATATAGCGTTGATCCTTCTCCTCGTTGCCTTACCAGCACCCAGCCCAGTACCAGCACCCATTTTATCTTTATCAAGCAAAAGCGGCGCGATGATATGCTTGTAATTAAAACTTTCGTTTCTTAGAATAGGCATAAATGCGTTGTGATCACATCGATGGGCGTTCGTAATCAACAGTATATTCTTGTACGTTTGCTTGTCATTCTCCGTATATACGACGTCGTCGGAAAGTCTTTTGAAGATTAACTTGTTTATCTTCAAACTATAAGTTTCGGAATATCCGGATATCGCGTGTTGCCTACGATTATGCTGCCATCGGCGCCCATGTTGAATTGCTTGTCGCCGAGCATCGCTCTCATCGAAGTACATACCGTAAACGTGATCGATCTCGCTTTGTCTGTCTCCGCTTAGAAGTGCGCTTATATACCTGCGACCTAATGGTTTCCGTTGCGCGTTCGAGGTCAATTCCTCCGATTCGTTCCTAGTCGCGGATCTCGTCGCCGTGATCCTAATTGAGGTTCGTTAAGAGATGTTTCGTCGGTCTCAACGGCGGCTTGTCGTCGATCTCGCGTTTTCTCTCAGCGCCGATAGATACGCTCGGGTCGATTTTCTCGGTCGTTTCGCGCGGTGTTCTCGATTCGTTTCAACGGCTGAACGATCGGTTTGAGTCGTTTCTCCAGCGCAATTTCTTCCTCTATCTTACTAATCTTCGCTTTGTGCTTTTGTATACTATAAAGCCTGGATATAGTGTACAGAGTTCTGGGTCTTCGCGATCTCTCGCGGCGTTCTTTCTCGTTGGACGACATCCATCATCGTCGTAACGTTGACGTACAACTGACTGTTTTATACTACAGCGAAATTGTTAAATCTTCGTCTATATTTATTGATAATTATGAAACCGTATTTGCACTGCCAACACGCGCGACACAAGACGCAAAAATCCTTGTACGACATATCAGTGTTCATGTGTTCGTTATAGACATATTTCACAAGGAGATGATTTCGATTGTAAAATTCCAAATGGGATGAACCATAATCTATTCGAAGGAGGGTGTTGGTAACGGTAAAATGGCTTATGTAAATGGGCTTTGGTTTCTGAAAAAATTGTAAGTAAAGTTGGGCGCCCGATCACCTGTGGAATAAATACTGGAACCATGCACCGATAAGCAAGAAAGTGATGTAGCTGAGCAGCCTGAGGTGCGCGGTACTTTTTTTTGTCCGACGTGAGTTCGAATCCCGGCAGTGTTAAGTTTTTTTTTTTTTAAGTAAACGTTACATTTTTTAATACAATTAATTTTTTTAATTAATTTTTTTAAGCTAAAATATTAATCATATAAATATTGCACAATTTTCGTTATGAATAATAATAAATAACAAGAGTTTAAAAAATTTGAATTATTTATTATAAAACTTTGTATATGTGTGACATTGCCGTACAATTTTGTGGATGAAAATCAATGTAGAACCATTTAAAATACAAGTAGAACGTACACCATGAACATTTTGTAAATGAATTATTATTTTTACAAATACATTTCATGCTATGAGTATCTAAAGGAAAACATAACTGATTTATATTATGATTTACATTGAAATTTCGCGTTTGGATACCAGCTTTGACGCGTAACCAAACAAAAAACTAAAAATTAAAAATTAAAAATTTTTTAAACTTTATTTGCAATTTTCTCAGAAACCAAAGCCCATTCACATAAATCATTTTACCGTGTTACTACACCCAACCCCCTGCTTCGAATAGGCTATGGTTCATCCCAATTGGAATTTTACAATCGGGATCATCTCCTTGTCAGATTGGTGTCATCATGCCTAAACAGAATCAAAAGATTCGCGTTGTCGCGTATCAGGTGCTTCGGAATTTTAGCGTATTTCTGACAGAGATAGAAACAGTCAGCTGTTCGAGTGTCGACCCATAGCGAAGTACTCCCTGATCGCGTCCTGCTTGTCGCAAACCACGTCGTCCAACATGAATATCGCATCGGGAAGCGCCTCGGTGGTATGACATCACTATTATTAGAGAACGCGTGATAGCCGATCTCGTCCATCGACTCGAGCAACTCTGCCAGGTATCGATACTTCGATTGTTATAGAGATTTCAAGTAGACGTACACATTCTCGAAGCGCATGCGGGCTTTCGAGCATGCTTATCAACACGTTTTATCGCAATTGAAAGAGCCGCAAATAATGCAACATATCGTGTTCGGTAATAAAGAACCGTGTCTGCGTGCATTCCCGACCGCGTCGCCCGAGACTCGTTGAGCTTTACGGTCAAGATTAGACATTCCTATAGCCGGCGACCGTCGAACGAATCATATTTATTCCCGTCTCGCATATGCTTGCTTCAAGGAAACATGATAGTCGTTCTATATATTCCATAACGATTCGATCATGAACAGTGATCGATGTTTTCTCAATTGACGGACAAATGCGATATTCTAGATTTCCGCCGAATAGTTACAATTTATCCCGAAGATCGTTCTCATGCGTGATTTCGATAGATACGTGGAGCTACTGTAAAACAAACTACTCGATAGCGGATTTCGAGATGCAACGTTGTCGCGTGTGTCTGGAACATTATAATCGTACACAGCAATGAACGCATTTCTTCAAAGCGACGGTCCAGCGTCATCAAGAACTGTAGGGAATGCTCAGCAGGATGCGAAGCACGGGATTATTCGACGTGGTGATAAATGCGCTTCCCTTTGAACTGCGTATTTTCGGGTATCAATTTTGTGGACCCGGTACCCATCTCGCGAAGCAATTGGCGCCGTCGATCGAATTCTCGCCGCGTGAACGTAACGGCCAAAGATTCCATCTTTAGCGAGAAAGTCGCTGCAATCATCGTATGGGCAGCTATGAAGGCAAAAACAAAGTTGGACATGAGTATGAGAAAGAGGAGAAGGAGGACGAAAAGGATACTTCCGACGGCGAAACACTGGGGCTTCTTGCCCATTTCTTCGATTTTAAACGCGCTCGGTTTTTTGATCGATGGAGCGTCGCAAAAGCGGTGAATGATGGTAAGGTCGTTCGGCGTCAACTGATTGCAACGTCATAATTGCGCAATGGAGGATTACAGATTGCACCTAGCATCTTACAAACGTGGCAGTGGCGTGACAAGAAGGACGAAAAAAAATCGTGGAAGGAGATGTTAGAATCACTCAACCGCTCTTCAGTATCACGACGAGCAGTGAACCGGTGCGAATATCCTTCTTCAGGTATGTTTATCCGTAACGTCGAAAGCGTAATGAGAACGGTATCGTGACTCTCGATGACGCGACGGGTTTAAGTACTCACTGGGTCGCCTACGCGAAGAGAGGCAACGACGTGATTTACTTCGACGGATTTTTTCGAAAATCTTCGATCGCAAAGAGAGGTATCTCGGAAGCAACATAAATATAACGTACAATTGTGGTTTGTATTAGAAGTACGATCAGTGCATCTGCGGTCAGTTGTGTCTGCGATTTCCCTTAGGATCGATAGCGATATCGCTGAGCCTCACGTTCACCGGAAAAAGTAGCATTTTCACGGCGTGCTACTTTCCCGCTTTAGATTTGAACGATAATTACGAGTTAGGTCTCATGAATTTCGAGACGTATAACATGATACTGAACGTCGATTCTACGAACAATAAGTTCTACTACGACATCGATGACAAGATCGAGATTCCCGAAGGTTCGTACGAGTTGAGCGCTGTTGCGAGGCAACCTAAATAAAGTAACCCGACCTCGCAACATGCCGACTAGTCAGAATCCGAAGGATTCTGACTAATCCGAGAATTAAAATATGTAATTAAAATATGAATTAAAAATAATAAAGAAATAATGCGCGATTGCAACCGATGTGCAATTCGGCAAGGACGCTGATTTCGACAACACATGTCGAAACGCTGACGCACCAAACAATGTTTCGACACGAGGATGCGTCGAGCGCGTAACAGCGGACCGATAAAAGAGTGACAAAAGTATCAAGCGCGAGCTTAGAATCAGAGCCGCGGACGTACGAGTACCGCGTAGGATCGTAAGGAAGTGTGATACGATAGTGGTGGGTGACTCGAAATTAGCGAACACTCAAGTTGATTAAATAAAGTATTTTGATAATTAACGTGTGGTTGTGGCCCCCCTTCTCTTCCGACACGCACTCCCGAGTTGCGCCCGGAACAGCATAATAAATTGGTGGCAGCGGTGTGATCCTGAGTGCCGGAACTGGAAGAAGACGCAGCCATTACAACCCTCTCGAGATGTCCTGGAATCTGAAAGGAAAAGAGGACACGAATTGAGAGTCAGTCGCGCCACCCAGCAGGGACACCCGGTAGAGCAGCCAGCGAGCATATCAGCGACACCGGAGAAGGCCCCGACCTACCGCAACAGGCGAGCAAACACTACAGCATGCAAATTGCGACCGTAATGTAAGTCATAGAAAATTAAAAGCAAGCGCAATAGATATTAAGCAAAGCGGTAAAATAGATGTCGAACGAAGACATCAATCGAACATCCGTCGAGAGAAACGCGTCGTGGTTACATAGCGATACAGGCCGCCGTTCATTTATTGTTAGTCCGAGCCCTCCGAGTCCCGCACAGGCGGAAAATACGAGAGATCCATGCGTCGTAACTTAAACGACTATTATTCCGACGATAGCTTAGAGAGCCAAACAAAGTTACATCCGAATATTGTAATTGAACGTGTGTTCTCGCTCAGCGACATTGATAACAGTTTACTGCCAAGTAACGAGAGACGCGACGACGATTTACTATGCCCGACAGACGCAAGATCTGACGTAAGTGACAATACGAACGCAAGCAACTGCAGAGAATTTTCGCTGACATCCTACGACAGCAGCGTATTCGATCCGACCGAATTCCATACCGCTTCGCGAGACGCAAGCCAGATAGAAATGGCAAATCAGCGATCAGGCACGCCGTTACGACCGATCGCAAAAAAGCGACGTGTAACCAATATAGAGTTAGTGGACGAAGTAAAGCAAATGAGAGACACTTTAAATCAGCCACACTGGAAAACCGATTTAAAAACCTCGCATGACTCGCGGGACATGATGCTCACCGAAATACTGGAAGGAATGCGTTACAGAACCGTATGAGCCAGCTAGAAATGACAAATTATAATCGGGATACAGACGCGGGAATTAATGAACCGAGAGAAACTGTATACGGGCGATGAACGACGTCCGGAACTTGCGAGATCCCGTGAACGCATATGCGATTAAAAGAAGCTCGCGACATGATTCCGGAATTCGACGGAGCTTCGCACAAACTGTCAGAATTCCTAAGCACGGCAACGTATGCCATAAAAAACACAAATCCAAGAGAGGAAAGCATTAGAAACAATATTATGCACAAAATTAAAAGGAAGAGCCATGACCGATTTTCAAACGCGAGATACACGCGACTTTGCACAATGAAAGCGAGAGTTGGAAGTGTGCTATCTCAGCAAAAAGAGCACCACACATTTGCAGCTAGAATTCAATACATTGAAACAAAAGCTGGGAGAATCGATAAGAGCGTTCGGATTACGCACAGATAAAATAGCCATGGAGTTATATGAGTCCATGCTCGAAGGGTGTCAAGGCAAAACAGAATCGAAGAGAGCGATCTTAGAAACTATACAACAACAAGCTTTATATAACTTTCAGCTAGGATTGCAAGACGATATAAAATTACTAGTGCGCAATACCACACGACATTACAAGACGCCATAGCCGGCGCGAGCGCGGAGGAAAAATTTAAGGGACAACGGGGAATTTCGGACATTTGAAAGCGAATATACCCCATCTATTCGCCCGCGAGAATAGACTGCCGCAATGTCACAAATGCGGAAAAATGGGGCACTATGGCCGAGATTGCCGAACGAATAAATACACGAGTCGATTCCGTCTACCACAACCAGACAGCTGCGTATAAACACAATGAGTAAATACTGTACGCACTGCTAGGAAGCAGGATAGCACATAATCGTGCAGAAAGCTGGATACTTCACGGTAAAACCGAAAAAGGCACCGTCAATTCAAAAATAGTAATGCAAATAATAATGCGAATAAAATGCGAATAAATACAATGACAAAGCGAGATAAACCGCGAAGAGAGAACGCTGACTCAGCATCAAGCAGCAGTAGCGGTAAAGAAAGCGACAGACCGAAGGGTTGCGCGCACGGCCAGGAAGTATCAAGTTGCACAAGTAACGCGAGAAAAAACGCGCAACGGGCTAGAATTGATAACACTACCAATAAAAGAAGTAAAAAAGGGTAAGGCAACTTTTCTGCTAGAAACCGGTGCTATTCTCACCTTAATGAAAATCGGAAATTTCAAAAGTGAAACTCCGATGCTTGAGAAACGCATTGCGTTAACCGACGTGACGGGACATAAGATCCACACGCTAGGAAAGATGAAATTATAGGTGAAACAATAAAATTAGGAAAAGAAGAAATTCGCCACTCAGTATACGTGGTGAGAGATGATTTCTCTATGGATTACGAAGGAATACTCGGAATTGATTTCCTAGCCAAACAAAAGGCAAGATGCGATCACGGAAAAAAGATACTAAGTATCGCCAAAACAATTCTAAAATTGCAACCATACAAAAGGTACTGCTGAAACCAGCGAAACAATAATTTGCGAAGCATTTACCAATAGAAATCAAGTGGGTGTAATAAGGCAAGAGCAACCGAAGTGAGGAGTATTTATCGGATGCTGTCTGGTAGACCCCAAGGAATTCACCTGTCCGATAAGTATAATAAATACAACAGAAGAACCCGTTAAGATAAGCATACCAATGGTAAACTTAGAAGAGATAGAGACACAGAGCGCTGAGATGCTCAATATTATGAAAAAAGATACCGAGACCGACTATAAGCGAAAGAAGAAAACGAGTGCGAGACAATTACGCACAGATCACCTTAACATTGAAGAGAAAGAAACGTTGGAGCAAATATGTAATAATTATATGATATATTTCATTGGTGATATATTTCATTTGGAAGGTGACACTCTCGCACATGACCGCGGTGCAACATGAGATCACCACGCGCACGGATAGCGCACCGGTCAATGTCCGACCGTATCGCCTGCCCGAGAAGCATAAGGCAGAGGTGAACAAGCAGATAACGAAAATGCTCGAGGAAAAAATTATTCGACCAAGCATAAGTCAGTGGAACGCACCAATATTGGTTGTCCCGAAGAAGGCCGATGCGTCCTACGCATTGTCGTAGAATACTTACGCATTGTCGTAGATTTCCGGAAACTAAATAATTTAACGATAGGAGACTTGTTTCCGTTACCGAATATCACGGACATCCTCGACCAACTCGGGAAATACTTCTTGACGCTAGACCTCGCGTCGGTTACCATCAAATAGCAATGCATGATAAAGATAAAAGCAAAACGGCTTCCTCCACGCCGTACGGGCATTACGAATTTAATCGAATGCCTTTCGGGTTAAAAAATGCGCCCGCCACGTTTCAGCGATTAATGAATTCGGTGTTAGCGAGAATACAGAGCATAAGATGTCTTGTATATTTAGACGACATCGTCGTTTACGGACCAAACTTAAAGGAGCATAATAAGCGATTAATCGAAGTGTTCCAAAAATTGAGAAACTATAATTTCAAACTACAGCTGAGCAAATGTGAATTTCTAAAAAAAGAGGTAACATTTAGATCACATTATTTTGGAAAATGGTATAATCCCGGATCCATCAAAAATAACGGCTGTAACAAACTTTCCAGTACCCAAGAAAGTGAGGGATGTACAATCCTTCATAGGATTAGCTGAGTATTATAGGAGATTTATTGACAATTTTTCAAAGATCGCAAAACCACTAACAAAGCTAACTAGAAAAAACGAAAAATTTAACTGAACGGCAGAACAACAAAACACATTCGAAGCATTAAAAGAGAGGCTGACGACCGCGTTAGTTCTGAGTTACCCCGACTTTACAAAACAATTTATACTAACAACAGACGCATCCGGTTATGCCATCGGAGCGATATTATCGCAAGGACCAGTGGGCCAAGACCGACCAATTGCTTACGCGAGCAGAATTCTAAACAAAGCGGAACAGAATTACAATATGACGGAAAAAGAATTGCTAGCCATAGTATAGACAGTCAAACATTTTCGACCGTATCTATACAAAATTCCAAATAATTACAGATCACAAGCCATTGATCTGGTTATTTAGCATAACAGAGCATAACACCGGGCTCGCAATTAATTAGATGGAGGAATACGATTATGAAATAGTGCATAAGGCAAAGGCAATACAAATGCTGACGCGCTTAGCAGAAATCCGATCGCGCGCGACACACAGATAAAACCGATGTCTTGTTATTGGCCGACGTTTTTGAAAATTTCCGCGAAAATTGTATCAAAAGTTACAGTCTCGATCCCGTTCATTACTATACATTGCCAGGTTTTACTTGGGACGCCTTGTTGAAACATACGCGTGTAAAATTTGAGTTGCTCACCGACATCGATATGGTTATGTTTATTGAGCGCGGTATATGCGGTGTTCCTCAGTCAATGTTCCGGCAGATACGTGCAAGCCAATAACAAGTAATGCGTTCGTACGAAACCGTCGTCGTATTTGATGTACTACGTGAACAATCTGTACGGATGGGCGATGTGTTAACCGCTGCCCTATGCTGAATTTCGATGGGTTGAAGACGTTGAGAACTTTGACGCGAGCGCGGTCGCTCCGGATTCGCCTACGGGTTATATTCTCGAGATCGATCTTGAGTATCCGCATCATTTGCACGATCGACACACTGACCTACCTTTCTGTCTAACACGCGGCAGGATAAACTTCTCGCGACGTTATATGACAAGAAGCGGTACGTCATCCATTATCGCAACCTGCAGCAATGTACGCGCCATGGTCTTCATATCAAAGATACATCGCGTATTACAATTTGTTCAATTCACCTGGCTCCGCGATTACATCGAACTCAATACACACTTTAGAACATGCGCGAAAAATGATTTTGAGAAAAATTTGTACAAATTAATGAACAACGCGGTATTCGGTAAAACAATGGAAAATGTTCGGAATCACGTGGATGTAAAATTGATAACAAAATGGGATGGACGGTATGATGCGGAGGCAATGATCGCGAAACCAAATTTCCACAACCGCAGCGTCTTTGCGGAAAACTTAATCGCCGTCGAACTGCGTAAATTCGAGGTGAAATTCAACAAGCCGATTTATGTGGGTATGTGTATACTCGACATATCGAAAATCTGCTTGTACGAATTTCACCACGAGTATATGTCACCGCTGTATCGCGACAAATGTAAGATCATGTACACCGACACGGACAGTCTTGTATAATATATCACATCGAATGTGACGATGTGTATGAGACGATGAAACGCGATATCGCTAGATTCGATACGAGCGATTATCCGCTGGGCAACGCGTACGGGATGCCTCTCATGAATAAAAAAGTACCCGGCCTAATGAAGGACGAAAATAACGGTGCGATAATGACGGAATTCGTCGGACTCAGAGCGAAGATGTACGCGGTGAGGATGGACGGCAGAAAAGACATTAAAAAGGCGAAAGGTGTAAAAAATAACGTCGTAGCGTGAACAATAACGTTCGACGATTACACGCGGTGCTTGAATGAAGAGATCAAAATGACTCGTCGTGTATAAGATCCAAGTTACACCAAGTATATACGGTGTCCGAGTCGAAAATCGCTCTGAGTCCGTACGACGACAAACGATCGGATTCGACGGAGATGTTACCGTGGGAACATTGGCGGATTCCATTGTAATATACATGTATATGCAATGTACATATATTTTTATATTTTTTTATATAGTTTATATGTATACACGTATGTACGTATGTATGTACGTATGTATTCTTATAGTTTTATACGATACTGTTATATATGTAGTATAGATGTATGTATTTTTTGTAGTTTTTATATATATTATTTGTAGTTTTACAATAAAATTTAGCTGTTCAAATTTATTTTATATGAAATTTATAATAGCAACCAAGATCCTGCTTGCTGAGGAATTAGCTTTAATTCTCTCTTTGATTTATTTAATGTATACTCGGTTTAATACATATATTGTTTATAATACATGTAGTTTTACATGTGTTCTCGTAAGTTGCATGTATAGTTTAAAAAAATGTAATGGAAGAAAAAATAATAAAAAGTCTTTGTATACATGTATACATTGTATATTTATTTTTTATACATTGTAAAATAAAAAAAATGACTTGAATCACACTGTTTTTGTTTATCCACGAATTGTGCGATCTATCGAATCCCAACCACTTGACGTAAACCTTGTCTCCTTTCCTGCGCAGTACTTTCTCCACGAGATACACGTTCGGATGAGTCGCGCGATGCAACTCGTGCTCGTAGAACGCTCCAGCGACGGTTTTTCCGCGATAATCCTCAAGCAGATAGGTTACAGGATGAGTATGCTGTACTTTAACGATTTTAAACACTTCGGTGGTCCAATTTGGCGTAACCTTTTTCGAAAACTGTCTTGTACTTGCTCACGCGTACCGAATCGCCTATTTTGAATTTTGCTGGACCTGCGATCTTTATCGCGCTGTATACCGTATCCAAGAGTCTTTTGGCAATCGCGGGAGTTACGTCAATAGGTCGCATGCCGATAGTGCGATGCTTGCGCGCGTTGTAATCTGACACGAGACGCGGTAGCACGTCGACCCACTTGTAAGTGCCGTTGAGCGTAAACATCTTCCACATGTCGTTCTTAAGCGTGCGATTGAATCGTTCGACGATCGATGTCTTTAACAACATGTACGTGGAATAATGATTAACGTTGTGTTTTTTCAAAAGTTTCTGCACATCGGCGTTGTAAAACTCCTTCTCCATATCTGTTTGCAAGTTTTTCGGACATCTTCCGCTCTCTCGAATTATCTTAGCGATAACGTTAGCCGTCTCGCTTCCGACCTTGCTCTTGAGCAGTACGGCCCAGGCATACTTGCTCAGCACATCGATGACGGTGAGTATGTAGTGATGACCTCTGTTGAAATTCGAGTACAGACGCATCTCGATGATGTCAGCCTGCCACAGATCGTCATATCCCCGAATTATGACACGTCTTCGCGGAAAATTTCTCCTCGCCGGAGCGTGCAATTCCTCAACGAGTCGCCTCTCGGAGCTAACATATTTTTCACGTCCATCGGATCGCATGTTTCGACGATGTTTAATAGTAAATAAGATATACAATTTAAAATTGTTTTTTCCTCACTGACGTTAATCGACTGGCTCGTTTCGTCAATACGCGATTAATTTATAATAATGCCAGCTTCGCGAAGTTCCTCGATGATCGACAGCATCTCGTTGTCGTGAGCGTTGTTACTAACTCGGTGCGAAGCGTCGAGCAATCGGAGTCGATCCACTAGTTCGTTGGGATCGTCCCAATGCATGTAATCGATCTTGTTGTCGTTTTGTTGTCGTTGTTGTCGCCAATACCTGCACTCTTTTTACCGCTTTTCTTATATGTAGATACGAGTGGTGCGATAATGTACTTGTATCCCTTGTTGCCCATAACGGGATTATGGGCACTGTGACCACGTCTATGAGCACTCGTTGTTAATAGTATACTTTTATACGTTTGTTTCTCATCTTCAAGTGAATATAACCTCATCGGGAAGTCTCTTGAAGATCAATTCGTATAATCCTGGTGTACCATTGTATCTCACATTGTCTATGATTATCGAGTCATCTTTGTCAACATCAAACTTTTTGTCACCGAGCATCGTACCACTTTTATCGAAATAGACACCGTACACATTATCGATCGCTTTATCTATGTCGTCACCGAGAAGAAGGCCTACGTACTTTCGTCCCAACGGTCCTAGCTGATCACGAAGCACCTCGCGGCTTTCTCTTTGCGTTTGCAGTCTGTTTGATGGTTGTTTCGAGTGACGGTTTCACTAATGTCTTTTGTTTCAAAAATACTTTCATTTCGCACGAATAGCGGTATTGTCGGTGGTTCTTTAGATAGTTCTTTCGATGGTTCTATCGATGTAGAATCGAACGTGAATGAATCTGACGCGGTATTCAATTGTTTTGTACGCTTTTTAGGATGCGGCGATAATTTCAATCATTCAACATCCGTCCAATACGAATCCTTGTTAGTAATAGTAGTAGTATTGTCATCGTCATCGTCATCGTCATCATCGCTGTCTTCACGTTTCTTTTTTTTCTTAATACCGATATTCTTTGCAACATTGGCTTCTTTTTAATTGGATGTGTTTCCTTGACAATCTGTTGTAGAGGTTCGACGATGGGCTTGAAACGTCTTTCCAACGCTACATTTTCATCTATTTTACCAGTTCTCAAAGCGCGATATTTTTTGCGAATCGAATCGCTCGTTTTCGCAATCTGTTTCGCTATTTTCTCGCGATCTTTGAGATTATCCATGTTGCCTGCTTGACGTATCGACATCGATTAACCACGTTACGGTACTGCGAACGTATTAAATTCTTTTCTGTATCGCCCATTGATAAGCGGACTGTCCTTATCTATCACTAGAAATCCATACTCGCGCTGCCAACAATCGCGGCATAACGCACAGAATTCATCGTATGACATGTCGGTATTCACGTGATCGTTGTAAACATGTTTCAAGTTGGTACCATCCTGTTTGAACAGAATCAGCATTCGCATTGTCGCGTATCAGATGTTTAGGTATCCTCGCGTACGTCTGACAGAGATAGAAGCTATCGATATTCGAGTGGCGGCCCATCGAAAAGTATTCTCTCACAGCATCTTGCTTATCGCACGCAACGTCGTCGAAGACGAAGATTGAATTGGGACGTGCCTCGCTCGGTGGAATGACGTCACTGTTGTTGGAGAACATAAAGTAGCCGATTTCGTCGATCGATGTCAACAAAGTTTCGAGATATCGATATTTTGGTTGTTGCAACGGTTTCGAGTATACGTACACGTTCTCGAAACATACACGTGCGGACTCTCGAGCAAGCTTATGAGAACGTTGGTTTTATCGCAATTCGACGGTCCGCAAATGATGGCGCGTATAGTACTCGGTAACATTTCACCATGCTTGCGCTCCGTCGCGATGTCTGCCATCATTCGCGCTTTCTCGTCGCAGTTCGCGACGCGTATCGTCAGTGGCTGCCGTACGAATTTCATGTTCGCATTGCGTTATCTAGGCTTCGATCGAACGCCTATTTATAGACGCGTGAAATCGCGAATCGCTCAATTTCTAAAATATACCTCGTGCTGTCGCATCCCTCCGATATTTGGGACTTAAGCGCTGAGCAGTTGCAATATATATCGAAGGTCGTACTGTTACGCGTGTGCGGCGACTATATCGATCACATGTGTGACAAGCTTCCGGAACATATAAAGGCGGATTTGGAGGTTCAAACCTATCGTCGCTGCGTCGAGCATTATAATCAATCGTGGGATCGAGATCATATAGACGGTCCTGCACCGAAGATAAAGGATTGTGGCCTATGCCAGCAGCAGCATCAAACGAAGGCTACATTGGAGGTCTGCTCAATCGAGCGATAAACGCGCTTCCTTTCGAACTACATATCCCCGGCTATCAGTTTTGCGGCCCGGATACTCGGCTGAAAAAGCGATTAGCCAGAGGTGAAACGGGCATAAATCCACTGGACGCGGCATGCCGTGAACACGACATTGCGTATTCTCAGAGCAACGATCTCACCGACAGACACGCGGCGGACAAGGTACTCGCCGATAAAGCCTTAGGACGCGTCATCGCGAGAGATTCGGCTCTGAGCGAGAAAGCTGCAGCCGTTTGGGCAGCGATGAAAGCCAAGATCAAGATCGGCATGGATATGAAGGCGAAGAAAAAAGCAAAAAAAAGAAACGAATACTTCCAACGGCGAAACGAGATGGTGTGTTACCGATTTTGCCAATTTGGGCGCTCTCGGGTTCTTAATCGGCGGAGCGCCCAGCGTGGCGAAAGCGATAAACGACAGGAAAGCTGCGCAACATCAATTCGAGGAACTGCAACGTCGCGCGATGGAAACGCGCGGACAGGGGACTGTATCTCGCTCCGTATAAATACGGACGGGGACTATATCTCGCTCCGTACAAAGGCGGACGAGGCGTAACAGCGAAAAAAAGAAAAAAAGAAAAAAAAACGCTAACGAGACAATAAAAATACCTACGGGTGTAACTACCAACGTACAATTGGACCAGCTGGCGAAGCGTATGCGCGTATCATACTTTAGAGGCGTTTTTATGCGTGACGCATTACCGATTAGCGGTGCGTGTCGAAAAGAGCGGTATTGTAAATCTGGACGACATGATGGGTCCCGGCACTCATTGGGTAGCGTACGGAAAGAGAAACAATCGCGTTGTGTACTTTGACAGTTTCGGTAATCTTCGACCACCCATGGAACTGATACGATATTTCGGAGACGATGCTACGATATAGTACAATCGAACATCCTATCAGACGTACGATCAGAACGTCTGCGGACAGCTGTGCCTGTGGTTTCTCCAAACGGCCGACGCGCGTGAATTTATAAAGTCCGACAAAATATCGCGGCGTCTCAGTATTCGTCGAACGCTTTTTTCAACATGTCGCTGACGCTTACGCTGAGCGGGAAGAGCAGCGTTCTCGCGGCAGCCATAGATTTGAGCGACGATGACTACGAGCTTGGTCTAACAATTTTGGAGACTTATCACACGATATCGAATGTAAACGCTTCGAACAATACATTTTATTTTGGCAAAGATGATGCAGAAATTACGATTCCCGAGGGATCATACGAACTGCAGATCATAAATGAATTTTTGAGACGTGAGATTTTACGGAAACGATCATGACGCGACGCGCCCGACGGTAACGCCGATGACTCCGCGCGCGGCGATGACGAGATTGGGGAATACCCGATAGTGTTCCGCGAAAATTACAACATGAGGTGTGAGATTAAATGCACCTACAGAATAAATTTTAACAAGCTCAATAACATTAGATCGCTGCTGGGTTTCTCGAAGCGTATACTGCAATCGCGAAGGTGGCATGAATCGGACGTGTCGATCAACATAATGAATGTAAACATTATCCGAATAGAGTGCAATGTGTCCGCGGACGCGTACAGCAACGACAAAAGTGTTGACACACGATACATGAATTTTCGCCTGCCGCCAGGATATAAGATATCGGAAAGACCGATGCAGATCATTTACTAGCCAGTCATCGTACGGAGCATTACGGAGCTAACGATATGCATTGTTAACTAGAATGGACGATTGCTCGATTTCAGAGGAGAAGAGATCACCATCAGATTGCACGTACGACGGCGCGAGCGTGACATTTGAGATGCTCATGTTAAACGAAACGAAGCACACGCAAAAAGATAACGCACCTTTTACAAAGAAAATATCGATCGACAATACTTGCTCATCCGGCTGCATCAAGAAGAAGAAAAAATTCAACGAGTCGAACATTAAATTTTTACAAGCTTCAGAATTCACGATGCGCAACTTGTGAGATGATTTTCATCCTAAACATCGAAGACAAGCCAATCTTCGATGATCGCATCGTCAAGATTGTGACTCACGCGTATAACCCGTGTGCTAATACAACGTTCGGACAGCGATAAGATAAAAATATCCATACAGTAACAGGATCTGTATACATTGCCGTACGAAAGCTTTCTATTAGGTGTACAAAAAAATTCTGAACTTTAGATTTCATACAACCGAAATAACAATTTAAATTTTATATATCTTCCCGCCCTTTTGCGATTTTAAAGCGTTGACATTTGGCCTTCTAAAATGCCATACGGTTTGGCGTTTGATGCACATAACCTCAAAAATCAGTAGTGTTCACGATGGCAATAATAAAAGAGCATATTCGATTTTCCATCCAATTCGCGTTTCATCTGAAGAAAAATGCTGCTAAAGCCACTGCAATGATTTGTGCTGCATATGGAGAGAACGCTATAAGTCATACTACATGTAAAAGATGGTATCAAAAATTTCGCCAATTTGTCTTGAAGATGAACCGCGTGCTGGACGCCTTCAAAAGGACGAATTGCAAGTACTGCTGGATATAAACTCTGCGCAAACTGGAAAAGGAGCTTGCAGAACAGCTTGGCGTTATGCAGCAAACCATTTCCATACGTTTACATACGATGGGAAAGGTTCAGAAGGAAGGCAGATGGGTTCCGCATGAATTGTCCGAAGACAACAAAAATCGTCGGCGTGACACTGCACTCACTTTGCTTTCAAAGTTCCGGAAAAAAGATTTTCTGCACAAAATCATTACAGGCGATAAAAAGTGGATTCTTTATGATAACCCTAAACGTAGAAAATCATGGACCCTGGTCAACCTTCGACATCGACGTCAAAGCCCAATATCCACGCCAAGAAAGTTTTGCTCTGTATCTGGGATTGGAAAGGTGTGTTGTATTACGAGTTATTACAAACGGGTAAAACAATCACGGCAGACCGCTACTAACAACAATTGATCAATTTGAGCGATGCATTAGAAGAAAAGAGGCCATTTACTGGCCAAGGACGTCGTAAAGTGATCTTGCTTCATAACAATGCTCGACGACATGTTGCGAAAGCGACTCAGGACCATATCTTTGCGTTAGGCTGGGAACTTCTCCCGCACGCGGCGTATAGCCCAGACATGGCGCCTTCCGATTACTACCTATTCCGGTCGCTGCAGTATCATTGGCTGATACACATTTCGTGAGATTTGAAGAGATACGAAAATGCATTGATGACTTTATCACTTCGAAGCCGGTGAGCTTCTATCGGGGAATTCGCAAGCTACCCGAAAGATGGCAAAAGGTCGTTGATGCAAACGGGGAATATTTCGCTGATTAATATTTTTTTGTTTGTTTTTGAATAAAGATTGAATTTTACAAAAAAAAGCTCAGAATTTTTTTGTACACTTAATATAATGTCATTATTTTCCAAATACATTTCAAGTTGATCTTTTACTACTAATTTTAACACTTTCTCAAATATTGGTAACATATTGATAGGTCTGTACTCGCTTGCTTTTTTGGCTTTTTCTATCTTTGGTATCAGTATTATCATAGAAGTTTTCCAATTTTCCAGGAAGCATTTTACTCTCAAAGAATTGTTAATTATATCCACAAATTCTTCTTTTATTACGTAAAAGGTTGCTTTCAATATATCGCTAGTTATTCTCTCTTTCGTACCTTTCTTTTTTGGCAATCCCATAACAATTTTCTGTAACTACTCTAATCTTATTGTCTCAAAATTTTCCATAATTCCTTTATCTTCGCTAACATAAATAATTTTCTTACTTGTGTTGCCGCGCCTATTTATATTTATAGATTCTACTGTACTATTGATACTTTGTATATAATATAAATTAAATTTATTCGCTAACTCACACTCCTCAGTGTCATCTAAAATCTCAAAGTCTATATTTTCTATTTCCTTCACGCCTATTGACTCGCCTCTAATTATTTTTTTTAAGGTTTTCCACATAGTCGTGGAATTTTCTTTATTAAGATCTATCATATTTTCATAATACTCTCTCTTCTTTTCCCTAATTAATTTTACTACTGCATTTCTTTCAATTTTAAACTGCGACCAATCTTGTTCCGTATCATTATACAATGCTTTCCTATATGCCTTATCCCTTCTATCCGCTGCTTCTCTTATTTCATCAGAATACCACTTTTTCCCATCCCATACTTTCGGAATTCTAAATTTTTGCTTCGGCGCCGTTACGTCTAACGCATCTACTATACTATCGACAAGTTTTTTTGCTCTCTCACTAACATCCATATCTTGATTTTTTTGTACCTTTGTACTTCTACTAATCTGATAAATTCATTTACATCGAGCTCTTTATAATTCCTAACACTAAATTCTCTATATTTATTTTCAACTTTACTCGCACTCAACTCAACTTTTAACCACGCGTGGTCCGTAATTTTAGGTTCATGAATTATCTGTACTGCTATTTCATATTATTAGCGAAAATTAAATCTATAACTGTCTGATTATCTTTCGCAATTCTCATTGGTTTGTTAACGTATTGTTTCATATCTAAATTTAACATTGTCGTTTGCAGCTTCTTCGCATAGAACAAATCTATCATAAGATCTATATTAAAGTCTCCTATTGCTATGCATTCTCCTTTTATTATTATCTCCTCTACTGTGTCCTCTAAAATTCTCAAAAATTCTCCATGCGCTCGGTGAGTGATATATTACCATTATTATTTCCTTTATACATTTTTTCTTTAACTTCTACCGCAACACATCAACAGTTCGATTCTAATTTTTTTGCTAATACTATTTCATATTTCATATCGTCTCTTATATAGAACTACCCTTCCTGTATTTCTATTCTCAGCATTACATCTAATTATATTATAACCCGGCACATTCACTTCATTGTCTTCGATTTCTTCAGTCAATCTGTTTTCGGATAGTGCAAGAACGCAGGATTTAATTTCTTCAAAACCTGATGCTGTATCTCATCTCTATGCACTATTAAACTTTGCGCATTCGTATATAGTATTAGTTCCGCTTCCTTCCGTAGTTGCTATTTAGCGTCCTCCCAGCCAGCTCTCCTCTTCTCCTCCTGTATCGCTATCCTCCTGTATCTCTTAAAAGTCGGACATTCCGTACTAAGGGCATCATGTTCGTCATTTATCTTCAGATTATATGTTCGAATATGAAACATACAATTTATACATTTCTTCTTTGTCGCCGTACAGTCAATCGAATTATGATTTCCTGCACATTTATGACATGTTTCGCCTCTTATACAATTTTTTGCAATATGATAGTATCCCCAACATTTGAAACATCTTTTAACACTAACGTGATTAAACACAGGACATTTCTTCCATCCTATATATATTTAACTTCGTTTTTTTCAACACCAGCTCATGCGTTTTTTCATCCGTTTCTATTATTACTGATCCTTCGTTTCCTCTTCCTCTCGCTTTATTATTATTATTATTATTATTATTATTATTCTCTTTAACTATTCTCTTCACTATTCGCATTTTTATCGCATCCATCTTATTCTGTTTTATTATTGTTGCTATAAGCTCATCATCATCTAACTTCATCTCATCTTCATCTATATTAATAATTTTTATTTTCGGTATTTTTATTTTCTGATGTGACTCCACTATTTTGTCATCACCTAGTTTGGCTTGCATTGTTTCTTTCAATTTTTCCATTTCTTCACCGGTTTCACAACCTATAATTACTGTTCCTTTGCTTCCTTTTTTTAATTTCGTTATTTTCATTGCCATACTCTTAATATCCACTTTATCTTTTATCGATTTTTTTGTAGCTTCACTCTCTTGTTGCATCTTCGGCTTAACAATTATAATGTTTTCTTTCTTCTTCTCTTTAGTCGCTTCATTGTAGCTTCTTTACATTCCACCCGTTGATCCAACTGCTACTCCTTGAATCATTCTCCTCAAATCTTTCAGCTCTTGTTTAACATTTCCCAATTCTTCTCGAATTACTTCTTTAATCATCGTTTTAATTTCTCTCTTACAAGCTGTTTCATCTTTGATTTCTTTCACAGTTCTTATAAGCCAATCTATCTTTACTTCAATACTAGATGATCCACTAGTTCCTGATATTTTATTTCCACTGCCCATTGTCGTAAGCGATCCTGTAGACCCTGTAGATCCTATGGAACCCACCCTATCTCTGCTGCTCCCCGCCGTTGTCGGCGTCTTCTTCATATTTACTTCTTGATCACTTTCAATCAAAAACTCTTCAAATAAGAAGGGAGGGTGTGCGTCACGGCGGGGCCCGACCACGAACCAGTCGTGAAAACTCGTAATTATTTTGCGAAAAAATACCACCTCAGCCAGGAATCGAACCTGGATCTCCTGCTTACTGACTAGCACACAGTACATATTCTCGGTTTCTGTCATAAATTTTATGCTTACATACACATCCTGGATGGTAAAAAAGTTTGACACAAGACTTGCATTTGACAACTTTGCTCTTTATTGCCTTCTTACATGCCGAGCATCGGTATTCTGCATATTCATCGTCCATATCGATAATTAACGATACTGTTAATATCAATGTCACCTGCGATCCACTTTCACATGTCAGCACTTTTGTGTCCACGTTTAATGTCTATCTGCCTTGAGATTTCGATGTTTCAAATAAGAAATACACTTCTCGCATTCATCGCATTAATCGACATATCCTGACTAGACAACATTCATAGTTACTCCCGGTTTATGGCACTATAACTTAAACAACTTTCTATTGTTCTCTCTCATTAATGAATTACTAAAAAATTGACATTTTTACGGAGCGATGTTTCACACGTCTTCTCTGCGATATATATATATATATATATATATATATATATATATATAGAGAGAGAGAGAGAGAGGGGGAGAGAGAGAGAGAGAGTTGGTAAAGAAAAAGATGATATGAGAACGCGGCGGCGGCGGTGGCGACGGTGGGCCCGGGCCCACTCTCCTCTACCGTCATGTCCACGCGCCCTGTCCATGCGCAATTGTTTATATACTCGTTTATATCATCTGCGCTCTTATTTACCCCCCCTACAACTCATTTCAAAGGTTCGCCGCTCCTGCCTTCCCTCTCTCCTCTACTCCCGCGCCCACCGTTCTCCCCCCACACCCTCCTCGAAGCTCCTGCATTAGAACCCGCCTAGTATATCTACTTCCAACGCCTATTTCAAGTCAAACAACCTTAAATGATACAAATGAATTTAAAACCATGAAAGAGCTTATGAATAAAATAAGTTCCATGTTGGATATTATATCTGCCCTTATCGTAAAAATGTCATATTGTATACAATACTTAAAATAGCTTTTTAGAACGCCAATGGACTAGCGTAACATTCGCTAAAATTAAAGGAATTCTTACTTAACTACAACATAGACATAATACTCATTTCTGAAACACACTATATCAGTAAAAACTATCTACGCATACATAATTACAATCCCATGACGGCATATCCCATGGAAGCTTCGCGATCATTGTTAGACAATAACAATTATGCAATAGATAGCTTTCGTAAGGAACATATATAAGCAACTAATATAATAGTTGAGCTGGCCTCATCACCATGTCTGCTATCTAAAGCCCTTCCACAAATACGCTATTAAGAGAGACCAGTATGCTGCCTTCTTTAATGGGAGAACGTTTTCATAACTGCAGGCGATTATAACGCCAAGCATATTCACTGGGAGTCCAAATTAACCCAATCTAAGGGACGTGAATTATATGAAACCACTATCTCCTAAAAATTAGAGGTCACATCAACAAAGAAACTACATATTGGCTCTCGGACAAAAATAATGGAAAGCTACAAAAATCTTAAACCGCAACAGTCATTTCCTCCTATCCGTCGCTTGGATGGTGGCTGAGTGCGTTGCAGTGGGTATAAGGCCGCTACATTTGCGAAACACTTATCTAAAGTCTTCATGCCAAATCTTAAAGTCCTTCCATGAAATTGACAATGTAATACATAATGTCCTACTCGAACCCAATAAATCTGATGATTCAATATAATCGTTCAAAATAAAATATGGGACGTAATAAAAGCTTTGAAACCTAATAAAACCCGCGGATATGATTTGATCATTAGTCGTATTCTCAAAGAACTACCGCACGAAGGCCTAATCTTTCTTTTGCAGCTTTGTAATGCAATTTTGAGAACAAGTCATTACCCCAATGGAAAGTGACTCAAATTATCATGATTTTAAAATCCGGTAAGGCTGCTGAGGATGTTAAATTCCATAGGCCGATAAGCTTATTACCTATAACCTCAAAAATGTTTGAAACTCTGTCACTGAAACGACTGATACCCATAATTGAGGATAAAAAATTGTGACAATCAAAAATTCCACAATAAGAAGTTCATTCGGTATCCGGCAACTTCATTTTGTCGTTCTGTGACAACTTCACAAGAAAAATTAATTATGCAATTAACAACAGAGAGCAGATTTTCTTACATGTAAAAAATGGTCAAGGATGGTATAAGTAGAGTAGCATTTCAAGGAATCGTCACTCTTGGAGCAACTGCCAAGAGACCATAATCGAAATCTTAACTGCATAATCCTGACGCCTCAACGAGCAAATGGATAAGAGGATTCTCTTTGAAGACTCTTTCGGCTAAAGGTTTCTCCGGTGCAGCGGACACGACTTTCAAAGTTATTTTTGAAATATTGGGTTGTCGGACGCATTTTTGTAACAGATGGCGCTTTTTGGAAGTACTAGAATCATTCGCAGCTATGTTATTGCTATGTCATTTGACAGTTGACAGTTCTAGCTTCATTCTAAAAAAAAAAAATTGAGCGATTTGGTTGAGTTTTGAAGATTTTATAACAAGTTGAAGATGAAAGATCAAACTGTGCATTTTCGCCATATATTGTTTTACTTTTGTAAAGGGAAAAACGCGCATCAAGCTTGTGAAAAGTTGCGTAAAGTTTATGGTGACAAGAAAGTTTATGGTGTTCTACAAGAAAGTCAGTGCCAGATGAACAATGGTTCACGAAATTCCGTGCTGGTGATTTTGACCTCAACGACGCTCCTCGGTCAGAAAGGCCCACCGAGATTGATGACGACAAAATAAAGACATTGATCGAGTCAAACCCACGTTACACGAGAGTTTGCAGAAACATTGAACATCCATCATTCAAGCGTTCACGACCACTTGAAGAAGTTGGGATACGTAAGCAAGCTCGATATTTGGGTTCCTCATGAACTCAAAGAAGTTTACGGCGCGTATAAACATCTGCGATATGCTCATCAAATGTGAGGAAAACGATCCTTTTTTGAAGAGACTGATAACTGGTGAGGAGAAGTGGATTGTTTACAACAATATGGTGCGCAAACAGTCTTGGTTCCGACGTGATGATTCGTTTCAAGTGACATCAAAAGCAAATTCATCAGAGGAAGGTTTTGCTGTCAGTGTGGTGGGATTTTAAAGGTGTCGTGTTTTTCGAACTCCTACCAAGGAACCAAACAATCAATTCGAATGTGTACTGTCGGCAATTGGGCAGTTTGAACGAATCCATCATCCAGAAACGTCCAGAGCTCGTTAATCATAAACGAGTTGCGTTCCATCACGACAACGCGAGACCACACACAAATTTGACCACCCAAAAATTATTAGAGCTTGGATGGGATATGTTGCCACATACTCGCCTGACTTTGCGCCGACAGACTTCTACTTGTTTCGCTCTCTTCAAAACTCCTTGCATGGTATAACGTTTAATTCAAATGAGGCTGTAAATCAGTACCTTGTTCAGTTTTTCGCCGATAAAGACAGGTCCTTCTATGAACGAGGAATTATGAAACTCACTGAAAGATGGCAAAAGGTTATCAAACAAAACGGACAATATATCATTGATTGATCTTTGTTCTTTATATAAATAAATGACCTTTGAAAAACATAGAAAAAATACATCATGACTTTTTCGACAACCCAATATAAGAATCCTCGAAGAAGATCAATCTCTCCTTTCTGCAGGTTTCCATTATCATTTCCTCCGCTTCTTCCATCTCAATGCAGGATAGAGAGAGAGAGAGAGAGAGAGAGAGAGAGAGAGAGAGAGAGAGAGAGAGAGAGAAAGAGGATAAAGTCATTCGGGTTATTCCCTCCAGTAAGATAGAGCTTTCCGATCTGCTTCAATAAATTGTGGGGTCAATATCGAACAGGATTTGGAAATATTAATATCTTTATAGAGATTTTTCAAATTATTACAATAACTACCTAAAAACTTTATTTATAAAAAATATACAGATATAATTAAATAAATAATTTTTTTAAACATCTACAGTAATAAAATAATTACAAAATAATTACAAATACGAACTAATTTTTACGAACCTGATGTTCCCCTTGTAAGAGGAAACAACTTGGATTGCAGCTACGTAAAATATACTGGATGTTAAATAGTAAATCCCAATTCAGCATCGATAACAACTATTACTCTATAAATCTATACTTAAATCCATATGGGACATGTGAGATACAATTTTGGAGAACGGTATCATATTCAAACATTCAGGTAATACAAAGGTTCCTAAAATGTTGAGACTCCTAACGCCCTATGGTATGTTTCAAACGAAATTCTGCATCATGCCTCACATAAAAAAAGTCATCAAGTCCATGACTGAAAAATAAGGAGAGAATCCAATATCACCTCAATACATTAATTCGTCACTTGATGACAAACACTCATCAAACTCATAGACTAAACAAAATTTCTACTCATTTGCCGCTTGACGTTAATCAAGGAGCATCGCAACATGACCTCTTAATTTAATCAAGGAGCATCGCAACATGACCTCGAACATGACCTTCTTCCTTAGTCAAACATATTACTAAATGTCCGCTGATTAGATAGATTGTAAATATTCTAGGTGTTAAAAAAAAATTGATATCACGACACCAATCTAGTTTCCGGCAGAGACACGCAACAATTGAGCAGATGCACAGGATAGTTCGCAAAATCAATAATGACATAAAAGATAAGGAAGTACTGTTCAGCGGCCTTCCTCGATATTTCCCAGGTTTTCGACAAAGTATGGCACGGGGACCTTTTATATAAAATTAAAGTAAACCTATTACTCCTCGAGCTACTACTATATAATCATATCTTATTTAAACCACAAAATGTTTCTAATAAAATATGACGATACAACTATAATACATCACTTTCTAAAATCCATTCCGAAGTACCTCAGGGTAATGTTCTTGGTCTTTTGCTGTACTTCCTATACACTGCTAATCTCCCTTTTACTCCTGGCATTACAATTGCTACATTCGTGGACGACACAGCACTTATAGCTTCTCATAATAAATTTGTAGCTTCGAAAATGCTACAAAAGGCGATATGCAGAAATAGCTGGTAAAGTGATGCATAAAAGCCAACAAATCCAAATCAACACACGTTACATTTACTATGCGTAAGAAGACACCTCAGTAAACATTAAGACGTGTTAAAGACGACTAAAAGATGTCCTAATGGCTAATAGAACATCCAAAAATGTATACGGAATATATGGATATGGATATGGAAAGACGTCTTATAAGACAACTTTTGGACATCTTAATTAATCTCATTTTTTAGATGTCTTATGAGACAACTTTTGGCCGTCCTAATAAGACACTTTTTAGGCACTTTTTTTAATATAATCTCAAAATTTATATCCAATGAGCAGAATGTCTAAAATCGACGCATAAGACAACTTTAAGATATTGTTAAGACTTTAATGTGGTAACTAAGGCAAATGAGAATCAGCGCTGTTCACAGTGCGCAATTGACACTCTTTATTACAAACTTAATTTGAGTCATCTTCAGTGAATATAAAAATAAAAATAAGATGCATTCATCCGATGCGCTCACCGATGTTAAAATCATTAATTAAGGTTATTATGACCGTACATATATGTCATCTAGAGTCGAAACGTCTGCATTATATATTTAAGTTTAAATAAGAGTTAAGTTTAATAAGAGTTTGTAGTAAGAGTATCAATTGCGCACTGTGAACAGCGCTGATTCTCATTTGTCTTAATTACCACATTATATTCAACACCAAGAATCACTTTATTAATATTTAATCTTTAAGAATTCTTTAAGAAATTTTTAAGATATCTCATAAAGAACTCTGAAAGATATCTTGAAGTTATCTTATGTGTCGATTTTAAATATTTTGTTCACTGGGTAAATACTGTTTTCTTATAAAATATGAAATACATGCAAAAAATATAAAAAATATATACAATGATATTTCTATTAATTATATTTAACGTTTTATATAATATTATTTAAGAAAACAAAAAGGATTATCTTGGATTAAAGTCGTACGTGATATCGGAGCACGCAGTTGTCCACCGGAAAGAAATCAAATAAAACAGCTAGCGACTGACTGATGTTATCGGCAATATCAGAAATTACGTACTCATTAGTTTTACAATTGCAAGTCAATAAAAGTAATAATTACACTCATCGTTACATGGTTACATTACCTGTCATATTATTATAACCTTAATTGGAAATGTCTTAAAAAAAATGTCTAAAAGCTGTCTTAAAAGTATCTTTTTGGTATTGTCTTAGAGATGTCTGTTTTAAGATGTCTGGAAGATATCTTTTTTAGATAAGCGTGTTGATTGAAGTGTTCTTCTAAACAATCAACAAATTCTCATAGCAGACAATGTTAATTATCTTTTGGAATGCACCTTGATAGAAGATTGAGTTGGAGAATGCACATTCATTAAACGCAAGCAATTGGAACATTTATCACATGAAATATACTGATATGCTTCTGCTGATCGCAGATTCCAGTTATCAATAGAAAATAAGTTACTTCTACTTATATATAGTCTGTCAAGTAAGAGTGTGGTCGACCTCACTCATAGCTGGTAATATAGTTCTAAATTTTTCGTAAGTCAATAGATGGAAACTTTCTCTTTGATGCACTATCAAGAAAGATTCAGTTGTCGTCGATTTTTTGTAAAAGAAACACGTTAAGACAGGAAAATAATGATCCCAAATATCGCAGCAAGCTCTGTGGAAGAAGCAATCTGCATCCTTACATTGGATTGACCGTCGCAGTCGCTACAAATCCCATCAAAAACGTGTGGGCATACATTAAGTATAAACTTCGTGAAAAACACACGTACATTTTGAAATTGTTTGAAGCAATTATCTCGCGAGATTCGTCGGATTTGGAGGTCCTTGCCTAGAATACGTCGTCAATTTGGTCGAAAATGTCTCGGAGATGTCAATTATTGACGCTAGTAGTGCGTTATTAACCAGATGCGATTAACATAATTGCATTTTTGTCCTGAACGAGTACAATATATATATATATATATATATATATATATATATATATATATATATATATATATATATATTTGAGAATTTTTTTATAAATTAATCCGATCACGCTCTTACTTGACAGATTGTAAGTGTATAATAAAATCAGTTAGTGGTATTCAATTATAGGATATCGCCTCAAATTCCAATATTGAAATTCTGCAAAGATACCAATCCAAAATACCGAGAATAATTGTAGACGTCCCGTGGTACATTCCAAACAAAATATTGTACAATGATTTCCAGAGTCAACGAGGAAATCAAGAAACATAATCTGAAATATCAGGCATGATTAATCAATAATCCAAATGTTACCACAA
This sequence comes from Pogonomyrmex californicus, assembly GCA_024349325.1. Lineage (NCBI taxonomy): Eukaryota > Metazoa > Arthropoda > Insecta > Hymenoptera > Formicidae > Pogonomyrmex > Pogonomyrmex californicus. Next base: position 2,863,722 of record JAECZD010000019.1, read on the forward strand.
ATCTTTTGAAGGAAATGTCCAAACGACGCTTGAAAAGAAAGATTCCAAAGTTTCCACAGGTCTATTAATCTAGATTGCTATACTTTAGGGATGTGCTGCTGGACACTTTTCTTCCATGTTATTTATATAAGTTTGCCATTAATACTATGCTAAATGTCTACTAAGATAATTTGCAAAGTTAATAGGAGTTTTAAAAAAATAATATTTCGTTCTTATCGAATTAAATTGACAAATTCCCTACATTATAGAATGAACATGATAAAAAAGAAACAATACAAAGAAATAAGAAAAGGAATTAATAGATAAAGCAATAGTAACATTCTGAAGATATATTTATTTTTTATTTTTTTCATGTTTTCCTTTGTTTTTGTATATCATATTCATACTTACATTACAATAATTAACGTCACAAATTTACATCATTTAAATTTTAAAACAACATAAGACAAAATAAAATAAGATATATTTGTGTAATAAGATATTCTAATTTTCCTAATTAAACTACCCTATCTGTACATTACCTAACTGTATGAATGGAAATATTATAACTTGCTTGTATTATATTATTACGAATTTCATTATATCTTATGCAGAATATTATGAATTTAATTTTTTTGTATAATTGAATCCTTCACAAAGAATCCTTCTTCTTTTTCAAGAAATTATATATTCTAAAGTAGATCTGTCTAAAACTTGACTCGCGAGCTAAAACACGCTCCTACACGCTCCTTTATCACTGCGTTGAAAGAGACAAAAAAAGATAGGATAGAATCTAACATTTAGCTTAGAAACAGAAAAAAGGATAAATGATAAACTCTGTCATGTATTTTACTTTGATCTCTCTTCCCCCTTTGTCTCTTGATAAAGCAACAAAAAGATGTGTTTAATAAGCCAGACAAGTTTTGGACAAGTCCGTTTTAAGGATTTGTAAAATAGAAAAAGTAAAATATTTATCAAAAAAGAATAAAGAAGTAATTATAAAAAATATAATAATAAAAAAGTAATTAATATTTCATCTCTCTTGCGCAATTTCTTTAACTCTGCGACTATATGAATATTAATTCAATGATTTTAATCCTTTTATCTGATTTTAATATAAATATTAAATGTTATAAAGAGAAAAAGATTCAAAGATTCATACAATGATTAATCATGTAATCTTCATTTCAGTTCAGTTATTTTTAAAAATCTTGCTGACTTTTTCAACTTGTGAATTTCCAGATATTTAATATTTTTTATTTTAATGTCAATGCGCTGTTAAATTTTTTTGTTTTCTTGTCTTGTTTAAATCTTTGAATCTTTCGATTATTGAATTTTTGCATTTTTGAAATTACAATCGCCATAAATTTTGTCAGACCATCACAAGTTCTTATAACAATCCGATTATAATTATATGTTTATGTATATATGAATCCCATGTATATGTGTATCTGATTTTAATGAAAATAGCTGTATATTATCCCACGATTTATCACTCCTAGGCTGGTATTTACTAAGCTTTAAATCGTACGTTGAAACGAGAGTTAAAAGTTTTAGAATTTTAAGAGAGATGTATAATGATTTTGGATATTTTAATATTAGATAATCATTTATGAAGAAGTGATGAAAATCATCCATTCTTAAAATGAACTGTCATGATTTTTTTCCATATGCTACTTCTAGATATAAAAACATTAAAAATAAACATAATAATTATGATAGGCTGAGAAGATAAAAATTTAAATTGAGATAAATTGAGATAAATTTGAAAGAGAGATAAATTGAGATAAATTTCGAAGATTGCGAACTAAGCTAGATGTGCTTATTATAAAAATTAATTATAAAATTAATTATAAATTATTATAAACATTATAGATATTAATATAAACATTAACATAACATAATAAACGCTAATAAACGCAAATGTTTTGATCTTTTTATTTAAGTCATTTTCAGTGCGATAATAAAAATAATAAGTCAAATCTACGTTACAAAGTCTAAATTACTCTATCATCCGAGTAGTCCAAAGATGAAAATCCAAAACTATCGCTGTCTAAAGTGTAAATTGTTATTCTTATAAAACATTAGTATCGAATCTCGAGATATGAAAGGAAACTTTTAAGTTTTGGCCATTCTTTGACTAAAATTGGTAATTAAATTAATCATATTTGGGATTTTCTAGAAACATAAAATAACAATTTGACCACCAAGATCGGAGAAAGTTATGAAAATCGGAACTTATTATTAATTTTATTAATTGCTAAAATAGTCATGAGTGTTTTTGAAGCTTTTCATTAAAAGCATCTTTTAAAATAAGATCTATTGCATATTTATTGTGTTAAAAAATGAATAACAAATATAGGGAATATAATTTTTTAGTTCACATAATAGGAAATTTTTCTTTCTCTCTCCTTTCTTTCCCCCTCCTCCCTTTCTTCTCTCTTTCTGCCTCCTTCCGCCAATTTTTTAGTGCGTGCGTGTCACAGCAGAAATAAAAATTCTGTGATTAATCATTCCCGTAATTCTCATAATACTTAATATATACTCTCTATTGTGTATGTGTATGTAGGTGTATGTTACAATAGAGATAAAGGCCTCACGATTTATCACTCCTAGGCTGGTATTTACATTCCGTTCTTATATTTAAGATCATCTTAAGTAAATTCATACGACTATTGAAATGTTATCTTAAAGCAATCTTAAATATACGAACGACTATAAATAGCGGCTTTATAATATTTATTTAATTTTGTTTTCTGTTGTATTTTCTGTTATTTTCATATACGTCCATATATATTCACACATAGATACATATACATAAACGCGCGCACGCGCATAAACATGTACATAGCATAGAAAGGATTTGAAATAATTAAATATTATGAGAATAATGAATTATAATATACGTTCTTATCTCTGCTGTGACGCATGCATGCATGCGCACATGCGCTATTCAAATCAATAACACTGTTATATCTCCCTCTGAAAATTCCAAAACTTTCGAGATATTTTTCAATGATGTCCAATTTAAGAGATAAATAACTATTAAAATAGAACATCCCATATGCATTTGTATTTATAATATGGAAAGAGAAATGTACATACATACGCAATTATTTATCAAATTTGACATTAAGACATTTTGAAAATATTTATAACAGAATTTCATAATTCATTACTTTGCCTTTTTGTACTCTGTACCCTATTGTAGGAATCATGATCAGGATCATAATTAAGATCCCCACGATCGCTAATCTTTACTCGCCTAAATACATTTAAATAACAATCATCACTATTACAGTTTCGTTTGTTTGCACTTTAAGAAACTTGAATTAAATAATATCGTTGTAAGACATATTATACAATGTAAAGAAATTTACAAATCATTTACAATATGTACAATTAACATAATTTATAAAAGTTTTTATAATATTTTTATGTGTTTATCTGTGCAACAACACGCGACATAATAAATTAATTCAGACGAGAACTACATATAATCGCAATTCATTTTATATGCAATAAATCTAATTAATTAATACTTAATCATCAATATTCTATTAAATATAATTCTATTAAATATTTGCTTAATGATATACATCAAATGTAATCAATTAATATATTTCCTACACTCTTAGACGTGCATTTTATAAATTTCTTTGTGTATTTATTATCCTTTTTCTATTTATCTTTTTTTTGTATATGTAAAGTTTCTATTACATTTATTTATTTATCTGACATGAAGATATTATTATAATGAAATGCATCGATAATTACCGCATCCATTTTCTTTCTTCGATTTGTTTTTATTTTATCACTTCGGGGAACATTGTATAGTCATTACATGCAAGATATTCTAAAAAAAAAATCTGTAATTTAAATTTTCCGTCAAATGTAAAATATTTGTCCGTGTTTACATTTTTGTCTAACACTCCATTATGTCAATTGTGAATCTAAAATTTATTTGAGATGAAAAATTATGCAAACATATTTAAAAGTACAAGAGTATTTGAAAGAAAATAGAAAAGAAAAAGAATGTTTAAAAGAGAATAAATTTCAAATTAATGGCATGTGAATTGAAGCTTATTTGTTATTTATTTCTTCAAAATCACAATGTCTTTTTTTAAATAAAGTTGTCAATATATACATGTATATATTTTAGAATATCTTGTACACTTCTTAAACATATAATTAATCTCAATATACTTGAACATGTTATTATTTATAGAAAATGAGTACAGTAATATCTTACAAAAAATTAATTCTATATATATTAATTTGGTTCAACAATTACTTTTATTTTTATAAAGCTTCAACCTTGTTTATTTTTGCCTTTGTTTCTAAATGATTAATGATATTGTATTATCTTAGCTTTTTTCATTCTATTTTATATTCTTTATTAAAGTGGAAATGAATAAGCATTTCTATTTTTTTATAGAAATCTGTAATGTAAATAATTAAAAAGATAGCTAAATATTACAAAGTATAGATTTTTCTAATGATTTTAAAGTTTACTAAGAGTTCAGATATTGAAAAGAGAATGAATTGTTTGAGAGAATGAAGAAATTATACACATAATGATCAATGATGATATGTAAAAATCAATATAAAAATTAATGTCAATATAAAAATTAATGTCATTTATGCTTTCATGTTATTGAAATAATATTATATAGACATTGTAGATTCTTGATGAAATATATCAAAATTTTGTTTGAAGATATATAGAAGCAAAAAGTTGGAAATTCAAGGATTTATTTATCTCATAAAATATGTAATCACAAATATATGTAGATAAGACATAGACAAATATATATAGATTGAATTAAAAATTGATATTAAGAATTATCAAAACAAAATTTAAATGAAAAAGTAACTTTATAAAAAACGTTTTATAAAAAAATTATTTGATTTCTCAAGCATCTTTTTAAGTTCTTATTAGTTTTCTAGATAACTTCTTAGCTTAAAGCTTGATTATTTCTCAGTATTGTACTGATTGTATGAAGTCAGAAAAATAATGGAATAAATTAATTGCTATGTACAATTTTTTTCCTAAACTTTATTAAAAATTTAATTCCGTGATTCTAAAACTTATATAATATAAGATAAATAAAATATTTGCCTGATATATCAAATAGAAATGTAATTCTTGAAATAACAATAAATTCTTTCTTACTTATTAAAATCCGCCGTGATAGTTGAAAAAAAAATATACTATGTATATGTGTACTATTTTGCCGCATATTTTACAAATTTCAAGGAATTATACCTTTTAGGAAAAGCTAGAAAATAAAACAGTGTATGTAACAATTAATTTATTATACGTTATTTCTCATTTCGGATGTCATACAATCAATATGGTATCAACCAAGAAATAGCCTTAAATTTTTAGAATTAATTAAATTTTTAATTTTTCTTAATATTTTACTTATAAATTTTTATAACGTTAAATCTTTAAATTATTCGATTTATAAATTTTTGAATTCTTATATTTCAAAATTTTTGTTTTAATTTTACATTCTTAGTGCATAGATTTTTAAATATTTGCATAATCTTTGACGTTTAGATCTTTAGTTTATTCGATTTTTTTTTAAATCATTACATCTTATTCTTAAGCGTTTAATTATTTGAATGTTTTAATTCTTTTCTTCTCTTTAATATCTTATAATTTAATAAATTAATATAAACAATGAAAAATAAGAACATGTACATGGAGACCAATATGATTATATAACTTATGATAATATAACTATAATATGATAATATAACTTAATATAAAATTTGCATGTCCTAAATATTTTCTTACAGGATATATATAAATATATCTTAAATATAGCAGAATATTATTTTGATACCAAATAAATAATTATTAGTATTAAATTAAAAGTTATTTAAATAAAATATGAATATAAGACATAATAATATGTTACAATATAATATTTTAATTGGAAAAGTTACTTATTTATTTAATAAAAAATGGATAATATAAATTTTACATTCTATAGAGAAAGCCTTTAACTGACTACATCAAGAAAATAATCATCTAAAATTTGCAGATTCACAGATTCTTCAATTTTTGAATTTCTATCAAATTTTTAATTTAGCAGATTTTTATTTAGATTCTGAGGAATATCAAAATACCTGTGACAAAGAAACATTACCACGTGTAATAATCACAGATAAAATAAAATTTATACAGAATTGCTAATAAAATTTTATAATTAAAATTATTTTACAATTTTTACATTTCTGAAAATATCAAAATATAAAAATAATTCCGTATTCCGTAGAACCAATCCTAAAAACTCAAAATAGTGAAATCTGTGAGTCTTATTCCATTATAATATTTTATGTAAAAAAAATGCTTACATGAAGCACAAGAATTAATTAGATTATACCGAAGTATTTAATCGAGCTGAAATAGTCATTATAACATATGTCCGAACTCGTTTTATGAAGAAAGATTTCTAATGACATTTTATAGAATCATCTATACATCAATCGTTTTTTCTTTTTTTCCCTTCTTCCTCTTCTTCTTTATAATCTAAAATATCCATTATTCGGATAAAAAGAAAAACTTTTTTACTCAAAAATAGTTCATAAATGCTATAACGGAGAAAGTATGACTAAAGAATTTATATTAACATATTTCATTGAGATTATCATTCCTATAAATATAGGGAAATTGATACAGGATATCCGGTATCACCGATCGTATCACCTCTCTGAATAGGTAGAGCTGGTAAAACTGAGTAGAAAAGTCCTCTGTCATTTTGCAATTTCCGCGATCATGTTATTAATTCTCAAAAATCACCGTATTAGCCCGGCCCACCAGTAAATGCAAGCGCGCGGTAAGATATTCCCGCCCGATGATCATCGTTGCTCGGTGCGCGATTAATTGTTTCCTTCAAGCGGCAATAGCGACCGCGGTACCACGCGACCGCGCCGCTCGTGCGTAGCTATTGCCACTTGAAGAAAATAATTAGCAACGATAATTGCCAGGCGGGAGTATCTTAGCGCGCGCTTGCATTTGCTGGTGGGTCGGGCTAATATCATGATTTTTAAAAACTAATAACTCGATAATTATCGCGAAAATTATAAAATAGTAGAAGGCTTTTCTACTCAATTTTATCAGCTCTACTTGCCCACGAAAGGTAATATGATATCGGATACCGTGTATAAATATAGGAAATTCTTCTTATGTCATACTATCTTGTAACAAAAATCAATATAGCAACTCATATTACGAGAAAACAAATGTTCAATTTTATCTATGCCAATTTTATCTATGCAAACGACATATACTTTCTTTTAATTTAAGTCGTACTGAATGTATGTTATCAAATTATTCTCATTATATAAGAATTCATAAAAACATAAAATTCGAATATGTGACAAAATGATAGAAAAAATGATAAACATCGATAAGAAAAATTTTTTTAAAGGGTGGTGAAAATTAAATATAGGCAGGGGAAAGGTTCAAGGTGAGACGAGAAATGACGTTATTGCGTATCGTTGCACGCGTTGTTCTTGAGCTCTTAATTATTTGGATAACCATGATGCGACAATCGTGACAGACAACAACTGCAACGCCGCGCAATCGTTCTGCAGCCATATGCTGTTCCGCGCTCGGTCCACTCGAGGTAGAGAATGTCTTCGTAGTTGAGAGCGCAGCAGGACTGCCACTACCTTTGTAACATCTGCGTAAAACATATTAAAAATTTTTTAAATAAAATATAAATGTATATACAAAATATTTGTGTATCTCTCAACCAAATAGAATAAATTGTACTGAAGAAATCCTATATTGAAAGTCCATTTTGCGGTTTTCGCAATAGAGATTTTCATTTACAGATCTGCAAATAAGACAACATTCATGTGAAAAAACAGCTCAGCATTATGCATGTTCATGGTTATTAAGTGAATGGTAAGATGTTTGGTTATATATGTGATTTACAAATAATACAGTATTTGTTTATAGTGCATCTTCCAACATATTATTACGCGCATAATAATCCTGAATATAATACTGGACTGCCCTTTCGTGCAAATACAAATATGCGTATATAAATAAATTAATAATTAAAATATTACGAAAATCGCAAAATGGATTTTTCTAATTTGATTTACCTGTGATACAATTCTTGTTGCATATAAACACGCACGCACGCACGCACGCACGCACGCACGCACGCACGCACGCACGCGAAATTGGCCCAAAATATGCATTTCTTTACAAGCACTGATATATAGATTCAACTCATTTATACACATATATATACATGTATATATAATTCGGAATAATTAATTTACATTGGGACATTAAAATTATTTAATTACCGGCGCAATTTATTGTAATCAAGTTTATAATTGTAAAGTTACTATTTAAAAGTTTTCTTCTAGTCTTAGGCATAAATTTTTTTTCAAAAATATTTTGCCATTGATTTATTTTCTGCTTAAAAGTTCGACAGCTATTTATTGTTTTAATGTTCTGATATAAAGCATATATATTTGACTTCTGTTTATGCATATTGATAAAAAAATTATTTCAAATGAAAAAAACAAAATCTACTTATATTTACAGAAAAAGAACTTAATTATCATGTAGCAATGTACATCTTTATCGTGGCTTATTTTTGAAATATCCAATCATCTTTTTTAATCTCTGCTTGGAAAGTAATATGCACTTTGAATGTACCTTTTAGCAAATTCGGTCATCATTCGGTACCGAATTAATGTATTAAAGACTGCTACATATGAAATATTTAAATACAATGGTATAGTATAACTTTTTTAATGATAAAATCATTAATGCATATCTTAAATAAACTCATCGTTGACCATTTATATAATCGTTTGAAATGTTTGTGTATTTTTATATTTCGATAATTTTATATATGAAATATTTCATTTGATATTTGATGTATAGCAGCGTTTAGTGTACACTAATTCGGTATAGTATATGTATGTGATCAAATTCTCTATTGTAATATACATATCATGTCAACATATCATTGTCAAACTACTAATTTTTAATATTGTTAATTTTTAGTACGTTTCGGAATACATCTCGTATTTCATAAAATTTAAATGAATCATATTGTAACGGAGCGTTTTTTTGACGCTCGTTACTAAGCGCGCGCTGTACGGCCGCGTCATCCGGCGTCGCCCGAACATTCCCGATTGCGACCGACAGTACACACGCGCCGCGCCGACAGCGTGATGGATCAGCTGATCTTTTAAATAATTTAACAAATCGCGTGTTGACGCGTCAACACAAAAATGGGTATATAAACCCGGTAAATTTTGCAAAGAGAACCAGTCCCGTCCGATCATCCGACCCGTCCGCTTCGATCGGATCCGATCGATACAAGGGTAATATCGAGAGTTATCAGTATTCTTCTCTTCCTTCTTTCCGGAAAGTCGGAGCGTTCTCGGACTTTTTTTCTGCGGAATACTGGCGCTCACGGTATTCTTGTTTTCCTCACACACGAAAAGTCGGAGCGTTTTCAGACTTTTCTCTCGACGTACGCGAAAAATACGTGTCGCGAAAGCGTCTAGGGCCTAGCAACACGTGCGCTTGATCACTCGGCAACACGCGGGTCCGGTTGCTTAGCAACGCGCTACGCCGCAGACCCACGCACCGTGAATACGCATTCGACCGCACCACGAATCTCACGAATTGCAAACCGAACATATGCGAGCAGAGTCACGCCACTAAACAATAAGTGACTTATGTCAACGCCTCGTAATGTTAATCTAATATATTAAAATAAATTATTGTTAATTGTTAATCAAACTCAAGCATCACGGATTCTTCTGTAAACCGAACCCCGGCATCCGACGAGCATATCTGTCCGACCGAACCATGTCCCCGATTTCATACCGCTTATTATCCGACCGCGCAGGGACGAACCGTTACAATATTAATTAATATATAAATATGTAATTGATCTCGGACCTTTTATCTAATTCTTGACTTTCCATTTCTCGACGCGCGTGAGAAGGTGGCGTCGATGTAGGTGTCAGTGCAGAAATAGGTGTCATCGTTGGCGTCGAAGCAGGTGTACCGCTACGCAATGCAGAATCTTTTCGTCTAGATGCAGGAGAAGCTGGTGCAGAACCGACAGTTCCTGCATTCCTTAACCAAGAGTTCTTGCTGCTATCGCTTTCTGTTTCCGTGGGCGAAAGTAACAGTCCTGGAGAGAGCAGCACAACCGGCACTCGGGCAAATTGCTCTGTTGGTATTCGCATCTAAGAAAAATGCCGACATTGTTGATAACTTATGTTTACGTTCAAAACAATTAAAATATAAAAAAAACGTAATCATTAATTCAAGAGTTAAAATCTAATAAAGTTAATTTAACTCAGTTACTTTAATGTATAGCGCAAGAAAAATTTATGAAATGCTTTTTATAAATTTACATTATAAATTTAATACACAATAACTTGCTAAAGGCCTTAAATCAATTTGATAATTAAAATTTAAACTTAAATTTTATTAATTATTAGCTAAAATTCGATTATATCTCAAAAACTATATAAATATATATATATATATATATATATATATATATATATAAATATTTTATATATAAATATCCTGTATATAAATATTAATGCTCTCCATTATTTATAACTATAACCAACTATAACTATAATTCAAATTTATGCTAATTTAAAAGTTTTTTTTTAAATTTATATGTATATAAGATTTGAAGAATGTATATAAGATTCATATACTGACTTTTGAATAACATTTTACACAAACGGTTCTTTTGCATAAACGACAACGTTGTCCCCAAGGGCCCAGCAGACCAAAGCGTGTTTTCAGACATAGGAAACAGACGCGTCTTTTCTCTACATCTTCTTTTACACGTCCTTCCACGGGAAGAGATTCTAATTCGGCTTTCGTAAGTACACTACGAATATGCACAATCTCGTCCAACGTTAATGACAACCTTTCATCCAATAGCATATCTCCTAACGTCGCTTTCTGTAAAATATGATTAGAGTTCATCGTATTTTATGTTTTCATGTCATATATATTTAATTACAAAAATAAATTTCGTAAAAAAACGCGTTCGTCTAAATATACAAAATATTATTAAAAGAACTCGGTCCTGTACATATATCTTTCTAAAAAAAGGCATGACATCGATACTCGCATTTCTCAAAATTTTCTCGAAGTTTATTGTTGATGAAATAAATGAAATGTCAAAGCTCGTAAAATATATAACAACTTGAGAGAGATAAGGCCAAAAACGAGCACAAAGAATAAATAATCACATTTAAAAAAATAGCTTATACATCGAGTAGATTTCGAATCGATAGTAGATTTAATCCTAATAATTGACTTAAACGTTTCAAGCTGCACTGAGCCTTCTTCAGTAAGTAATACGAGAAAAATAACAGAAAGTGTATAAAGTAAAGTAATCTAAATCGGTGACGGGTACGCCCTCACAAGAATCTCTAAACGTCTTCGCAATCGATGTACAGTCGTCGTCTTTTAAAAAATTGTTAACAATTCGTCGTTCGTAGACGAGAATAAGTTGAGTCTCGAGAGGAATAAAAAATAGTGTTGATATCAAAATACAAGGTCAAAATTAACATACCACAGTGAATTTAAAGAGAGAAAAATGAGAATAAAATGATAGCGGTAGTCAAATGATATGTTGTACCCCGGATGGACTACGACGTTAATGTTCGGGATAGTCGGGTTCGCCAAGTCTAAGAAGTTGGAATTCCGAGCAGGATCGAAGGAGTGTAGGGGTCCTTTTGGAATCACTAACACACACTTTCTTTACGTTAATTGATTTATTTTGACAACTGCATCAATTCTTGATATTATTACAATTATATGTTACACACGTTTACGCGTCGTCGGGTGGCTCGGCGTGTCTCGTGTTACTCTGACGGTCGACGACCGAGTGTGACACTTGAGCTGCTGACAATACGGCTCGCGACGGGATTCCGTAGTATCTTGAGTGACTTTTATAATAATGATTCCGCACTTATAATTTTGACTCTCTCTCATTCCGCTTTGTATAACCGATTATATAGGCTGATTGATGCCCGATCAGTATTCCAATCGGTTGCGTCGATCGATTGCGTGATATTGAGATTGATCAATATCACGCTCGGTTCGATCATCAAATTTAGGAATTTGCTGATAGACTTTTCGCAATGTTCTCGCGCGATGCATTTCTGCGGTCTTTCAAAAGACTGATCGCAATTTCGGCGATCACACATTTGTGTCGTCTTTCGAAAGACTTTTTCCGAGAGTCATGCGGACTACTTTTATTATTAGTTGTAGGTCTGGCTACAACAGATATGATATATTATCTTAAAGTTAAACTGTAACTCAACTTACTCTGAATGTCGATAGAAATTCGTCAAATTGCAATGGCTATGCAACAATCACGAAGAGATAATTAAGAGATGTAATATCAAAGACAAAAACGGACATAATGTTAGAGCTGGTAATGTTAGGCAGACGAAAGTACAAAAGACAAAATACGGAGCCATCGGGGGGAAATAGAAGAAGAGTTATTGTTGTTTATTTATTCGAAAGAATATCGAGAATATCAAAATAGGAGTTGCTGAGCAATTCGGTGTCTTTGTTTAAATTAATGCCTTTCTGTTGTTCTTTGATATGTATCATTTCTGAAATCAATCTTTTATGATAATTGGACTCAAAATCTAGAATCCTTATGTTGTCCCAGTCGAATTTATGATTTGTCTTAATAATATATTCAGAGATAACCGAATGTTTAGATGGATTTATATTGTAAATATGCTCTCATTTCTTCAACAATCTTTTCGTCTGCCCAACATATGAAGCCTCACAATCCATACATTCTATCCTATATACAACATTGTTATTCATCAATGTCTGGTTGATGTCTTTGTGGCCTCTTATAAATCGACCTAGGTTATTAAAAAACTCTGTATCCCACCATAACCTCCGTATTTTTTATAGCCGACGCAGCAAAATTAGAGATGCCCCTCAGATAGGGGATAACAAAAAACCTTTTTCTATTATCATTAGTGAAAGTCTCTTGTGTTATGTTGTTATTATACATATCTCTTTTACTCAGTTTACCATAAAACAGTATTTTAAGTCTGTGGTTAACATTCTTTAAAAGAAGACGACTGCGCATCGATTGCGAAGACGTTTACAGACTCTTGTGAGTGCGTACCTGTCACCGATTTAGATTATTTTACTTTATACACTTTCTGTTATTTTTTTCATATTACTTACTGAAGAAGACTCAGTGCAGTCCGAAACGTTTAAATCAATTATTAGGATTAAATGTACTATCGATTCGCGTTTATAGATTTTCAGTCAATATATAAGCTATTTTTTTGTGATTATTTATTCTTTGTGCTTGTTTTTGGCCTTATCTCTCTCAAATTGTTATTTATTGTTGATGCTTTTCCGCGATGCTGATTGGTTCTCTCCCTGCGCTAACTTTGTGAATAGCTGTCATTGTATTGATCTCACTGCGAGAATCGTTTTGACAATTGTGTATCAAGAAGTTAAAAATATTATAGTATAACAGTAATATAATAGTATTATATTAAATTTTGCTCTTGTGTTGAAAAAGATAAATAGCGCGCGCGTTTGTAATGTCTAGTAAATATAAATATAAGTAAATATAAATATGTTATTTGGATATCTAAGGCGCCTGACTAGTCGATGGCGAAATCATATTGGAATCATGTCATAAGCGAGAAATGATTTGCAAATAATGAAATATTTGATTAAAACGACATTTGAGATGACTTTAAAACATTTGTGAAAATGGATCTAATATCCTTTTCCCTTCTAATAGTCAATAAATAGCCATAAAAGGCATATAAAATAAAGCCTATTGAGAAAGAAAAACACACGGTTTGATAACTATTGAAAGAAGTGAAAAAAATATGCTTTTACATATAAAATTCAAAGATGACTTTAGAGTTATCGTTCATTTTTACAAATTTGTTAAGTACGAGACAAATCACATTTGCACGATTAAGCATATAATAACGAAATAAAAAAAGATGGAAGAACAAGGACAAGATGAATAAATCCTAGTAGCATTTTCTGCAGAGTAGAATCTGCCTGCGGTTAATTGCAACAGAATTAAGTCAGGTGTGCAAAAGATTATTCCCAATACGGCCCTACTAGCAGTTTGCCAGCAGTCTACTGCAAGATTCATGCACTGTATATGCAAATAAACTGTTTGCAAATATTTGTTGCAAAAATTAAGTTATCTTGAAGCAGATTTTTCCTATAACTGCAGTCTATTAACAATCTGTGAGCAGATTAAAATAAAATTTTTTTCAACAGAAATGACATGCAGATCTTATGCAAATCTTGTACAGATTTTGTATAGATCTGCAGATTTCTGCAAGATTCTCAATCGGCTGATTGAGCAGACTCTGTACAATATCTGCATAAGATCGGCGCGTCACTTCTACTGCAAGATTCTTATATCAATCTGTTGACAAACTGCTGACAGACCTGTTTACAGACTTATTACAATTATGGAAAAAAGTCTGTTTCAAGATAACACGATTTCTGCAGCAAATATCTGTGAACAGTTCATTTCGTATGTAAAATGCAACAAATTTTGTAGCAGATTGCTGACAGACTCTCAGCAAGGTCGTATTGAGAATAATTTTTTACATATTTTTTGCAATTAATTGCATGCAGATTTTGCTTTGCAAAAGTGCTAGGGCATTACTAATAACAGAGCCAGAAATGGTTGAAAAATTTCCTACCAATTATCGCGCAGAAGCACAGTATAATCAGAAGACACGGTAGTGTCTCGGGTGTCAAGTCAACGGGTGTGACTTTACACGAGATGCGAGTATCCGAAATTACCGAATCTCAATAATGGCTAAATGGCCGATCAAGTTCTAAGTAGGCTTGATCGATAGCTTGAGTTCGACTTGCGTAATAAAAGTATTTTTTGTCTTGAAATTTAGAAAAAATAAAAAATTGTTAGACACGAAGACCCAGTCTACCGATGGAAGCCTCTATTGTCTATTTGTTGAAAATTTTTTATTTTTATTTTTATGTTACGTGCCTTACAAGCAGCGATATTGCTACGCAAAGTCCGATTTGGAAATTTTTACTTTAAGAAACGTCGTCGTCATTATCATTATTATCGTCGTTGCCTTTGTACGTCGTCGCCTGTACGTCTGTCACGAAATGTCACTATTAATCTTATTGACCTAGCGGATCATCAGACTGATAAGTCAGAGTCATTGTAGGATCTACTAGCGAATAGCGAATCAATATTCGCTGGGTCCCTAACTTATCGGCCTGATTTATCCGCAAGATCGATATATAATTTTACGGTCATTCCGCAGTCTCTCTGTATATTTTCTCTCTTCCCGTAACCTCTTCAGATATCTCCGCATCTGTTCCGCAACTATTCCGCAACCATTCCATAACATTTCCACAATCTTTTCGCATATCTTTGCACCTTTTTTACAACTCTTCCGCAATCATTCCGCAACCATTCCGCAATCATTCTGCAACTTTTTTACAATCTTTTCGCATATCTTTGCACCTCTTTCGCAACCTTTCCGCAACCATTCTGCAACCATTTCGCAATTCTTCCACAATCTTTCCGCATATCTTTGCACTTCTTCCGCAACCATTCCGCAATCATTCCACAATTATTCTGCAACCATTCTGCAACTTTTCCACACTCTTTACGCATATCTTTGCCTCTTCCGTACCTCTTCCGCAACTCTTCCTTTAAAATTTATCTGTCGCTATTTTGAAAATTCTTATTTTTAATCGTATAGACTTCAAATTCAGGATTTATATATGTTCATTTAAAAACTAAGATTTTGGCATAAGTGTGACTTTAAAATTTCAAAAATATTTTCAAGGTCATTTTTCATTTTATTTTCATGTTCTATAGACTTAGAGGATCGTATATAATGCAACTTTATACTTTAATTTAAAAATTTTTTTGCCGCCATTTTGAAAATTTTTATTTTTAATCATACGGATTTCAAATTCAGCATTTATATATGTTCATTTAAAACGTTTTATTTTTTTTAAATAGTGGTATATCAAATCTTTTATACAATTGAAATACGTAATTTGACTAAAGTGGACTTGTAGCTCAATGTTTATAGGACTATAACATGGCGCCAATTATTGATATCAAATCTTTTATACAAATTTTATACATTATTACAATCATTTGAGTTGGCAATGTGGAAACAAAATTTTTTTTTAAAGAATTAAGGCTAGTATCATTTGGGTCAGAATAGGAACATCTTCATTAACAATTCAAATTTTTTTTAAAGAATTAAGACTACTACGTGGATTAGAGTAAAAAGAAGATACTTCAATGAAGATACAAAGATACGTATCACTTAGGTTCTATTTTCTTAAAATAAAAGATATTGCCAGTTAGATTTTATTTTTTAATACATATCACTTGAGTTTAGTAGAATAACGCAATTTTTATAGGATTATAACTTTACGCCAGTTATTGATATCAAATCTTTTATACAAATGATATCATTTGAGTCGAGTTGGCAATGCGGAAAAAAATTTGTTTGTTTTTTAATTAAAGCTAGTACCATTTAAGTTAGAAGGAAGACTCTTCAATAAATACAAAGATCACAAAGATACTAGCACTTAGATTTTATTTTTTAATTTAATCACAACTAGAGTTGAGTTAACTATAGCAATTTCGTAACACAATTTTGTTTAAAGAATTAAAACTACTATCACATGGATTGGAGTAAAAAGAATCTTCAATGAAGATACAGAGATACGTACCACTTAGATTTTATTTCTTTAAAATAAAAGATATTATCAATTAGATATCTATTTTTTAACTTGGTTAACAACAGTTTCTTTTTTTTTCAAACGTCCATTATACTTGACACCCTTTTTTTATCTTTTTTTTAAAAAAATAATTTTTAGTGATATGAGTAACTTGAGTGCCTTCAGTGAGTGCCAAGCGGTGAACATTTGTTTTGTTCGCTTCGTCTGTATTGTTAAGTTTTTGTGTTAAGTTTTTTACGTTGACGCACATAGAATTTCAATCAAAAATGTCAGTTTTCGATAAAAAGGTATACGTGCGTAAAAAAATCACAAACAATTCCCATAAAAAATTCCCGTAATAAATGAAATCGACGGCGAATTGATGTCAATTTGATATTGATTTCATCATTTCTCGCTGAATCAGCAACTATTAGAGTATTTTAGAAAATTAATTTATTTATTTTGTAAGTCTAAAATCAAGAATTATTTTTTTATATATGTGCAGTTTTATCAACATCTATCCAATTTCGATGTAAACACATTAAAAACATGTGTTAATTAAAAACAAATATTTTCAATATTTTCTTTGTAGCGATGGGCACTAAATGTTCCCAGCGGAGTGGTATGTAAGGTACTATAGTTTGTGTTTTCGTGGCTAGTTACACCGAAAGATTTAATCCAGTACGCCAATTTGGAACAAATTCTTTAATTTATTCTCAGATTATTACAAGAATTCTCAAGAATATATTTTATCAAACTTGGCTCATTTATAAATTAAAATCGCTGATCATTAACAATTGAATTATCAGTTAGAAAAACAAATACAATAAATACAATTTCAAATATTCATCTTATTAATCTATGTTAACGTATGAATTAGTGCATAATTGAAAGAAATATATTTTTAATCATTAGTTAAAATCGCTTCTCATTTTGCGTCAATCAATAAATAGTGACCTTTTTAATTGAGGCAGTTTTGAAGAATCATATAATTTATGATAAATAACACCTCTGAGAATTTCTTAAAAAATGTAGGAATAGATAGTAAAGGAGGTGCCAGACAGACTCGGAAGTATTTGCGGAAAATCCATTTCATAAAACCATATTTATTATACGATTTAGTCTGCACTCGTCGATGTCCGTCGGTCGAATCTCTGTCAGTTCTCCCATATATCAACGCTCTTATCTTTTGTTTTTTCCTTCGAGATTATTCTTAATAACAAATATAATTTTGGAAAAGAACCAGTACTATTGTTTGTCTATTATCTCTGATTGTTGATGGCTCGCTCGAATTTTAATTTTAATGATGAATATTCGGCAATGAGCCAGAATAACCTTTCGACAGAATATACTGGTGTATAAGACACTGAATGTTCTTTCACTCGTTACCGATAAATGTAAAGGAGGAGAAAAGAAAGAGAAAAAAAGAAAGAAAAAATAAAACCACGCGAAAACGATACAAGAGCGTCCGACTGATTTTAGGGCACGCGACAGATGCGAGAGGCTCGCTCGCAGCCCGTGCTAGGCCGAGGTACGGGGAGAAAAGGAATTTAGAGCAAAAGACACGTAGGCCACATTCCAATACTGTTTACATGTATAAAGTGATTACACGTGCGCGTGTACTTTGAATCCTTGGCCAAGCAAAATCGCCCGAAACGCGAGGATCACCGAGACGAGTTCTCGAGCTGTGCTCGATAACAGCGCGTACGCGAATATCGCCCGCCTTACTGCGACGCAGCAACAATCAAAATTAAATTGAAGCTAAAACTTTAGATTTGACAAATAAAGACTGAAATAGGAAGACGAATTCTAACTGAAGAATGAAGCTAATTCCTATCCAGAAACAAAAAAATGAATAGAGGTTTGCTGACCTTCTACAATAAATCAATAAATGCTAAATTTTGATAATACATAAACAATAGTCAAGGGTTAGTAATTTAAACTAATCATCTTCTTCTTCTTCTATTGCTCGAAACGTTGCTCAATGTCAGAATCGGTGAGTAGCTTGACTAGCTTGACCACAGGCCGGGTAAACGTGGAAGTCCTCATTATGACGAAACTGTCGAAACCATCCTGACCGGGATGAACATCGACTATATAAGTCCCAGTGGCCACTTGATCGGAAGAGCAAGGTCGTCTTTCAATATGACGATGTCTCCTTTCTGCATGTTAGGCTGAGGCTTCAGCCACTTGTTTCGCAGATGTGTTGGTGAAGTATTTTTTCCTCCACTTGCGCCAAAATGAATTACCCCAGTTGCCCAGAAGTCTCCAGCAATTTAGAATCTTAATCAGAGGCGAAGATTCGTCCATGGAGTACGATAGTAAGGATGAGCCGACCAGGAAATGGGCGGGAGTCAAGGCCGTGACCTCGGTCCCATTGTTGCTTAAAGGGCAGAAGGGCCTTAAATTCAGGCAAGCTTCAATCCTAATCGCGAGTGTGGAGAGTTCCTCAAATTAACGTCGATTCTCTGATGATCCGCGTGAAATGGTATTTAAAGCTACGCAGCCTCCCAAAGCTTGCCAAAATGGGGAGCTTTTGGAGGGATAAATATCCATTTGATGCCCTGGATAGCTAGTTTATCAGTCAATTCCTTTGTAAAAAACTTCCTACTGAAAAAATTTCGTGAATAAGTTCTTCAGTTCTGTTGATGCATTGAAGGTTGTTGCGTTGTCCGAACAGATAGTTGAACAAACTCCGCGTATGGCGCAGAATTGGGAAAAGGCCGCAAGAAAGGCTTCGGTAGTAAGGTCCGACACGATATGGGATATTAAATAAAAACTTTTTTTATTTAAATAAAATTTTGTCATTTATTTTGTACTGTTCACTCTTCAATTCTTTGTAATAAAACATAGATTGAAGCAATTTTGTGATATAATATTTTAAAGTTAAATAGTTATCATCACTTGAATTAGAAAAAAGAGTTTTGAATGAATAGAAAGATATATACATAATTTGATTTTTATTATTTTTAAATTAAAGATACTATTACTTGAGTTTTATTTTTTTAAAATAACAGGATATCAAATCTTTTATACAAATAAAATACATAATTTGACTAAGATGGACTTGTAGCTGTTTATAGGACTATAATGTTTATAGGACTATAAATTGGCGCCAATTATTGATATAAAATCTTTTATACAAATTTTATACATTATTACAATCATTTGAGTTGGCAATGTGGAAACAAAATTTTCTTTTTTAAAAAATTAAGGCTAGTATCATTTAGGTCAGAATAGGAAGATTTTTCATTAAAAATTCAAATTTTTTTGAAGAATTAAGACTACCATGTGGGATAGAGTAAAAAGAAGATACTCTTTAATGAAGATACAAAGATACGTACTTAGGTTCTATTTTCTTAAAATAAAAGATATTGGCAGTTAGATTTTATTTTTTAATACATATCACTTGAGTTTAGTAGAATAACGCAATTTTTAATAATAGGATTATAACTTAATACTAATTATTCATATCAAATCTTCTATACAAATGATATCATTTGAGTTGAGTTAGCAATGTGGAAAAAATTTTTTTGTTTTTTAATTAAAGCTAATACCATTTGAGTTAGAATAGGAAGACTCTTCAATGAATAAAGATCATAAAGATACTAGCACTTAAATTTTATTTTTTAATTTGATCACAACTAGAATTGAGTTAGATATGGCAATTTCGTAACATAATTTTTTTTTTAAAGAATTAAAACTACTACCACATGGATTAGAGTAAAAAGATTCTTCAATGAAGATACAGAGATACGTACCACTTAGATACCATTTCTTTAAAATAAAAGAGATTATCAATTAGATTCTATTTTTTAATTTTTTTTAGCTTCATTTTTTTTATTTTTTTTTTACAACAGTTTCTTTTTGTTTCTAAGTTCCTTTTTGTGTCTACTATATTTGACACCTTTCTTTTACCTTTTTTTAAAAAGATAATTTTATACTAATACAAGACATTTTGTGCTTAATTTTATATTGATATCAGTATTAATCATCTTTCTGTGTTCGAAAAGCGCTATAATTGACACTTTTCCTAAAATATCATACAAGAATTGACAATTTTTATTAGTACATATGCATAAAAATTTGAATCTAATCATTCCATGGGAGTTAAACACATTCAAGTACAAATAATGATGATAATGCTTTAAAAGGACTTAATATGTCAAATTTATTGACATTATGACTTTGTCGTATGTAATTATGTATGAATACTTCATAAAAGTCGTAAAATAAAAAAATACTAATATCAGTTAATTAATTAAACAACCAAAGAAACTTAGCTTTTTACTGTTCGTAAAAAGCTAAGTTGAAATGTTTATGTAAAACGATAATATTTATATGTCTTTATACGCATCGAAAACTATAATTTTAATTTCATCATTAATTTACAATTTTACTCATATTCACATATTCAATGCATTTGATAGGCAAGAACCAATTGAGTGAACAGTAGTACACTTGAGGTGTACTGCTCACCTATCGTGTCTCCTTATAACAACATTACTGGCAAAGTCATTTCATTATCTCTTTTAAGCAGTGATAAATTTTTTAAATTTGTGTAAACCTGCAAAAGAAAAAAAACATTAAACTATTTAAAGAAACTCATTGAAGATAATTCTATAAAATAATTATTAAATATATTTTTTTGATAGCACAATAAAATGACTGTATTTATATTGCTTCAAAGACCTACTTGATAATAGATAACGACTCACAAACATTAGTCACTGACACTCCGAAACGAATTATCACCAACTGTTGAACTCACCGCGAAACTCAACGATATCGTCGACCGCTACTCGAACCCGCGAAAAAAGAGCAAGCATGTTATCTCATTCTCCCTTTCGTTTTCGACTTGCTCATTCTCGTTATGCGTACTATAATTAGAGAGTTACATTTCCCAATCTTTCACAAGATTGCTGGGTCCTACAGTGGCCCTGACTTATCTGACCTGATAATCTGCAGGACCGATAATCAGTAATAAACATGCACGCATCAAAAAGGACATTAGTAGTAATCTAAAATTTATAATTACATAATAAAAATAAAATTATGATATATTTAAACTGATAAATCCTTTTTCTTATTGTTGCTTTTTCATAAGCATAAATTGATTGAGAAAATTTATTAACAGAAATGTAATTAAGAAATAATGACAAAATTACTCTTTTTATATAAGTATACATTTATATAAATATTTTGAGTATTTAAAATAATTTATGTATAGTTTCATCGCAATGCAAAGATTAGTTATTTTGTATTCTGTAAGTAAAAATTAAATTTTTATTAAAAGCACAAACGAAAAGAGTGATAGTACAAATAAAATAAAATTTTTCTTAACAGAACAACTAATTTCTTATTACATCGCAATAGAAGATTACATTAAATAATCTTGAATACTTAAATAAATGCGATTTAAATAAATCTTAATATTTGACACCCTTTATTTATCTTTTTATAAAAAGGCAATTTTATAGTAATATCAGACGTTTTGTATAATTAATCATCCTTCTATGTTCGAAAAGCGTGTCTTGACAATTTTATACTTGACATTTTTTTCTATAATACGCAACGAGAGTAAATAGGATAGAGAACGAAAGAACGAGCGAGATGCATATATGCTCTTTTTCCACGCGTCAATATAAATACTGTCATTTTGATATTCTTACGTACGCGTTTGTGCTTGTTTGCAGAAATCAAAGCTAGAAGTGTTCAGATACTATGATCTGTACAGATTGTTGTGCGACTCTTGATCATATTATGATATATTTGTTTAAACAATATATCCAAAAGATATAATTTAATATTTATTAATAAAGCTGAATTATCTTTTCAATGAAATTGTATTAATAAAAAAACATATTGCACTTGTATTAAAATTACATGTATTATACATTTTCAGGATATTCAGAAAAAAATTATAAAGCAACATCTTGAAATACTTCAATAAATATTAAGTAAATTAAGGAAAAATATTAAATAGCAAACGTATACATATATAAAAGTACAATATAATGAAAAATACATGCATTCAAAATGATAGTACTCATATTGCTTCTTAGAATTTACCTACAAGGTAACAGATTATGGCGCATAAACATCATTTACACTCCGAAACAAACTATTAATTGTCAAACTCGCCGCAAAATACAACGACGTCGTCGACCGCCAATCGAATGCGCGGAAAAGGAGTAACAAGCATACTATCTCGCTCACTATTTCGTTTTCTACTTTCTTACTCTCGTTATGCGTATTTATTAATAATCAGTCAATCAGAATCGTAATATAAGGAGCAGAAACTGTAGTTAGAGATACATAACCACTTTTACACGAAACATATTGTACTCTGCCCGCCAATGATTCGTTAGGTCCTACAGTGACTCTGACTTATCGGTCTGATGATCTGTTGGGTTGATAAGATTTTTTTTTATTGAATTGTTACGTAAAGGATGAATAATACTTATTTTGTTAACTTGTATTATATTTTAAACAATATAGTACGTGAAATCGTCAAAGATTAAGTCCCAGGCTGCGCCGGTCTGAGGAACGCGCGCCGGCCCTGACCGCTACGCACATTCGTCTCTTTTAATTTAATTTACTGTAAAAACTACTTGTCGCACGCAATTTTGTTAAAGGAAAAAGTTGTTTCTTTTAGCATAAAAGATCACTGTAGTGTACTCCAAATGCGGGAGTTTTGGAACACCCTGTATAGGCGGGTTCTAACCCATGAAGCTCCGGGAATGGAGGGGGGAGGTGCGGGTATGCGGGGGAAACTCGTAGACGCGGTAGAGGAGAGGGGAGAGGGGACGCTTCGTCGATAGTCCTTTAAAATATGCCGCCAAGGGGGAGGAGGATTCTTTCCTTTGAAATGTGACGAGGGCGGTTCTGTTTTCTTTTTTTCTATGAGGAGCCGCAAAAAGATGATTCTTCGACTTTTCTTAGTAATAAATATTGACATGTGTTCATTTCTGTTTGCTCAAGTTCAAGTATCTCCCAAGTAGAAAACAAATAAATTTTGGCAGCAACGCGAAATGGAAACTATAAAAATGAACAAATTCAGTAAAAAAAAATATTACTCTTTTTTATCGATGTTACACTAATAAATAATATTCTATCATAAATACTGAATTTCTTAATCGGCGATCGTACATGTTAAGAGAAGCGTCGATAATGCGACAAATTGTAACTCGGAGAATCTATAACTATGCTCCGATTTCGACAAAGGGACAAAGAAATTCTTGTACTTTCGTAAGCTTTTAAGGTCTATTCTATCTCATTCATTAACGCCACTCTTTCCGAACGACAAATTTTTGAAGAGTTTCTATGAACACAAAGAAAATGCAGATATATATAGTAGATTATTGGGCATGCGAGATCACAGTGGATGCCTTGAAGTCCAAGAAATCGATCGAATGTGAAAGAGAGAGAGAGAGAGAGAGAGAGAGAGAGAGAGAGAGAGAGAGAGAGAGAGAGAGAGAGAGAGAGAGAGAGAGAGAGAGAGAGAGAGAGAGAGAGAGAGAGAGAGAGAGAGAGAGAGAGAGAGAGAGAGAGAGAGAGAGAGAGAGAGAGAGAGAGAGAGAGAGAGAGAGAGAGAGAGAGAGAGAGAGAGAGAGAGAGAGAGAGAGAGAGAGAGAGAGAGAGAGAGAGAGAGAGAGAGAGAGATGGTGACCGTGCAAATATCAAGAATTTAGAAATGGAAAATATCGAAAATATGGACCCTAAAGACGCGAATATAGCGAACGAAGTGTTCGAAGAATAAATGAACATTAATGTTGAGGACGAAGAGTCTTCCGATAAAGAGCACGCGTTATTTGACGATAGTGGTTGTATCAGTGATCAAAATGAGGACTTTACGGATCATGCAGAGAAAATTCTAACGCACTCGAAACTCCATGCACTGAATCTCCGTAAAAACACTGTATGATACAATTTTATTATTCATCGGATGATGGTCTAGTATGTGTCACATGCATAATTCATCTGTTGGACACTGATATTGGTATAACGTATGTTGTTAGAAAGCATGAAATACATTTTCTTGATGTGCTACACGATCAGTCTTGCTCCAACTGCAGGCAGTCTATGTATACAATAATTCTGTGCAATATATGCTCAATTTGCACCAAGTGAAAAAAACAATATCACATGAACGAGTCACGTGCAAGTGCTCTGTGGAAGTGTGACGTAATATAAAAAAATATAGAGCACTTCGAGCGAGTGGAACGCGAGCTGCTGGAGCAGAGCAGCCAGGTCGTTACTTTAGTGGAGTGTTTCGCATGGCTACAACAATGGTTACAACAAGTGCATTGAGCAGCTTGAAGAACTCAGTCGTGTTAAGCGTTCTCAACTCACCGTTGGAAATAAACAATTTGTGGTGGCGAAAATCGCGCGACTTGCAGGGGCAAAAATTCAATTACAGAGACGTTTCGTGCACATCGGTGGCGAATATGCGAGCACTAGTGGAGACAATAGATCTCTTTGGCGAGAGATCGTTACCGCGTTCGAAAGTCGTGTTTTAACTGGTGCAATGATTAACGTGGACTATATCGAACAGCAACGATTTTTGAAAACGCTGATAGTGTAGTGTTTGAGCGACTGCGAGATGCTATAGAAAAACATGATAGTGTGAAAGTGAACACCGCATTCAATGGTGAGTTTGTGACAGATGATAAACGCGCCAATAAAAGTATAAACACTAAAAATAGTGAACTTTTTCAAAAGTCAAATGTGCATGAGTGATACGAACAGCATGTCATCGAACCCACGGTGGCATCGCTCGAAGAGTTCCAGGAACGTGACAGTGGATGGATGCTGTCGCGAATCCTCAATCTTACTATAAATGTGAATAAACATAATTCTCTACACGCGGGATGTTATACTGATCATGTTACATCGAGTTACCGCCGGAAATTATGTTGAAGCAAGTGGTGGTCAACAAACGATTAATGAACAATGCGTGTTTCGCGTGGTCGGTAGTCGCAGCTCTGCATCCGGTCGAAAGATATACTACTGTGATCAAATATAAACGAGATTTTTGTTATAGAGTGAAAAATCTTTATTTATTCTTCAAAATCAAATTCGTCGCCTTCAAAATAATCCCCTCCCGATGCAATACACTTATGCCAACGCTTTTTCCAATCCTCGAAACACTCTGAAAACTCTTCTTTCGGAATGGCCTTCAATACCTTCTTCGTTTCGGCTTGTATCTCCTCAATCGATTCAAAACGGTGTCCCGGAGCGGTCTTTTGAGTTTACTGAATAGCCAGAAGTCACACGGTGCTAAATCAGGCGAATACGGTGGTTGTGGAACGATATGGGTCGAGTTTTTGACGAAATAGTCACGAAGAACCAGTGCAGTGTGAGATGGCGCATTATCGTGGTGCAAAAACCATGAGTTGTCTGCCCATAAATCTGGCCTCTTGGTCTGGACTGATCCAAATGAAATGTTTAAAGTATCGGCAAGTTCTCTAATTGTCAATCGACGATTTTGGAGCACCAAATCCTTGATTTGCCTCACGTGTTGTTCATCAGTTGATGTTTTTGGTCGTCTTTGATGTGGTTCGTTTTCTACACTTTCTCGACCATCTTTCAACATTTTATACCAGTCAAATACTCTTGGTCTTGATAGAGCCTGGTCATTAAAAGCCTTCTGCAACATTCTGAACGTTTCAGTAGCAGAAATTTCATTCCGCAAACAAAATAAAATACAATTTCTTTGCCCAACAGAATCACACATCGTAAAAATCGAAAAAAATACTTTTAGATATTCATAAAAACGAGCGTTTACTATTAAACAAATGAAGAGAATGACATGAAATTTCACACAGATGTCAAAGACAGTACTACCAACTTAATCAAAAAAATATTTGTCAGAATCGATGAACCCGAGCAGTTTAAAATTTAAAAATCTCGTTTATATTTGATCACAGTAGTACATATACATCGGAAATCATCGTACCCACATTACACGTCGGTCTTGAATCTCCAAAATATTGAGTTTCCAGACATTGGACCAAATAAAAGAAAATTTGAAATTTACAACTTCATCTCCATTAACGTTTACGGCTTCGAGGGAAAGGAGATTCTCTCGATACGATTAACAACAAGGAAGATGAAAAAACACGTAAATTTACTGTATGTGCAGAATCCGCGCGATGACAACGCGGGACACTTTGCGTGCATCAAAAACCTGTCCCGTCTCGTGAGCTCGCAAATAAACAGAAAGAAATACAAGAAATACTTTTGCGACCGATATGTATACACATTTTAACAAATTGTATATTTTATAATTGTTTATTAAATACTAAAAAGAATCGTGTTCTCTTCTTGCAGATGCCTGCATTATTTCAATTCATTCGAGAAATCGCAATCGCACACGGTGGATTGCGAACGGATGAACAACTGTGTCATTCAATTGCCAAACGAAGACGACAAATGGCTCGAGTTCAAGAACCATTGCAAAAAAGAACGACTTCCATTTATCATCTATGCAGATCTGGCAGTGCATACTGCGAAATATGGAGCCGTAGAAGAAAGACACGTCGTACACATATCAACAGCATGACGTTTATTTAGCGTTGGATACTACGTGCGATGCTCGTACGACGACGCGTTATCAATGTATCAATTTCGTCGCGGACTGCGTGAGGACTGCGTGGTTCATGCAACAACTCGAAGACTTGGCGCATCGTGTAAAAATTCTCTCGAAAATCATCCGCGAACATCCCCATGGAAACGTTGTCGAAAGAACAGTGGGAGGCTTACTATGGCGCGACGCGTGTGTATTTGCGAAAAATCATTTGCACTGGACGACACGCGAGTACGCGATCATTGCCTTACTGGTCGTTAACATGGTCCCGCGCATTCTAATTTCAATTTAAATTACAAAGACTCGCACTGTATTCCCGTAATATTCCACAATTTATCTGGTTATGACGGGCACTTTGTTATCATGGAAATAGCTATGGCGTACAAAGGCAGGATCGACGTACTTGATAACTAAGGAAAAATATATTTCGTTTACCAAACGTTAAAGATGCCGCCGAGAAATCAGATTCGCGAAATTGCGTACAATTACGATTCATCGATTCATACAGATTTTTAAGTACAAGCCTCGATAAATTGGCATCTTTTTTAAGTAGAGAAAAATTAAAAATTTTACGTTTTGAATTTTCCATGTTATCAAACGAGAATTTTGATTTATTGACACATAGTGTCTTTCCCTACGAATACATGGATCGCACGGACAAGTTGCAAGACATATGTCTATCACGGCGCGAATCATTCTATAGCTCAGGTGATACGGTGTCGGAAAACGCGCACGCCGTGAACATCAGGCAACGGTTTTCCATTGAAACCCTAAGCGAGTACAGCGATCTATATTTGAAAACCGATGTCATTTTCGAAAATTTCCGCGAAAGTTGTATCCAAAGTTACAGTTTCGATCCCGCGCTACCATGCTTTGCCAAGTTTCACGTGGGGCGCTATGTTGAAATACACGCGCGTAAAATTTGAGTTCACCGACATCGATATGGTTATGTTTATCGAGCGTGATATACGCGGCGGTCTCAGTCAATGTTCCAGTAAATAGGCGCAAGCCAATAACAAGTACATGCGTTCGTCGAAACAACCCGTCGAAACCGTCGTTGTACTTGATGTATTACAATGTGAATAATCTGTATGGGCGATGTGTCAACCGCTACCTTATGCCGAATTTTGATGGGTCGAAAACATTGCGAACTTTGATGCAAGCGCAATCGCTCCAGATTCACTCACGTGTTATATTCTCGAGGTTGATCTCGAGTAACTGCATCATCTACACGATCGACCTACCTTTCTGCTCGATGCGCGATAAATCATCTTCAACAAGCCGATTTATATGGTGTGTATACTATGTATATACTAAACATATCGAAACTCTGCTTGTACGAATTCCTCCACAAGTATATGTTACTACGAGTATATGTATTGTATCGCGACAAATGTAAAATTACACCGACACAGTCTTATATACCACATTGAGTGCGACGATATTTACGAGACGACAAAACGCGATATTGCTAGAGTCGACACAAGCGATTATCCGACGGATAACGCATATGGTATGCCTCTCGCGAATAAAAAAGTACTCGGTCTAATGAAGGATGAGAATAACGGTGTGATAATGACAAAATTTGTCGGACTCAGAACGAAGATGTACGCAATAAAGGTGGACGGCAAAAAGGATACTAAAAAGGCAAAAGGTGTAAAGAATAATGTAGCGCAAACAATAACCTTTGATGATTACACGCGATGTTTGAGCGAAGAAATCGAAATGACTTGTCGTCAATCATGTGTAAGATCAAAACTATTATACATAAAATGTATACGGTGTCCGAGTCAAAAATTGCTCTGAGCCTGTACGATGACAAACGATACATCGTACTAGATTCGATGGAGACATTATCGTGGGGACATTGGCGGAAATCTTTGTAATATCCTTGTATATATATTGTTGTACCCTGGATGAGCTACAAAGTTATTATTAGGGATAATCGGGTTCGCCAAGCCTAAGGAGTTGGAATTCCGAGCAGGATCGTTGGGTGAAAGGATTCTCCTTGAAATCACTGACACACACTTTCCTTTAATTTGATTGATTTATTTTAACAATGGCACAAATAGTTAACAATTCACTTGCTATATTTTTCACACACGGTTGAATGTCGTCGGGCGGCTCAGCGCATCTCGCGTTACTCTGGCGGCCGACAACCGGGTATGACACTTGAGATACTGATATTACGGCTCGCGTGAACTTGGCGACTTTGTTAATATTCCGCGCGACTTCGATTAGCTTATGATTCTGATTCTGAACGACTTACAATTTCGACTCCAAATGATTCCGCGCGTAATCGATATATATAGACAATACAAATTACATATAGACAAACTTGATGATCAGCGTTCTGATCGGGTTCATCGATTGCGCAGTATTGGTAAATCAATATTGCGCACGGGTCGATCGATAAATTAAGGAATTTGCTAATCAACTTTTCCGCAATCGTTTTATACGATGCGTTCCTGCGGTTTTTCGAAAAATTGATTGCAGCTTTTGCCAGCTTGCACTTCCGCAATCTTTCGAAAGACTTCTTAAATTTACTCTTGCCATACGAATTGCTAATATGTCTAGTTATAGATATGGCTACAACATCCCCTCCCATTAGCAAAAGAAAACGGAGGTACGAGATTTTCGCTATGTTTACAAAATAAAGATTTTTCCCGATACAATTTTGTTATAATCATTTATTTAAAATCATGTACTTTCGCTTCTCCTAACGGCGCAGTCTATACTACGTAATTCGCTATTTCTACTTTACTAGAATTTGTTTAGTGACTTTTTTCTGTCTTTTCTTTATTTTTATTGCTACTATTATAATTACTGCAATTACTATTATTACTATTGTGATGCTGCTTGTCGCCATTGGATAAACAAAGTGTTCATATAAGAGGTATGGTTTTTCGTTTGTGTCTACTTCTACTACTATTTATTCGTTGTAATTGAATTGATAATTCCTTAAGATCGGTTAGGTTTTGTATAACTTTTAATTTTATTTCTTGTATTTTATTTATATTAACGTTAAAACTATTATTTAGTCGTAATATTATAGTTTGGCAAGTACGTTTTTATTTCTTTTCCGTATGTTATTGTCTGAGATTTTATTATTATATCGGTTATGAGTAGCTTACAATTATTTGGTAGTATAACTTTGCCAGTTTGTACAATAGTCATATTTCCGCATATCCTTTACACTGTATCGTGGTCACTTGTTCCTTCGGTGTGGAACATAGCCATGAATGTACATCGCTTAATGCTAACCATATGCTATTTTTTATTATTACATATTTAAAATTACAATTTTTATATTGGCCTTTCGTTTCTAAATAAGTATCGTTCGCAAATTGGATCGATTTTTACACTATAAATAGAATAATTTTGTTCGCACAAGTAATTCGCGTCAATTGCCTTACATTTTTTAAATTTTTCTCGTGTGAATTTTATGTATGTCTGTCAGTGTCTAGTGCTATTAATGAATTATTAATGTCTATCATCGCGAATGTATTCTGTTTGTTTGGTATGGGTAGTGATATAACGCTTAATATTTCATATATTGGAAATGAGATTAACGGAAAGTGTAGGATCGTATTATCACAATATGCACTCATTGTTATTAATTTTTCTATTAATGCCCAATTTTCTCCTCTAATTTCGAATGGAAAATATAATCCTTGCGTGATTGCAATTTTCAAATTTTTTATTATTTGTTCTAATGGATGTAGAATTCCATTTCTAATTCCGGCGAGATATTCTAATACATCTTCTATGTCTCTCGTTAGGCTAGCTAACATTTCGCTTATAATTATAAAGTATTCGTCTATGTTTTTGCAACGCATTTCTGTCGCTAGTGTTAGTTCTAATTGTTTCGTTGTATTGGCTAGAATGTTTTCGTTGTCTTATTTTGTCTTGGTGGTCTATGTGCACTATAGTTGCGTTTATTATTTTGATTTAATTTTTTATTACGTGTTGTGTTGTGCGTTGTTCGTCGTTTAAGATAGCGAATTGTTCATCGATTCGTTTTCTGTCGTTCTCGTCCATACAGAGATCCAAACAGAGTTCTAAACAGAGATTTGGCAATTGAACCAATTTCATTAATTAGTCCTCGTTTTTTATTGCTTCGCTACTATACATAGAATTTAATCTTGTTATTAGTCTATTTAGTCATTGATATCCGTTTTCCATTATGGTGTCGAAATTTCATGATCCTTTCTTCATGAATACTATGTTACATATATTCTGTGTTTTATAAATTTTGTTAATTGTTCTGCACGTTTCTGGATTGAGGAGTTGTCTATTTTTACTATTAATTTCCACATCGATTCTATGGTGTGTAGCCTCCCTAATTCTTCAAAATATATTCCAAGATGGTGTTCGAATTGTTTTATTTCATACTTTGGCTTTTCCAATTTTCCTATGGTCCCATGGATGACCCCCTAGATTTATTCTGTAACGTTAAAATAAAATTTCTTACTTCTTATGGGGACTTTTACGGGGTCTAATCAAGTTTTCTGGCATAATGTTATTTTATTCTTATTTCGCTTTCTTAATTAAAAAGAGTCTTCTTTGGGTTCGCTTTTTTATAACGTTTATCATTTCTCTTGGTGTCTTTTTGTAACGACAACTTTTGCTGGTCTATCTTTTTTATTATATGAGTATTAGGTATTCCGTGTGGACCTTCTAAAATTTCACTTTTTGCGATGAGCTCTGTGACTGCATGTGTCGACAGTTGTTGAAACGTCTTTCTCGTGGTAAGATGGGCTCGTATGACAACTCTTCCGATCGCGAAATGTTGTCCGAGGTGAAATTCGTCATTCCCGAGGTGGAATTCGTCATCCAGAGCTAGATGAGTTTCTTCGCGGCTTCGCGATTCGAGAACATTTTGATAGCCTGCGAGAATGGATGCGTCTTATACTAACTTTTTATAATGATGACAGGTGTTTTTCAAATAAATGAAGATCGTATTTTATATATACCTAACGACTCAGGTGCCGAGACCGTGAAGTTACCGTGGTTTATAGAGTTATACGAGTTACTTGACAGTTTTCCCTCTGTTGATCCAGAGGATGACTTGGTGAATGATCCGTTGGAGGATGTGCCGGCCAATGATCTAGACGAGAACCCGCCCCAGCCAGATAGTTCCCGAAAACTCGACATTCGCTATCTTTAGTTTTTTAGTGTAATGTTTTAGTGTAGTTTTTTAGTGTAATGTAATGTACTAGCTGTTAGTTTATTTTTAGTGATAATTTGTGGTTTTATTATTGGGAACTGTTGTCTGCATCATCTGAATCTGCTGGAATTTTTCTATTGGTGAGTCTCACTTTTTTATTTTTTATTATTTTTTATTTTGTGCTTTTATTCTATTTTTTTTTTTTAATTCTCAACGAACGCTTTAATTCGGTTCGCGTGTACATTTGTTCGGCAGCCCATTTTTATTTTGTAATTTACCTCTCCTATTTTTTCTAATATTATATTAGGAGGGTCCGATCCATATTGTATCTAGTTTTTTCGATCGCTCTCGTCGAACTGTTTCGTCGTGCAGTAGGACTTTATCTCCCACTTCGAATGCGCGTATTTTTGTTTTTCTATCACAATTTCCTTCTGCTTTTTGTTTTTCTTCTTTAACGCTTTCTTTCGCTATTTGATTCGCTCATATCCTTTCGCGGAGTTCTTGCGCGTAGTCGTCGTATGTATACGAGGATTTGGGTGAATTGGTTAGGTAGCGGTGTTGGTTTGGTGTCCGTAAACAAGTTCAAACGGCGTGAAACCTGTGGCGGTATGCGGGTTGTATTATAGGCAAACATCACATATGGAATCCATCATCCCAATCTATCTGGTCTTTGTTGATATAATGTCGCAAATATTCTGTCAGCATCCGATGCGATCTTTCTAAG
Organism: Pogonomyrmex californicus; assembly: GCA_024349325.1. Taxonomy (NCBI): domain Eukaryota; kingdom Metazoa; phylum Arthropoda; class Insecta; order Hymenoptera; family Formicidae; genus Pogonomyrmex; species Pogonomyrmex californicus. Next base: position 2,896,978 of record JAECZD010000019.1, read on the forward strand.
ACTCCATTCATTTCTGGGTGCTAAGCCATTGTCTGTAATTTCTGTATTTTCAAGAGTTTGCACACATTTTTAAATAATTCGCTTAAAGTTTGTTTCTTGATCTATTAGTATCTTATCGGGAGTACCATATTCTAGTACTATTTTTGTTACAAATTCCTTGACTATTGTTGCAGCCTCTTGATTTTCTATTGGAATACTAAATTTGGTTAAATTATTCTGAAACGTTGATATATATTTGTTTCCCGTTGTCGTTACAGACAAAGGTCCTACGATATCTAGCGCGCATTTCTCAAATGATTTTGTATCTGTTAGTATTAAAGGTGCTTTAGCGCGTCGTTGCAATTTATTTTTCTGGCAATATTCACATTTTGAGATGTATTGTTCAACGTCTCGTTTTAATCCTGGCCAGTTGTGGTGTAGTCGAGTTCTATTTATTGTTCGTTCAACGCCCTGGTGTCCTCCTCCTACAGATGCGTCATAGTACTCATATAATATTTGTTTCTTATCTTTTTCTTTGTACTGTTTTTCTGATGCGGGGTCGTCACTCTATTATTCTCTCATTATTGCAGCCACGTTACGGCTTAATGCGTCGGTGTTAGCGTTGGTTTTTCCAGTTTTGTGTATTATCTCATAATCGTATTCTTCTAACTTTAATCTCCATCTGATTAAACGCGAACGCGGGATTTGTTACATTGAATAACCATATTAAAGATTTATGGTCGGTAATTATTTTAAATTTTATCCCGTATAAGTAAGATCTGAAATGCTTTATTGACCATACTATTGCGAGTAATTCTTTTTTGGTTGTATTATAATTTTGTTCCGCTCGTGATAATATGCGGCTGGCGTACGCGACGGGTTGATCTTTATTTACTTCGCCTTGCGTAACATGACTCCTATTGCATAATCCGATGCATCCGTGATTAGAAGAAATTCTTTCGTAAAGTCGGAATATTTTAATATCGTTGTTAATTTATTTTTTAGCATGTCAAATGCTGGTGTGTGTTGTTGTGGACCACTCAAATTTCTCTCCCTTTTTTATAAGTTTTGTTAATGGCTTTGCGATTTGCGAGAAATCTTCTATAAATTTTTTGTATCCGGCTAATCCAATGAATGTTTACACATCCTTTACCTTTTTGGGCATAGGAAAGTTTTTACACGACGTGTAATTTTGATGGATCGGGCGAAATTCCATTTTCCATTTTAATTATATGTCCTAAATAGACTATTTCTTTTCGTAAGAACTCGCACTTGTCTGGAGATTGTTTTCTCTTAATCTTTGGAGAAATCTTTGGAGAATTAATTTTAATCTTTTGTTATGTTCTTTAAGGCTAAGACCATATATTACAATATCATCGAGATATACTAGACATTTAATTCCTTACAAACCCGTTAGAATTGAATTCATTAGGCGTTGAAAAGTTACAGGTGCATTTTTCAAACCAAACATTCTATTAAATTCGTAATGACCGTATGGCGTAGAGAATGCAGTTTTATTTTTATTTCGCTCCGCCATTAGTATCTGGTGGTAATCTGATGCGAGATCTAATGTCGTGAAGTACTTCGTGTTGCTTAGCTGATCAAGTATATCCGTTATGTTGGGCAACGGGAATGAATCTCCGATTGTTAAATCATTCAATTTCCTGAAATCAACCACAATTCGTAATTTCGTTTTACCTAAAGCGTCTTTTTCGGCACGATTAATAGTGGTGTGTTCCACTGGCTCGGTCTGATGATGTCTTGCTCTAACATCGCGTGAATTTGTTTGTTTACCTCGTGTTTTTCGGGTAAACGGTAAGGGCGTTTACCGGTGACGAATCTGTACTGATATTTCAGTACTGATGCTTTATTTTTGTTGTGCACGTCAATGTGTCTCCTTCTAGGTGAAACATCATTATATTCATGACATAATTCTAGTAAGGATTTTCGTTCTTCCTCATTTAAATGCTCTGTGCGTAATGATGAATCTTTTATTTGTTCTTCTCGACAGATTTTGTATTTTGTATTTTCATTTCTTGTCTGTATTGCGTTTACAAATTCTTGCGTTTACAAATCTTCTATCTTTTCTTGTATATCTATATCTTCTAATGTTATTTGTGGTACTTGAACAATTTTTTCTTCTTATGTAACATTCAGTATGCTGATTGGACATGTATAATTTCGTGGTTCGACTAGGCAACATCAAATAAAAATTCCAGACATTATTTCCTCTGGCTTCGTTAGTTCAATTTTGTTTTGGTTAGCCGTGACTTGCACGATTGTTTCACTGCGCGGCCCTAAAATTACGCGCCCATATAGGTAAAGCTTAAAATTCGTATTTTTAAATTGTATCGAATTTTTCGGTCAAACGCAGTTATATATCGCCAGATGAAATCTGCTCCTAAGATTGCATCGTATTCCATTGGCGCGTTATCTCGCACTATATATACCGGGTGTCGTATCTTTTTTCGTCCCACGTTCCACTCTGACGCGGGGAAGTCGGTTTACTTTCGCCCGTTTTGCTCTTTTTATTTTTAAAATTTTTCGCGGAATTTTCTCTTCGCGAATTTGAAAAAATTTTTTCAGGTGGATTTCACTTTTTCCATTTAATGTCCAACATTCTTGGCGCAAATGTCCTATTTTATGACAATAACTACATTGCTTTTCAATTGTATTTATGCGGGGTTGCCCTTCTGGCTTAGGCAGAGTGAATTTGTTTGCGAAGCGGCCTACAATCGCGCCCATAATGACCAATTTTTCCGCATTTATCGCAACGCAGGTTTCGCGCTTGTGGCGTGTTAGGATTATACATGTTTTGGTTTCTGTATGTGGGCGCTCGCGTGTTAGGTCCTCGCGTTTTCTCCTCTGCACTAGCCCCTGCGATTGCTTCTTGTAATATATTATAATGTTGCGATCATACAAGTAATTTAATGTCTTCGTGTAAATCATTTTGATAATTGTGCAACGCCTGTTCTTTTATATTTTCTAAGATCGCGTGTTGCTGCTCAGTAGTATGGCTTTTGCCCTCTTCTATGGACTCGTAAAGCTCCATGACTAGGTTATCTATTCACCTGCCGAATTCTTGTACGCTTTCGTTTGGTTTTTGTTTGAGCGAGTTAAATTCAAGTAGGTAGCAGTACTTCGTTTGCTCAATTATTCTTTCTCTAGTTCTCGCTTTAATTGCTCGAAATTTACTATATCTCGTGTACGGAAATCCATCATGGTCTTGCCCTTAAATATGATGCATTTTTATAGGATAGCCTCCAATAAAGATTGTTCATCCGCAGGGTGTATATTTTTTATAGCGAACATGTTTTCATTTAGAAATTCGTACACGCGTCCTCGTGACGTGCCGTCGATCTCTGGGATTATGTTACGCGCGTCCTTCAATGTTAGAAATGCCAATGTGTTTCCCGGTTGGTTTCGTATGTTCTGATACGAACGTTCGTAAGTTATCGTAAATCTAACGGGTGAGACAAAAAATCTTGATACTCTCGTATGCTCGCCCAGATAATTGTGCCTGCCGGCTTAATTCATTTACTTGCACGCGGAGATAGCGTATTTCATTCATTAGTTCACGGAGTATAATATTGTCAGGCGGTGCGTCAATTATGACGCGGCGGTTAGTCCGATTTTCCTGTGGACTGTTTCTATCGATTGAATGTCATAGTTGCAAGATTTCGTTGTCAATTTCGTTCTGTTGTTCGGTGGATGAGTGAGCCATTTCGTTTATTAACGATTGATATATGTTAAAAAAATCAAATATGCTTCCGTCTCATAAATTTGTTTGTCGGTGTGAATATGTCACTTTAGTCGGGGAGTTGGATTGATTTAACGTAAGCAAATTATAATCTTCTTCGTTGTACGGAAATTCGCATTCGGTTATGACATGAACGTCTTCGGCGCTTTCGTATTTTAGTACACGACGCACGTTGTCGCGTATTTCTATTAACGCATTTCTCGCAGTATTGGCCAGGTCGCATACGCTACGATGTCCTTTGCTGTGAACATTTGTTTGTTTTGTAAAATATTGTTTTTTGTGACTTACATTAGTAGATACATAATCGGATACGCTCGCATGGTTGCTGCTGCTTATGTTGATGGTCGTGCGTGTCGGTGAAGCGTTCTCGCTGTCGGTATACACGGTCGGCGCTGTCTGGCTCTCGTGGAATTTCTGATCGTTGCTCCGCTGCCACTGGACACTCGTTATCTTAGCAGGTCGACACTGTGCTAATTTTTCACTATTTTGGCACAGTTTTGTGGGACTTATTTTCTGACAGGGCCTTTTCCGTCCGCCTGTTTTCTACAGGTCTTGAATTTTCGATTTACAGGGAAAATTGGTTCTTCTGCCTGCAGCTTTTAACTTACTGCAGGTCTTATCACTTGAAAAATTTTTCCTCTCCTTTTTTATTCGTAATTCAGTACGTCAGGGCTTGTCCTTTTGATTCTGCTGGCTGGTGCAGTGTTCCTCTCAAGCTGTTGCTCTTTGGAGATGATTTTGACTATCCCACCGCTGTCACCAAAATGTTGTATCCCGGATGGACTACAACGTTATTATTCGTTCGCCAAGTCTAAGGAGTTGGAACTCCGAGCAGGATCGTTGGGTGAAAGGGTTCTTCTTGAAATCACTGACACACACTTTCCTTTAATTTGATTGATTTATTTTAACAATGGCACAAATAGTTAACAATTCACTTGCTATATTTCGCACACACGATTGAATGTCGTCGGGCGGACCTGTGTGAAGATAGCCCCCCAACATTGAAAAACAAAGTTTCTATAGCTCATTCGATTGCTCATCGCACATGTATGCACATTTCGAATTTTCGTTTGCACACTTCTAGTAAAAAAGTTATTAACAAAACAAATTTCGGGAGGCCATCTTCACACTAGCCCCCCAACTGTGAGTAAATTAAATAAAAAATAGCTCAATTGATAGATATTCGTTTGCACATAGCCAAACAGGTCGATTTTTCGTTTGCACACTTCTAGTTAAAAAGTTATTAACAATTAAAGATTCGGAAGCGAGCGACTTCGGTAGATGAGATAGAAACAAAAATGTTTTGCTTAAAATGGTATTACTTGATAGATTTTTGTTTGCACTTTTCCGAACAGGTCGAATTTTCGTTTGCACACCTCTAGTTAAAAAGTTATTAACAAACAAAGTCTTGAGGAGCGACAGTTCTACATAAAAAAATTCGTTTTCAGGATGAATTCCGAAGATACGCGATTCAAAGTAGAACCAATCGATAGATATTCGTTTGCACATTGCCAAACAGGTCGATTTTTCGTTTGCACACCTCTAGTTAAAAAGTTATTAACAATTAAAGATTCGGAAGCGAGCGACTTCGGTAGATGAGATAGAAACAAAAATGTTTTGCTTAAAATGGTATTATTCGATAGATTTTTGTTTGCACTTATCCGAACAGGTCGAATTTTCGTTTGCACATCTCTAGTTAAAAAGTTATTAACAAACAAAGTCTTGGGGAGCGGCAGTTCTACATAAAAAAATTCGTTTTCAGGATGAATTCCGAAGATACGCGATTCAAAGTAGAACCAATCGATAGATATTCGTTTGCACATTGCCAAACAGGTCGATTTTTCGTTTGCACACCTCTAGTTAAAAAGTTATTAACAATTAAAGATTCGGAAGCGAGCGACTTCGGTAGATGAGATAGAAACAAAAATGTTTTGCTTAAAATGGTATTATTCGATAGATTTTTGTTTGCACTTTTCCGAACAGGTCGAATTTTCGTTTGCACATCTCTAATTAAAAAGTTATTAACAATTAAAGTTTTAGAAGCGAGCGACTTCGGCAGATGAAATAGAAACAAGAATGTTGTGCTTAAAATGATATCAATCGAAAAGTTGTGACGTTTCAGTTATTACAAGATATAACGTTTAGGTACAGATATTAAAGATGAGCGAGAACATGCAATAGATTTATGAGAAATAAACAAGAACCGAATATGAATGAAAACGCCACAACTTTTCGATTGATATCATTTTAAGCACAACATTCTTGTTTCTATTTCATCTGCCGAAGTCGCTCGCTTCCGAATCTTTAATTGTTAATAACTTTTTAACTAGAGGTGTGCAAACGAAAAATCAACCTGTTTGGCAATGTGCAAACGAATATCTATCGATTGGTTCTATTTTGAATCGCGTATCTTCGGAATTCATTCTGAAAACGAATTATTTTATGTAGAACTGCCGCTCCCCAAGACTTTGTTTGTTAATAACTTTTTAACTAGAGGTGTGCAAACGAAAATTCGACCTGTTCGGAAAAGTGCAAACAAAAATCTATCGAATAATACCATTTTAAGCAAAACATTTTTGTTTCTATCTCATCTACCGAAGTCGCTCGCTTCCGAATCTTTAATTGTTAATAACTTTTTAACTAGAGGTGTGCAAACGAAAAATCGACCTGTTTGGCAATGTGCAAACGAATATCTATCAATTGAGCTATTTTTTATTTAATTTACTCATAGTTGGGGGGCTAGTGTGAAGATGGCCCCCCGAAATTTGTTTTGTTAATAACTTTTTTACTAGAAGTATGCAAACGAAAATTCGAAATGTGCATACATGTGCAAACGATGAGCAATCGAATGAGCTATAGAAACTTTATGTTTTTCAATGTTGGGAGGCTATCTTCACACAGGTGTCGGGCGGCTCGGCGCGTGTCGCATTACTCTGGCGGCCGATGACCGGGTATGACACTTGAGATACTGATATTATGGCTCGCGTGAACTTGGCGACGGACTTTGTTAATATCCCGCGCGACTTTAATTAGCTTATGATTCCGATTCCGAACGACTTACAATTTCGACTCCGAATAACTCCGCGCGATAGATAAACTCGATGCCTGATCAGCGTTCTGATCGGGTTCATCGATCGATTACGCAATATTAGTAAATCAATATTGCGCACATATCGACATATCAATATTGCGACGATATCTGAGTATAAGTTTCATGGGATCTGTATGAATACTCTTTATTGCCGAACACGATGAGACATTCTTGGGCTATCAAGACTGCGACTCAGCTCGAAAAGCCGCGATCTTTGCTGTACAGACTGACAAAAAAAATAACATGAATGCACATAAATATTTCTTCGACAATTGTAAATTGACCAACATAAAACTTTATCTAAATCTCAGACTTTTATCCATACGATGATCTGAATCTAGACTTTGACAAATATAGATATGCTGCCTTATATGACATGTATTTACGTTTCCGTACATCTTATTATCAAATTGATAAAATATCATATCGCGAATCGTTACACAACTATATCATCTTTGCGAATTTTTGTTGTGCAATCATTGATTGTCCGCAGCAAAATGAGTCCATCAAGAGCGCCACCGTAAATGTGCGATTAGAATTTGAGTTCAAAGAGAATATACCAGCGAATACTACCGCCTATTGTCAGTAGGAATATAAGGCGGGTTCTAACCCAGAAGCGTTGAGGGGGGTGCGGGTGTGCGGGGGAACTGCGCGCAACCGAGGAGCTCCGGGGCGGGGGAGGGGGACGGCGCGTGTCGGGCGACCCAGTGCCATTGAATGTAAACAGCGTCGACGATTGATGTCTTCAGAGCACCGTAATAAATAATTACCAAAAGATAAATAACGACATCGACGATTGATGTCTTCAGAGCACCGTAATAAATAATTACTAAAAGATAAATAACGAAGATGATATAAAAAATTGGACGCGTGGACATGACGTCAGAGGGGGAGGGGGGGGGCCACCGCCGCCGCCACCGCCGCCGCCGCCGCCGCAGCCGCCGCCGCCGCCACCGAGTAAAAAATAAAAAAAGAAAAAAACTAAAAAAGACTCACCAGGTTGAGGTAGAAAGTCACTTAAAAAAAGTACAAAAGTCAGTACGAAAGTCACTTAAAAAGTACAAAAAAGAAATGTCCAAGAAAAAAATGTCACGTAAAAAATACACACAAAAAAATGTTTAACAAATCCAAGAAAAAAAGCACTCGGTCACTGTAACAAAATACACACAAAAAAGAAAAATAATCCATGAAATAATTTTACTCCCTCCGGATTATTCGCAGGAGGGAGACTTCATTCGCATATCGCGAGATTAACCCGCGGGGGGAGCTTCTAAATAATTATTCTCCTCCTCCTCTTCCTCCTCTTCCTCCTCTTCCTCCTCTTCCTCCTCGTCCTCCTCTTCCTCCTCTTCCTGTGTCAATAAACGAATATATTCGGACAAAGGTATTAGCCATGGCACCTCCTCTTCCTCCTCTTCCTCCTCTTCCTGTGCCAAAGCCAATGCACGAATATATTCGTACAAAGGTATTGACCACGGCAATTGCGTGGCACCAATGAGAGGGTTATTGTCAATATAATAAATATGTTGTTCCTCCACAAGTACTACAAAGTTACCACGGTACTCTGCCCCGTCGAATTTTGCGCAGATAATCACGCGTGGTAATTCCATTGCGAAGACGTTGCACTTAAAGGTCGTTACGCAAAAAGTAATTGTTTTTTCACGCACCAGTGATTCTTCGCGCACCAAAAAAAAATTATTATCGAGGCCACGTTTCAATGTCTCCACAAAGACTCATTGCATGAGACTGAACGCGGCGTGTCAAGAGAGAAGCGCCGATACTCCGGCTGCTATAAACAAATCAGAGAGACCTATGATGGCTTTTTTTCGTAGAAATCGGCGTACGTGTCACGGCGTGTCAAGAGAAGCGCCGATACTCCGGCTGCTATAAACAAATTGGGGAGACCTATGATGATGCTCCGACAAGGGACAAAGAAATTGTCGATGATATATAATGGGTCATGCGGTGTGCAGGATCACAGTAGGTGGAAATCTAATGTGAGAGAGCGAAAAGTGCATACAACAAAAAACGCAAAAAAGTATCGCGTGTCTAACTGAGAAAGAAAAAAAATGGCAAGTGAAAGGACATCACAAGAATTCGATTATCTAGCAAATATTAGAGATTTGTTAAGAATTACGTATCCAACGGAAGCAGTAAGTATATGTATCTTTCTAATGTTTAAAAATATTAGTAAACTCAATATTGTAAAAAAATATTAAATTCAATATTTTTTGTAATTTTGACAGACATTATATCTCGACGGTATCGCAGTCGTGGAAACTGTACAAGTGAGGAATGTTATACACATTCACATACGCCACCCGAATGGAGTATGTAACTTTTTTCTCCTTTTTTTTCCTTTATTTGATATGTAATGAAGTGTGTGAAAATGAGATTTTTTATTATTTGTTGCAGTACTTATGCATATACGATATTCAAATAAATGGGTTTATGAATATTAACCATCGGCGATGGATACGATACCAGCGTCGCCAACATAGGGAATATTTATCGTTTTTTGTGGAACGAAATTAGTCGCGAGGACGTATTCGATCTACAGAGACTCTTCGGTTTACGTCCCTATGAAGAGGATGAAGAAGTGTGGTGAAGTGTCAAAATATCCACAAATATATATCCACAAATATATATCCACAAATATATCAAATATATATACACACACACAATATATACAAATATAAATATAGTATAAACAATAAAATATAGTATATACAATAAATAAAAGTGTATAAGTTATTCTTTTTTGCATTCAATAAATAGTAAAAAAATTTTTCACTTTTTTAAATCGTGATTCAATTTCTTTCATGACCGACACACTGACCTACATTCCTGCTCGGCGCGCGCGCGAGTCATCCCGGCAAGATAAACTTCTCGGCGTTATATGATAAGAAGCGGTACGTCGATCGTTAGAATTATCAACGCATGGAAAAGAAATAAAAAACATAATTCGTATATCAACGCATGGAAAAGAAATAAAAAAAACATAATTCGTATATCATATTTATTTCATTTATGGTTATCTGACCACCAATTAAATAATTTGAATACATTTTGTAATGCGCAATTAGTATAGTGATATCCGCATCGCATAGTATTATCAGCGTCCAGATTGTTTAGAGAATCTACGTTTTCGTAATCAGCATCCAGAGTCTCGATGTACACGCGCTCATCGTCCAGAAGCAAATTCCACAGCCATTGTCGTTTTTCGTGTCCCTTGACATATACGACAGCATCATCGTCGTCGTCGTCGTCGTCGTCGTCGTCTTCTTCTTCTTCCGTTCCATGCACAGCCTTTGTAATCAAACTCTTAGCTTCGCTGTATGGAATCGTTCCGTCGTCCCATCGTAGTCTATGGTGATGACGTATCACCCAACGTGCGCGAGACTTGTCGACACTTGCGAGGAAATGCCATGGTATAGGGCTTGCGAAAATATAGTGAGAGAGAACGGTCCGTTTTCTGAGAGCGGCAAACTCCTTTACAACAAACTGTCCTCCAACGAGAAAACCTTGCAGATCTACGAACGTTGGCACGACCATGACGAGCAATTTTTCGAGACTGCGGTCGATTTCGATGTATCGTAGATTTTATTGTCTCTCTCTCATGTGCCAGCGATGCTCTTAGGTGATCTTGCGTACAACATTGGTCAACGGATTGTAGTGAACCACGCGATCGTGTATAATGAGACAGTACGCGGTGGTATTCATCGGTACGTTCTCCTTAGTCTCAAATTCCAATCTCACGTCCACGGTTGCGCTCTTGACCGATTCGTTTTGTCGAGAACAATCGATGATTACGAATGGGCCGTTATGTAGAAAAGACGTGACGGTGAGACTCGGCTCGAGATACTCGTATCCGTAGTAACCCTTGCAGAAACGCGCGTACGTTTCGTACAACACGGACCATCTGTTTTTGTCGAAATCAAGATGCATATCGTCGTACGGATAACATTCCGAGTTCAGATAGAGTTTCACGTTGGTTAAATTGCAGTCGTCGAATCGGCTCGTGTCCTCAGCCATGACATTTTTGCGACCTGTTTGCAGAGCAAAGATGACGTATCGCGGTTTCTCGAGCTGAGTAGCGGTCTTGATGGCCCACGAATGCTTGGTTGTACGCTGTAACAGCGGAAACTCGTACAGATCCCACGAGCGAAAAGCCATGCTCAAGTATCGTCCGCTCTCCAAAGTGCGCAGCATCGATAGTTTTTTTATCTCGCTCAATAACACGTGCGGCATTCGCCATTGTATCTTGAATAAGTCGACCACGGGATCCAACGCCGAATTTCCCGTCAGGCAATTGTTGTCGTTACGAGATCGTATCAAGATCAATTCGTGACGAGCGTTGATTATCACGCGTCTGTAATCCTCGCAAAATCCCAACAGTGCGTAGAGAGGTACGCAAAAGTTAAAATATCCATCCGCGCTGGTATGCGCATCCCAACCGGCATTCCTCAGAATCACGCTTCTGTCGGATGATGTCGTTACGTAATGTTTGAGCGTGCTGGTTACGCCCACGTTTCTGTTACGATCAATCTCCACACCATCAAGCTCGTATCGAATCTCATCGAACAGGAACGCGACAAAATTATTTCCCAGCACCACATCAGATCCCTCGACAACTCTGTTCTTCGTTAGTTTTCCCTCGATATATAGAAAGCTTTCGTACGGCAATGTGTACAGATCCTGTTGCTGTATAGGTATTCTTATCTCATCGCTGTACCCGAATGTCGTATTGGCGAACGGGTTGTACGCATGAGTCTCAATCTTAACGATGCGATCGTCGAAGATTGGCTCGTCTTCGATGTTTAGGATATCAGTCATTTCACAAGTTGCGCACCGCGAATCCTAAAGCTTGTAAAAATTTAACGTTCGACGCGTTAAGTTTCTTCCTCTTCTTGACGCAGCCGGATGAGCGAATATTGTCGATCGATGTTTTCGTTGTAAAAGATGCGTTATCTCTCTGCGTATGCTTCGCTTCGTTCAACACGAGCATCTCAAATGTCACGCTCGCGTTATCGCTGTCGCCGTCGTACGTGCAATCTGACGGTGATCTCTTCTCCTCTGAAATCGAGCAATCGTCCGTTCTGGTCAACAATGCGTATCGTTAGCTCCGTAATGCTCCGTACGATGACTGGCAGGTAAATGATCTGCATCGGCCTTTCCGATATCTTATATCCTGGCGGCACGCTCGGCGAAAATTCGTGTATCGTGTGCACACTTTTGTCGTTGCTGTATGCGCCCGCGGTCACGTTGCACTCTACACGGATAATGTTTACGTTCATTATGTTGATCGACACGTCCGATTCGTGCCACCTTCGCGGTTGCAGTATACGCCTCGAGAAACCCAGCAGCGATCCAATGTTACGAGGCTTGTTAAAGTTTATTCTGTAGGCGCATTTAATCTCACACCTCATCGTGTTGTAATTTGCGCGGAGCACTATCGGGTATTCTCCAATCTCGTCATCGCCGCGCGCGGTGTCACCAGCGTTACCCTCGGGCGCGTCGCGTCGCGGACGTTTCCGTAAAATCTCACGTTTCAAAAATTCATTTATGGCATGCAGTTCATACGACCCCTCGGGAATCGTAATTTCTGCATCGTCTTTGCCAAAATAAAATGTATTGTTCGAAGCGTTTACATTCGGTATCGTGTGATAAGTCTCCAAAATTGTTAGACCAAGCTCGTAGTCATCGTCGCTCAAATCTATGGCTGGAGAGTAATTTGTCGCGAGAACGCTGCTCTTCCCGCTCAGCGTAAGCGTCAGCGACATGATGGAAAAAGCGTTCGACGAATACTGAGACGCCGCGACATTTTGTCGGACTTTATAAATTCACGCGCGTCGACCGTTTTGGAGAAGAAACCACAAGCACAGCTGCCCGCAGACGCTCTGATCGTACGTCTGATAGGACGTTCGATTGTACTCTATCGTAGCATCGTCTCCGAAATATCGTATCAGTTCCTTGGGCGGTCGAAGATTACCAAAACTGTCAAAGTACACAACGCGATTGTTTCTCTTTGCGTACGCTACCCAATGAGTACCGGGGCCCGTCGTGTCGTCCAGATTTACGATACCATTTTCATTTCGACGCGCGCCGCTAATCGGTAATGCGTCACGCATGAAAACACCTCTAAAGTACGGTACGCGCATACGCTTCGCCAGCTGGTCCAATTGTACGTTGGTGGTTACACCCGTAGGTATTTTTATCGTCTCTTTGGCGTTTTTTTTTCTTTTTTTCTTTTTTTCGCTGTTACGCCTCGTCCGCCTTTGTACGGGGCGAGATACAGTCCTCGTCCGTATTTGTACGGAGCGAGATACAGTCCCTGTCCGCGCGTTTCCATCGCGCGACGTTGCAGTTCCTCGAGTGGACGTTGCGCGACTTTCCTGTCGTTTATCGCTTTCGCCACGCTGGCCGCTCCGCCGATTAAGGATCCGAGAGCGCCCAAAATTGGCAAAATCGGTAACACACCACCTCGTTTCGCCGTTGGAAGTATTCGTTTCTTTTTTTTGCCGGTTTTTTTCTTCGCCTTCATACCCATGCCGATCTTGGTCTTGGCTTTCATCGCTGCCCAAACGGCTGCAGCTGCAGCTTTCTCGCTCAGAGCCGAATCTCTCGCGATGACGCGTCCTAAGGCTTTATCGGCGAGTACCTTGTCCGCCGCGTGTCTGTCGGTGAGATCGTTGCTCTGAGAATACGCAATGTCGTGTTCACGGCACGCCGCGTCCAGTGGATTTATGCCCGTTTCACCTCTGGCTAATCGCTTTTTCAGCCGAGTACCCGGACCGCAAAACTGATAGCCGGGGATATGTAGTTCGAAAGGAAGCGCGTTTATCGCTCGATTGAGCAGACCTCCAATGTAGCCTTCGTTTGACGCTGTTGCTGGCATAGGCCACAATCCTTTATCCTCGGTGCAGGACCGTCTATATGATCTCGATCCCACGATTGATTATAATGCTCGACGCAGCGACGATAGGTTTGAACCTCCAAATCCGCCTTTATATACTCCGGAAGCTTGTCCCACACGTGATCGATATAATTACCGCACACGCGTAACAGTACGACCTTCGGTATATATTGCAACTGCTCAGCGCTCAAATCCCGAATATCGGAGGGATGCGACAGCGCGAGATACATTTTTGCTACTGAGCGATTCGTGGTTTCGCGCGCCTATAAATAGGCGTTCGATCGAAGCCTAGATAACGCAGTGCGAACATGAAATTTGTACGGCAGCCGCTGACGATACGCGTCGCGAACTGTGACGAGAGAGCGCGAATGATGGGAGACATCGCGACGGAGCGCAAGCACGGTGAAATGTTACCGAGTACTATACGCGCCATCATTTGCGGGCCGTCGAATTGTGGTAAAACCAACGTTCTCATAAGCTTGCTCGAGAGTCCGCACGGTGTACGTTTCGAGAACGTGTACGTATACTCGAAATCGCTGCAACAACCGAAATATCGATACTTGGAAAATTTACTAACATCGATAGAAGAAATCGGCTACTTTACGTTCTCCAACAACAGTGACGTCATTCCACCGAGCGAGGCACGTCCCAATTCGATCTTCGTCTTCGACGACGTTGCGTGCGATAAGCAAGATGCTGTGAGAGAATACTTTTCGATGGGCCGCCACTCGAACGTCGATTGCTTCTATCTCTGTCAGACGTACGCGAGGATACCTAAACATTTGATACGCGACAATGCGAACCTGCTGATTCTGTTCAAACAGGATGGTACCAACTTGAAACATGTTTACAACGATCACGTGAATACCGACATGTCGTACGATGAATTCTGTGCGTTATGCCGCGATTGTTGGCAGCGCGAGTATGGATTTCTAGTGATAGATAAGGACAGTCCGCTTATCAATGGGCGATACAGAAAGGAATTTAATACGTTCGCGGTACCGTAACGTGGTTAATCGATGTCGATACGTCAAGCAGGCAACATGGATAACACTAAAGATCGCGAGAAAATAGCGAAACAGATTGCGAAAACGAGCGATTCGATTCGCAAAAAATATCGCGCTTTAAAAATTGGTAAAATAGCTGAAGATACAGCGTTGGAGAAACGCTTCAAGCCCATCGTCGAACCTCTAAAACAGATTGTTGAAAAAACCGAGGAATCTCAATCGATTAAAAGAGAAGCAAAGGATCTCGGTATTAAGAAAAAACGTGAAGACAGCGATGACGACAACGATAACGATATTACTACTACTACTGACAAGGATTCATATTGGACGGATGTTGGATGGTTGAAATTAACGCCGCAGTCTAAAAAACAACGTACAACGAAAGAATTGAAAGCCGCGTCAGATTCACTCGTGTTCGAGTCTACACCGATACAACCATCGAAAGACCCATCGAAAGAACCACCGCTGTTCCTGCAAAAGGAAGATGTTTTCGAAACAAAAGACGTCAGTGAACCGTCATTCGAAACAACCATCAAACAGAGTCTGCAAACGCAACAAGGTCGAGAGGCGTTGCATAATCAGCTGGGACCATTAGGGCAAAAGTACGTAAGCCCTCTCCTCGATGATAATGGAAAAAACGATACATTTGATCGCGTATACGGTGTTTATTTCGATAAAACCAATGGTGCGATGCTTGGTGACAAGAAATTTGACGTTGACAAAAATGACTCCATAATCATAGACAATGTGAGATACAATGGTACACCAGGATTGTACGAATTGATCTTCAAGAGACTTCCCGATGACGCGGTTTTTACCGAGGATGACAAACAAACGTATAAAAGTATATTGTTAACAACAAATGCTCATAGACGTGGTCACAGCGCCCATAATCCCATCAAGGGCAATAGGGGATCCAAGTATATTAACATCATCGCTCCGCTCGTATCTACGTATGGAAGTAGCGGGCGTAAAAAAGGTGCAGGCGTGAGCAATATACCAACCGCCATGAAGTTAAACGACAACAAGATCGATTACGTGCATTGGGACGATCCCAACGAACTGGTGGATCGACTCCGATTGCTCGACGCTTCGCACCGAGCTGGTAACAACGCTCACGACAACGAGATGCTGTCGATCATCGAGGAACTTCGCGAAGCCGGCATTATTATAAATTAATCGCGTATCGACGAAACGAGCCAGTCGATTAACGTCAGTGAGGAAAAACAATTTTAAATTGTATATCTTATCTTTACTATTAAACATCGTCGAAACATGCGATCCGATGGACGTGAAAAAAATGTTAGCTCCGAGAGGCGACGACTCGTTGAGGAATTGCACGCTCCGGCGAGGAGAAATTTTCCACGAAGACGTGTCATAATTCGGGGATACGACGATCTGTGGCAGGCTGACATCGTCGAGATGCGTCCGTACTCGAGTTTCAACAGAGGTCATCACTACATACTCACCGTCATCGATGCGTTGAGCAAGTACGCCTGGGCCGTACCGCTCAAGAGCAAGGTCGGAAGCGAGACGGCTAACGCTATCGCTAAGATAATTCGAGAGAGCGGAAGATGCCCGAGAAACTTGCAAACGGATATGGGAAAGGAATTTTACAATGCCGATGTGCAAAAACTCTTGAAAAAACACAACGTTAATCATTATTCCACGTATACGGTGTTGAAGGCATCGATCGTCGAGCGATTCAATCGCACGCTTAAGAACGACATGTGGAAGATGTTTACGCTCAACGGCACTTACAAGTGGGTCGACGCGCTACCGCGTCTCGTGTCAGATTACAACGCGCGCAAGCATCGCACTATCGGCATGCGACCCGTTGACGTAACTCCCGCGATCGCCAAAAGACTCTTGGATACGGTATACAGCGCGATAAAGATCGCAGGTCCAGCAAAATTCAAAGTAGGCGAATCGGTACGCGTGAGCAAGTACAAGACAATTTTCGAAAAAGGTTACACGCCAAATTGGACCACCGAGGTGTTTAAGATCGTTACAGTGCAGCGTACTAATCCCGTAACTTATCTGCTCGAGGACTATCGCGGAAAATCGGTCGCGGGCGCGTTTTACGAGCACGAATTGCATCGCGCGACTCATCCGGACGTGTATCTCGTGGAGAAAGTACTACGCAGGAAGGGAGACAAGGTTTACGTCAAGTGGCTGGGATTCGATAGATCGCATAACTCATGGATAAACAAAAGCAGTGTGATTTAATTCATTTTTCTTATTTTTATAATGTATTAAAAAAATAAATATACACTGTATACATGTATACAAAGAGTTTTTATTATTTTTTCTTCCATTACATTTTTAAACTATACATGTATGTAACTTACGAGAACACATGTAAAACTACATGTATTATAAACAATATATGTACTAAGCTGAGTATATACATTAAATAAATCGAAGAGAGAATTAAAGCTAATTCCTCAGCAAGCAGGATCTTGGTTGCTATTATAAATTATATATAAAATAAATTTGAATAGCTAAATTTTATTGTAAAAACTACATATAAAAACTACAAAAAATACATACATCTATACTACATATATAACAGTATCGTATAAAACTACAAGAATACATACGTTCATACATACATAGATATGATACATAGGTACGTACATACATACGTGCATACATGCATACATATAAACTATATAAAAAATATAAAAATATATGTACATTGTATAAACATGTATATATGTATATTACAACGGAATCCGCCAATGTCCCCACGGTAACGTCTCCGTCGAATCCGGTACGATGTATCGTTTGTCGTCGTACGGACTCAGAGCGATTTTCGACTCGGACACCGTGTATACTTGGTGTAGCTTGGATCTTATACACGACTGGCGACGAGTCATTTCGATCTCTTCGTTCAAGCACCGCGTATAATCGTCGAACGTTATTGTTCGCGTTACGACGTTATTCTTTACACCTTTCACCTTTTTAATGTCTTTTCTGCCGTCCACCCTCACCGCGTACATCTTCGCTCTGAGTCCGACGAATTCCGTCATTATCGCACCGTTATTCTCATCCTTCATTAGACCGGGTACTTTTTTATTCGCGAGAGGCATCCCGTACGCGTTGTCCGTCGGATAATCGCTCGTATCGAATCTAGCGATATCGCGTTTCATCGCCTCGTACACATCATCGCACTCGATGTGGTATACGAGACTGTCCGTGTCGGTGTACATGATCTTACATTTCTCGCGATACAGCGGTGACATGTATTCGTGGTGAAATTCGTACAAGCAGATTTTCGATATGTCGAGTATACACATACCCACGTAAATCGGCTTGTTGAATTTTACCTCGAGTTTACGCAGTTCGACGGCGATTAAGTTTTCCGCAAAGACGCTGCGGCTGTGGAAATTTGGTTTCGCGATCATTGCCTCCGCGCCATACCGTCCGTCCCATTTGGTCAAAAGTTTAACGTCGACGTGATTGCGCACATTTTCCATTGTTTTACCGAATACCGCGTTGTTCATTAATTTGTACAAATTTTTCTCAAAATCGTTTTTCGCGTACGTTCTAAAGTGTGTATTGAGTTCGATGTAATCGCGGAGCCAGGCGGATTGAGCAAATTGTAGTACGCGATGTATCTTTGCGATACGAAGACCATGGCGCGTACATTGCTGCAGGTTGCGATAATGGATGACGTACCGCTTCTTATCGTATAACGTCGCGAGAAGTTTATCCTGCCGCGTGCCGGGTGGTTTATCGCGCGTCGGACAGAAAGGTAGGTCAGTGTGTCGATCGTGTAAATGATGCGGATACTCGAGATCGACCTCGAGAATATAACCCGTAGACGAATCCGGAGCGATCGCGCTCGCGTCAAAGTTCTCAATGTCTTCCATCCATCGAAATTCGGCATAGGGCAGCGGTTGACACATCGCCCATCCGTACAGATTATTTACGTCAAAGTACATAAGGTATGATGACGGTTTCGACGGGTCGTACGAACGCATGTACTTGTTATTGGCCTGCGCGTATCTGCCGGAACATTGACTGAGACCGCCGCGTATACCGCGTTCGATAAACATAACCATATCGATGTCGGTGAGCAACTCAAATTTTACGCGCGTATGTTTCAACATGGCGTCCCACGTGAAACCTGGCAATGTGTAGTAATGCGCGGGATCGAGTCCATAACTCGCGACGCAACTTTCGCGGAAATTTTCGAAAACGTCGGCCAATAACAAGACATCGGTCTTGAGATATAGATCGCTGTATTCGCCGAGCGTTCGGATGGAGAACCGCTGCCAGACGTTCGCGGCGTGCGCGTAATCGTTCTCCGACACCGTGTCACCGGTCAACGAGCTATAGAACGATTCGCGCGGTGGTAGGCGCGTGTCCTGCAGCTTGTCCGCGCGATCCACGTATTCGTACGGAAAGACACCTTTGCGCGTCAACAAATCAAAATCTTCGTTTGAGACCGTGGAAAATTCGGAACGTAAAATTTTTAATTTTTCTTTCGTTAGAAAAGATGCCAATTTATCAAGGCTGGTATTTAAAAATTTGTACGAATCTATGAACCGCAAGCGTACGCAATTTCGCGAATCTGATCTCTCGGTGGTATCTTGAACGTGTTTTGTAAACGAAATATATTTTTCTTTTGTTATCGGCAGCACGTCGATCCTGCCTTCGAACGCCGTAGCTATTTCCGTGATGATAAAGTGCGCGTCATAACCGGATAAGTTGTGAAATACTATGGGAATGCAATATGAATCTTTATAATTTAGATTACAATTTGAGTGCGCGGGACCACGGTAACGACCGGTAAGATGGCAATGATCGCGTACCCGCGTGTCGTCCGACGCAAATGATTTCTCGCAAATGTGACAACGCGTCGCGCTACGATATGCCTCCCACTGCTCTCTCGACAACGTTTCCATGGGGACATTCGCGGATAACAGAATTTTTACTTGATGCGCCAAATCTTCGAGTTGCCGAACGAACCACGCAACGCAATCTTCGTCGCGACGAAATCGATATACCGATAACGCGTCGTCGTACGAGCATCGCACGTAGTATCCGATGCTAAATACCTCGTGCTGCTGGTAGGTGTACGATGCGTCTTCCTTCTCTGCCGGTTCCGTTCGCCGTAGTACGCACTCCAAGTCCGCGTAAACGATGAATGGAAGTCGTTCCTTATTCGTGTGGTTCTTGAATTCGAGCCACTTGTCGTCCTCGCTCGGCAGTCGGATGGCGCAATCGTTCATCTTTTCGCAGTCCGTTGTATGTGACTGCAATCTTTCAGACGAACTGAAGTAATGTAGACATCTGCAAACGGAAAATATGATTTTTTAATAAACAATTTTATAAGAGAAATAATAACATTTGTTAAAATACATACCGGTCGCAAAAGTATTTCTTGCATTTCTTCTTGTTTATTTGCGAGCTCACAAGGCGGGACAGATCTTTGATGTACGCAAAGTGCCCCGCGTTGTCGTCACGCGGATCCTGCACGTACAATAGATTTACGTGCTTCTCCATCTTCCTTGATGTCAGCCGTATCGGGAGAATCTCCTTTTCCTTGATACCATAGACGTTGATGGAGATGTCGTTGAGACGTTCGAACTTCTTAATTTGGTTCAACGTCATCGGAAACGTAATGTCTTGCAAATTTAACACTGTCGTATAATGCGGGTACGAGGATTCCCGATCTGTATGTTTTTTGGCCGGATGTAAGGCCGCGACCACCGACCACGCGAAACACGCATTGTCATTGGATCGTACATTGATCACCGCTCGCTTTAACATAATTTCCCGCGGCACTTCGATGTAACATCCCGCGTGCATTGGATTATATTTGTTCACGTTTACAGTCAAATTGAGAATTCGCGACAGCGCCCATCCACTGTCGCGTTCTTGGAATTCTTCGAGCGACGCCAACGTGGGTTCGATGACGTGCTGCTCGTACCACTCGTCCACATTTGACACTCGAAAGAGTTCACTATTTTTAGTGTTTATACTTTTGTTCGCGCGTTTATCGCCCGTCACAAATTCGCCATTGAACGTGGTGTTCACTTTCACACTATCGTGTCTTTGTACAATGTCTCGCACTCGCTCGAGCACTACACCACCAGCGTCTTCTAAAAATTGTCGCGGCTCGATATAGTCCACATTGATCACCGCACCAGTCAATATACGGCTTTCAAATGCCGTATCGATTTCTCGCCAAACGAGAGATCCATTGTCTCTACTGGTGCTCGCGTACTCACCACCAACGTGCACGAAACGTCTTTCTAGTTGTACTTTTGCACCCGCGAGTCGCGCGATCCTCGCCACCGCAGATTGTCTATTTGCAACGGTGAGTCGAGGACGCTTAACACGGCTAAGTTCCTCGAGTTGTTCGATGCACTCCTCACATCGTTGCAACCACGCGAAACACTCCACCAAGGTAGCGACTTGGCTGCACTGCTCCAGCAGCTCGCGTTCCACTCGCTCTAGGTGTTCCATATTGCAAACTCTTGATTCTTTTAAATTGTTGTGTTGTCTCATCAAAACAATTTTACATTTTTTTACTTTCTTTTTTCTTTTCTCTATAGCTGCTTTAACTCGAAGCCAGTATACAAAGCGTTGTATTTCCGCCATGTCCGGAGATTGATGGGAATAGAACAACCATATATGAGTATCCTCGCTTCTTGGAATTATCTCTGCTACTTTTTGCCGCGAGAGAGGTAGTAATATATTGTATGCGTGTCCTCTATAATGATAATATATGCACGCTTCCAGAATTATTTCCGCTCTCTCAGAAGGAGCGGAGAAGCAGAGAGTCGAATTGTAGCGTCCCTTAACTCTTGGACGAGGAATCGGAAAATGGGGAGTTGGGGTATAGTGTCTCTTTATAAAATACACCGCCACGTTCACTGATAGATGAGAGATTGAATCCCATAATGGAGAACTTGTTAATTCTTCCAATGACCTTTCCATAATGTTTTATATCACACTCTTCCACTTGTATATGCCTCGTTCACAATGTTGTCTTTTTTTCAATTTGTGCAAATTGGGCACATGTTGCATGGCATTATCACACAGACGGACTGTCGGCAATTGGAGCAAAATCGGCTGTTTAGCGCATTGAGAGTATCTATCTCGTGCTTCCTAACGGCATACAATACTCCAATGTCAGTGTCCGCCAGACGAACCATGCATTCGGCACACAGAGTTAGCGCACCACCCGTTGAATAATAAAATTGTATTGAACAATACTTTTTATTATTATTATTCAACGCAAGGAGTTCCGAACGGGTGACAATTTTTTCTGCGTAATCCGTAAGGTCATCACTTTGATCACTTACGTAATTACTATCGTCAGACAATGCGTGCTCTTCGTCTTCAATATCAATGTCTATATTGTCAATATTGTCAATCTCTATTTCTTCTTCATTTTCAAACACTTCGTCCACTATATTCACAAAGTCTTCCTCATCCATATTAAACACATCTTCTATATTTACTACATTATCCATTTTTCACCGTCAACTATTTTTTTCATACACATTAGACTTCCATCTACTGTGATCCTGCACACCGCATGACCCATTATATATCATCGACAATTTCTTTGTCCCTTGTCGGAGCATCATCATAGGTCTCCCCAATTTGTTTATAGCAGCCGGAGTATCGGCGCTTCTCTTGACACGCCGTGACACGTACGCCGATTTCGGCGAAAAAAAGCCATCATAAATCTCCCCGATTTGTTTATAGTAACCGGAGTATCGACGCTTCTCTTGACACGCCGCGACACGTACGTCGACGTTCTACGAAGAGCCATCTTTTCGCGGGCTCTTCCTAGAAAAAAATTTGAACGCCATCGCGCTCCTTTGCGAACATGTCGCTACATGTTTGATTGCAACAATGAATTTCCTAGAAAAAAAGGGGGAGGGGAAAAGTGGGGGAATTAACGGTTTGCCATGTCAAAAAATTTACGCGATCAGTCCTCCTCCATCGAACGATCTGCACGACAAAAACGGTACTCCGCTCCTCCATCGTTCGAACAACACGCAATGTATTCCGCCAAAGGAAGCAGCGCACCGTACAATGGCGAAAAACAAAAGAAGGAATGTAACGCGTAAGTTTCAACTGCATTTTTTTTATTTTTTTCTCTTTTTTCCAATATTGTGCAGTATTATATATTTCATTTCCACAGTATTTCGGTGGAGCGTCGAGCGGTGCGCTTACTGAGCAGACGTTACACTCTGACGGCCACGGGTTACAAATTTCTGGAAATTGGAATCAACGTTGGTCCACCGAGCTACGTGGAGATCGCTCTGGGAGATCATCGGGGACAGGAATTGATACTGTCTCTCGAAACGTGGAAGGGACTCTACGAGCAGCGATGGAATATCTATAAATTGCTGCTAAACGATTACAAAGACAATTTTATAAGTGTCGGACCGTTAACCGTCAGAATTTGTCTGATGAACGACGTTACACTCGTACGTCTTGAATCTTTGAACGTACGCGTAACGATGATCG
This sequence comes from Pogonomyrmex californicus, assembly GCA_024349325.1. Classification (NCBI taxonomy): domain Eukaryota; kingdom Metazoa; phylum Arthropoda; class Insecta; order Hymenoptera; family Formicidae; genus Pogonomyrmex; species Pogonomyrmex californicus. Next base: position 2,920,236 of record JAECZD010000019.1, read on the forward strand.
AATCGACGTTACGTCGAATGTTTGCTCTGAACGAATGTATCGATGTGACGTTCGATCGACTCGTCAGATTCGTCGATACGATCGATACCAAATATACGCGATTCTCCAACATCGCGTCTGTTGTAACAGATCCCGAGGAAGTGCCGAACGCGATACGCGATTGCGATATCTTCGATAGACGTCAACTCGTCGATTGCGAGCTGTTAGCTTTAGTTTTTAGTGTATAAGACAAACACATGTGAATAAAAAAATTTCACACTTAAAAATGTATTCAATTTGTTTAAAAATATAAACATATATAACATGCAAAAAACATGTATTTCTTTCATTTCTTTCTCCCTCACCATAAAATAATTAGAACAATAACATTCTCCATAAGAGAGAGAGAGCCGCAACGGAAGAGATAATACGAGAGAGATATATTTATTTTTTACTCGGCGGCGGCGGCGGCGGTGGCGGCGGCGGCGGCCCCCCCCCTCCCCCTCTGACGTCATGTCCACGCGTCCAATTTTTTATATCATCTTCGTTATTTATCTTTTGGTAATTATTTATTACGGTGCTCTGAAGACATCAATCGTCGACGCTGTTTACATTCAATGGCACTGGGTCGCCCGACACGCGCCGTCCCCCCCCCGCCCCGGAGCTCCTCGGTTGCACGCAGTTCCCCCCACACACCCGCACCCTCAACGCTTCTGGGTTAGAACCCGCCTTATATTCCTACTATTGTCTCATCATACATGACCGCATGATTGAATATAATCCACTGTCCAACGTAGTTTACAAGATGACATAAATTGCAGCGCTGGTATATAAGAGAAACAATAAAACGGTATATCGAAATCGACCGCAGTCTTCTCGATAACAGTCATGTCTGTGCCAACGTTCGTAGACCTGCAAGATTTCCTCGTTGGAGTTTGTCTTAAAAAAATTTGCTGCTTTCAAAGAATGGATCGTTCTCTCCCACTACATTTTCGCAAGCCCTATACCGTGACATTTCCTTGCAAGTGCTGACAAGTCTCGCGCTGGGTACGTCATAGACTGCGATGGGACGACGGAATGGTTCCGCACAGCAAAGCTAAGAGTTTGATTATGAAAACTGTGCATGTTACAAAAGAAGACGACGACGACGACGATGACGATGCCGTCATATACATCAAGGGACACGAAAAATGAATTGCGGAACTTGCTTCTGGATGATGAGCAAGAGTGCATATACATCGAGACCCTGGATGCGGATTATGAAGACATAGATTCTTTGAACAATCCAAACGCTGATAATATTATACGATGTGGATATCACTATACTAATTGCGCGTTACAAAATATATTCAAATTGTTTAATTGATGGGCAAATAATCATAAATAAACGTATATATAATATACAAAATGTTTTTCTTTTTATTTCTTTCTCCGTCATTACGTTGATGATGATGATTACTTAATATTCCAACGATCCTATACATTTTTTTTCAATAACGTTCAATCGACTAGTCAGACTTGTCGATGATAAAGAAATTGTATTATAATTTAAGCGTAAAACTTTTTATTCACATTTTTCTTTTTTACATGGCACTTTACATATTTTTTGATACAGCTGATTTGGTCTTTTTGAAACGAAAATCTGACAACTAATTGATAATGCGATCCTTTGTTTTCTTTCTGTTTATGGTCACTATAACAGTAAACTCGTTCCCGATGTGATCTGCAATTGTACTTGAACGATTCTTTGTCTTTTTCTTGGCCAACACTTGTTCACGAAATACTACCGTAGTAGAGTGCTGCCGTTCAGCGAGGCCATTGGATCTTTTCCATCCCTTCCATTTTTTGAAAGAGGATGATTTATGCTCTGCTATTTCAAAATTTACGCGGATGTGATCGGTCTTCCATCATTCATTGTACAAACGGTCCACACGCAATGTACTCCGCCAAAAAAAGCAGCGCATTGTACGATGGTGAAACAAAGAAGGAACATAACGTGTAAGTGTCGACATCTTTTTTCTTTTTTTTTGCAATTACGCAGTATTATGTACTTAATTTCCATTACACAGTATTTCGGTGGAGCGTCGCGCGGTGCGCTTACTGAGCAGATGTTACACCCTGACGGTTATGGACTTCAAGTTTGTGGAAATTGGAATCAATGTTGGTCCACCGAGCGTTACGTAGAGATCGCCTTAGGAGATCATCGAGGATAGGATATTGTTTTTCGAAACGTGGAAGAGACTCTATGAGCAGCAATGGAATATCTACAAATTGCTACGAAACAATTACAAAGACAATTTTATAAGCGTCGGACCATTAACAATTCGAGTTTGCATGATGAACGACGTTACATTCGTCTTGAATTTTTAACGTCTTGAATTTAAACGTACGCATGATGATGGTCGAATCAACGTTACACCGTATGTTTAATCTCGCCGAATGTATTAATGTAACATTCAATTGACTAGTCAAACTCGTCGATACGATCAATGTTGTGTAAATATACGCGATTCTCCAACATCGCGTCTATTGTAACAAATCCCGAGGAGGTACCGAATGTTATACGCGATAGCGATATCTTCGATAAGCATCAATTCATTGATTGCGAACTGTTAGTTTTAGTTTTTAGTATGTATGATAAAAAGACGAAAAAAAAAGTGTGAAAAAAAAGTTTCATGCTTAATGTGATTTTTCAATCAAAAAGCTATTTCTTTTTTTAAAAATAAAATAAATAACATTCCGAATTCGTCAAGTTAAGTCTCTGCCCTGAATTAAAGGGTGTTTTGGCAATGTTTCGATGTGATTCTTACAAAAAAAAAGAGAAAGTTTTCGTTGCGCATAAGAAAACACAAGGGGAACATCAGATGACTGGTCAGAATATTTTGATGTACTTTATATAGACTGTTCTTGAGCGAAAAAAAAACGATGTGTCCGACCGTTCTTGCTAATGGCCCATAGTTTCGAAGAAATTGGTTTTTAAAAAATGAGTCTAGTCGACCGATATACCGGCGATATGAAAAAATTATTTATTAATTATATCTGTATATTTTTTGTAAATAAAATTTTTAAGTAGTTATTGTAATAATTTGCAAATTAATTTATGCTTGTTCGATAATCGACGGAAACATATGCGTGCAAAATTTTTGCATATGCAAAAATTCAATATCAAACTGTGAATTTAAGATATTATTCCATTTCCATTTTATTATTTTTATAATTATTACTATTATTATTATTATTTATAATTACTTGATTTTAGTTTTATAAAAAGAGGATAAGAAGGGAGGATGTGCGTCACGGAGGGGCCCAATCGTGAAAATTCGTAATTATTTTGCAAAAAATATCACTTCAGCCAGGAATAGAACTTGGATTTCCTGCTTACCGGGTATCTTATCCTTTCGATCACAGAGGCATGTAATGATATTTATCGCAATAACGTGTTAGAACAACACGTCAACAATACAAT